>ONZH01000082.1:1025000-1537075 GCA_900303285.1 Rhinella marina | reverse complement strand
CTGGGATGTGACATGTAATACACACACACAGGCACACAGTATGTCTGGAATATGACACGTAATACAGACACACGGTTCACACAGGTATGTCTGGGATGTGACATGTAATACACACACACAGCGCACACAGGTATGTCTGGGATGTGACATGTAATACAGACACACAGTGCACACAGGTATGTCTGGGATGTGTCTGCGATCTTCTGTGGGGCACTGCTTAGTTATATAGGTGAAAAACGGGTGGAAGACTCCCTTTAACAAACAACTAACCAATTAGAGTTTTTTTTTGTCCAAAGGTCTGCATTTACCTGCACTGACACACTGTAACAACATATCAGTACAGGAGAAAGATTATTTTATTAGGAAGGTGTTAAGGTTAATTTACACAGCCCGAATATCGATCTAACATTCCTGTGAACGCTCATTCCTGATAACCTGCCTGTGTAAACGTGCTGCCGATCACCTGATGAACGAGGAAAACACTGGTTTATCAGGTGATCCTGTCGTTCATGCAGACACCACCGATCATAGTTCCTGAGGTGTAAACAGTGATCTGCCGCCCAGAATCAATGAATTTGTATGAGAACAAGCTATGGCAATAACGGTCCATCGTCCTCATACTGTAGGAGATCACTGCATGTAAACGCACAAGTCTCCTTCACTGAGCGAGCAGCCGAATGTTAGGAACGCTTCCTTTCCGACAACCGGCTGCTACTTCATGCAGTGTAAACCCGTCTAGCAGGTGGTATTGGATTTGAAGGGTCATCAATCATTGCTGCTCTCAGACACTCACCGTCCTTCTTGATCTTCTCATTGAGGTTGTTGATGTAGATCGTGTTGTTGGGTCTGATCTCCTGGACGGCCATTGCACAAGAGGCTAAAAGGACACAAAACATGAAGTCAAACATGAGGCGCTAATAGAGGCTTTCTAATCCTGATACTTTTTAAAACATGACCTTAAACAAGGGTCGTGGTGACTTGTATGGGGCAGCCCGGGGATATGCTCACAGGTCGTCACAAGGACCGCTAAATACACCAGTGTACACATCCCGAGCTACAGTCTGTTATAGCCCAGAGCTGCATTCACAATTCTGCTTAGTGTCAGCAGAAAGCCATACACTTCTTGTCAGACACCATCCCGACAGATCTGCCGAGCCCCTCTAATGTAGTGTAAAGAGGGGGGAGGGGGAAGCGCATACACAAGGTGAACCGCTGCCAAACCCAAACATTTTAAAAGGACCGACTAACCAACTAAGGCTACTTTCACACTAGCGTTTTATAATTCCGGTATTAAGCTCCGTCATAGGGGCTCAATACCGGAATAAAACGCTTCAGTTTTGTCCCCATTCATTGTCAATGGGGATAAAACTGAACTGAAGACAACGGAGGCTCCTGAAAGCATTCCGTTCCGTCTTCAGACCGGAGAACAAACCGCAGCATGCTGTCCAGGCAGCCTCACCAAGACGGATCCGTCACGTTTGGTGTGACACAATGGTGAACGGATCCGTCCTCCATTGACTTTCAATGGAGTTCAGGACAGATCCGTCTGCCTGCAATTTCCCCTCCTTCCAGCAGGTGGCGCTGTGCGTAAACTTACCCTTCTGCCGCGCTGTCCCCCTCCAGTTCAGTGCCGTCCTGCTATGTAAGTTTGTATGTGTAAGTGTATGTATGTGACTGACATGTGTGGGGCCAGATCGCAGTTCCGGCTCCACACATGTCCCTGCGGCAGCCCGGATCCGGCGGCACCCTTCACCTGCCGGATCCGGGCTGCCGCTAGTGTGAACCAGGCCTTATGTGGATAGGAGCCTCCAAATCTCCTCAGCAGCAGATGCTGGGGGAAAGGGTTAGACATGTTGTATTACACCATGCCTGATCCATTTATTCTTAAAGGGTTATTCTCATTTTAGACAATGGGGGCATATCGCTAGGATATGCCCCCATTGTCTTATAGGTGCGGGTCCCACCGCTGGGACCCGCACCTATCTCCAGAACGGAGCCCCCGAAATGAATGAGGGCGCACTACGCATGCGCAGCCGCCCTCCATTCATTTCTATGGGGCCGCCGAAAATAGCCGAGCGCTGGCTCGGCTACATAGAAATGAATGGGAGCGCACCGCGCATGCACGGCCCGGCTCCCATTCATTTCTATGAGTGGCGCGGGGAGCTGTGCCTGGTGGTGGCCGGACCCCCCGGAAACCTGGGGGTCCTCCAGGCGCAGCGCTCCCCGCTCCGTTCTGGAGATAGGTGCAGGTCCCAGCGGTGGACCCGCACCTATAAGACAATGGGGGGCATATCCTAGCGATATGCCCCCATTGTCTAAAATGAGAATACCCCTTTAAGGTAAACAGCTGCCGGGTGTTTGGCAGCGACTTAAGGCCCTTTTAGACGGGCCGATAAAGTCTCCCTGAACGAGCGCCGATCAGCGACATCGGCGCTCGTTCAGGGAGCCTTTACACGGCCCGATGAATCGAGCGCCGGGCCGCACGAGTGATCGCTGTATCGCTCGTGCGGCCTGGAAGCTCCATGCTGTCAGGCGCACATCGCCTGTTTACACAGGGCGATGTGCGCCCGACAGATCGGATCTTTTGGTTTTTACAAAAGATCCAATCAGCCGACGAACGAGCGTTTTGCTCGTTCGTCGGCTGATTAGGGCCACTTTTACACGGGCCGATTATCGGCACTAGCGTTCCTAGGAACGAATTTTCGGCCGATAATCGGCCCGTGTAAAAGGACCTTTATTCTCCTCACCCCATTCAGAACACATGCATCCTAAGACATCACGGGTTAGTCAGCTGGATTAGTGTCTATTATCTGCATTACTACATGGAGATAAGGAGCCCAGATCACCCCTTAAAGGGGTTACCCCATTACGACAACGTATTCCCTATTCACACCTGCCACTCCATTCACCTTGTAGTCGGAGTCCGCAGCCCCATTCAAACAGGGAGCACAAGCCCCAGGTTCTCCTGATCAGTGGGACCCTGGCAGTGCGACCCCCAAAGATCACACACGGAGTAGGGAATAAGTTGTCGTAAGGGGCCCACCCCTTTAAAAGGGTTTGTCGCTTCTGCAAATGGCATTTATCACATAGAGAAAGCGAAAGGGTTTGTGTCATCATGGACAATGGGGGCGTATCACCAGGATATGCCCCCATTGTCTTATAGGTGCGGGTCCCAGTGGGGACACACCTATATCCAGAATAGAAACCCAAAAGTGAAGGAGGACGCACCGCGCATGTTCAGCCACCCTCCATTCATTTTCTATGGGGCCGGCAAAAATATCCATCAGCCCCATAGAAATGATGGGAGCAGACACCCGGGACCCCACCGATCAGCTGTTTAAGAAGGCAGCGGCACTGGCAGTAGCACCACGGAGTTCACAGTTTCCCTCTGGCCCAGTGACATCACACCTAATATCAGTGGCCTGGGCACAGATAAGCTCCATTCCTGATCGGTGGTCCCAGGTGTGGGACCCTCGCTGATCACCTATCCAGAGGATGGATCATCAGTTAAAAAGAAATGCAGAACCTCTAACTTTCTCTACATGATAAATGCCATTAGCTGAAGTGAGACAACCCCTTTAAGTCACGTTACTACACAGCTTGTGGTGCCATTACTCCACTTTACAGAATGCAAGCCTCAAAGCACTGGGCAGTCATAGCCCGATATGAAATGCTTGATGACTGCAGAATTGTGAATGCAGCTCTGGAGTATAAAACAGTCTGTACTATTAGTACCAGTAGCTATCTGCATGTATATTGGTTAGTGACGGATATATGGACACCACAGATGATGATGGGGTCCTGCCCAACCCCCCTCCTCTGATAGACACCACATAGTTAGACGGCTTTACAGGAGGATGATAAGGCCCGGGGTCTGCCGCCTCATAAGGACGTACTCGATCCCATAATGGAGGAATAAGGCCGCCCGCACGCTCACACTGCAACCCGATAAGCCTCCTAAATGTCGGCCAATCCTTACCTATACACAAACGACTCCGGAAGACTCGGGATCGGTGACCGCACGCTCCACGCGCTGACCTGCAATGAAAACGCCGCGAGAAACGCGCACAATACAGCTAGGCCGCAGAACAGGCCTCACTACTATAGTAACCAGCAACGTAGCCACGCCCATAGGGTTACGCCAGAGCGCTTCAGATTGGTCAGCGGCTTACGCCTTCTACGTGAGCGCGTCTCCTACGTACGTCACACGTGATGGAACTACACCAATGAAACGCCAGGAAGAACGAATTGCCAATCACATGCGGTAAGCCACCGCCGGCCCGTTATAAAAAGTGACTATAGTTCTATGTGTTCTTTTTATTGGTTTTCGGACAGTTTGTGTGAACTACAATAGAGCAGTTATAGCTGGCCGTGCAGCAGTTGCCCATAGCAACAACAATCAGATGTTAGCTTTTATTTTCTAACCCACTCTGCGAAAGTGAAAGCTGTGAGTTGATTGGTTGCTATTGGAAGTTGCTCGGTTATGGAGACCATTCATTTTATTGTTTGCTAGGCACCGAGGAAGTTTATCAGACCGGTGTCCACAGCAACCAATCAGGTTGCAGCTATCATTTAAAAAAGGACTGTTGAGAAATGATAGCTGGAAGCTGATTGGTTGTTATGGATAACCGCACATTTTTTTGTGTCTATATATATTTATTTATTTTTTATCTCAGCTATCATGTATACCATCTTAGTATATATGTGTATCTGGTATTATCTGCCTGTTCACGTGTAGGGGAGGCCCAAAAAATGAGATACTGCGGAGTGACGAAAGGAGCAGCCATCTTCTGACGTTTCATTGAATTGTGAGAATTTAAAGGAAATCACTTTCCCCATCAATAGCACTTGCTCATATGCTGTATTTGTGCGTGCTGACCTCATAAAGGAGGGGTCCGCAGCGAGGGACACCCCTCTATGAGCCACAGCCAAGAACCCCCTACCAAGCAGGGACAGAGTCGGCCATGTAATAGTTAAAGGGGTTCTACGGGAATTAAGAAAATGAAAATACATAAATATTACTTTATAATAAATATATTCTCTAATACCTTTCATTAGCTATAATGGCTCGTTTTGTCTGGGGAGCAATTATCAGGAGAAATAAAATGGCCGCCGTCCTATTAGTACACACAAAACCTGTCCTAATCACACAGGAGGACAAGTTACTTCACAACACTGAGGTAAAGAGCTGCCTCATCCTCCTCTCTGCTCTGCTTGTCAGGGATTATGATCCTGAATACAGATGATAAGATCTTCAGCTGACTCTCTGTAGGAATGGAGATCATGAGGAGACATGAAGTACAGAGAGGACGGACAGGACAGACTGTGGTAATGGAGACTACATACAAGAGCTGCTGCTCATTAGCCACATTCCCACCTCCTCTCTGTACTTCATGTGCAATGTCGATGGCGAGCAGGTAAACAGTGAAGAGAACACAGCACTAGTATGAGCTCTGCATTCTCCTCATACAGCTGATCGGCAGGAGTCAGACCCTCACGGATCTGATATTGATGACCTATCGTGAGGATAGGTCGGTAATATTGGAAACTGTCCAGCCCCTTTAACCCCCACTTTTATATTGAGAGTTAAAAAGGATTCTGATATTACACGTGATCTCATTCAGAATGGAGCAACATAGCCCTCGTACACATGACATAACCGTGCAGGCGGGACCTGCACAGAGCAACATTCGGGGGGTCATTTATCAAACTAAGTGTAAAGTAGAACTGGCTTAGTTTCCAATAGCAACCAATCAGATTCCACCTTTCATTTTGGACAGCTCCTTTGGGAAATGAATGGAGGGATTTGATTGGTTGCTAGGGGCAACCAAGCCAGTTCTACTTTACACCAGTTTGATAAATCTCCCCCTCAGTCCCTACTATTCCATAGACACACCACTTACCTCCATACGGTGCCACAACGAGGCAGCATATTTTATCCTAGCTCATAGGGCAGAATACCTCTGTAACGACATACAATCTGCCAGTACTGGGTGGTGTTATAGATCCACACAAAAACATGCAGTTATCTGTACGGCGAGCATTTCGTCCGCAATCATTTCAGTGAAGGGGATATATGCAGTCAAATTAAACCAAAATCATCTCCATAATTGTCTCATATTCTGTTCACGGCATCTTATTAGCACTCATGCCGGAGGAGGATGAAGCAAAGACAATTCACGGACCTCCGCCACCACTGCCGCCTCCACCGCCACCAGTGCTCTGCCCCCCTCCTCCATCTCAGGTGAAAAGCAAGTTCTTTAAGAAGGTAGCAGAGAACAGTGACCCCTCTGTCGGAGGATGCGAAGAGTTAAAAAGGCTGATCCGGAATCAACAGGAACGGTGAGTCAGTGGTCCCTGGGGAACAACGAGTGACATCAAATAGTTAAAGGGATATTCCCATCTTATAAAGTGATGCTATTTTCCAACTTCTGGACCCCCCCCCCCCGATTCTGATAATAAAGGTGTGGTCGCACTGATTAAGCACTTTGCCCCCTGCATACCGCTATAGAAGTGTCACATCCCTTCAGGATGGGTGAAAGTCCCGGAGATCAGACCCCTAATGATCATAACGTGGTGGCAGATTCTAGCAAGATGGGAATGCCCCTTTAACTCATGGCAGCTTTATATAGAGCAGGTTCCATCTGTGTAGTATTTAGTATAAATGTCTATGTTCAGACAAAACATATTTATTGCTGTAGCACGAGGAGATAGTTGCTTTGTGCATCTTAAAGGCATAATGTGCGTAATTTTGACAGCTTCGGATGAAGGGAATTCTGGCAGATCATCCATCATAATGTGCCTTATAAGAGATCTCTCAGTTTTGACATCACTTGCTTGTCTGTACTGGGAGTCCTAGTATAGATACTACTATCCAGGGGCAGACTGGCCATAGACCCTACACGGAAATTTTCCCTGGGGGCCACCTCAGCCCTCTCACTCTCTCAGGAGTAATTAAAGGGGTTATGACCCCCCTCCAATACATTATACTTAGGCCCCATTCACATGACCGTGTGAATGGGGCCGTGTCTATCCGCAAAATTGCGGGAATAGATGCGGCCCCATTCACCTCTATGGGGCCGGGAGCCGCGGCACGGAGCTAGCTCTTTTGAAGCATGTCCTATACTTGTCTGTGCGCACGGACAAGTATAGGCATTTTCAATGGGGCCGCACGGCGTGTGTGCTGCGGAACACACGCCGGGCGGCCCCCGTATATTTGCAGGTCCGCAGTAATGCGGGCCTGCAAATATACGTTCGTGTGAATGGACCCTAACCCAGTCCCCAGCACCCACATTGCTCGTGATCCCCGCACGGCCACCGCTGCATCTCCCATCTGGCGACGGTGGGAGCAGCCAATATCAGTCCGCAACGGGGATGAGCCTCCCTAGCATCGCAGGTGATATTGGCTGCTCCCCCTGTTGCCGCGCACAGAGTCGGCCATGCAGGGATCAGGAGCGACGTGGGTGCCGGAGACCGGCTAAGTATAATGTATACAAGTGGCCTGAGCTTTGGGGGGAGGGGGTCATTATAGAGGTTGGATAACCCTGTATCACTAGCATCAGGTTCTTATGCATTTGGCCGACAGCTGTAGGTGTCTTCTTGATATCAACTGTATCGCCATCCCCAGGACAGTGATACAGTTGAACACTGTGCTGCACTGTGGTATTTGGTTCTGCTGGGGTGGTATTTTGTGCGACACTGAGGTATTGCTGGTTCCATCTACTTTTGTTGGGCCGCCTTCTGTCAGTTTGGTCCCACCTACAAGAATGAGCCCCTTTTAGGTTTTTTTCTAGGGCCACTTTAAGTTCCCAGTCCGCTCCTGCCATCATCTGAGGAGGACAGGGACAACTAACGTGGCAAGAGCAGGAGGGTATTTAATGGTACTAACTCTGCATATGCTGTGAGGAGATGCAGAGCATTAGAAACATAGAAACATAGAAGATTGACGGCAGAAAAAGACCACCTGGTCCATCTAGTCTGCCCTTTTATTATTCCTTTATTTTTATCTTAGGATAGATACATGTTTATCCCAGGCATGTTTAAATTCAGTTACTGTGGATTTATCAACCACCTCTGCTGGAAGTTTGTTCCAAGCTTCTACTACTCTTTCAGTGAAATAATATTTTCTAATGTTGTTCTTGATTTTCCCCCAACTAACCTCAGATTGTGCCCCCTTGTTCTTGTGTTCTGTTTCTTATTAATAACACTTCCCTCCTGAACTTTATTCAGTCCTTTAACATATTTAAAGGTTTCAATCATGTCCTCCCTTTCTTTTCTTTCCTCCAGACTATACATATTAAGAACTCAGAGTCTTTCTTGATAAGTTCTATGCTTTAGACCCTCCACCATTTTTGTAGCTCTTCTTTGGACCCGTTCTATTTTAGCAATATCCTTTTGCAGGTGAGGTCTCCAGAATTGAACACAGTATTCCAGATGTGGTCTCACTAGAGCTCTATACAGAGGGATCATTATCTCCCTCTTTCTGCTCGTTATACCTCTAGCTATGCAGCCAAGCATACGATTTGCTTTCCCCACCGCCTGGCTGCATTGGTTACTCATTTTGAGGCTGTCAGAGATGACTACCCCCAAATCCTTCTCTTCTGAGGTCTTTGTTAGCACAGAACTGCCAATACGATACTCAGATAGAGGATTTCTTCTCCCCAAGTGCATTATTTTACATTTGGAAACATTGAACTGAAGTTTCCATTGTTTTGACCACTTATCTAATGAAGATAAATCATTCTCCATATTACCGACACCTCCTGGAACATCAACCCTATTACACACTTTTGTGTCATCAGCAAACAAGCAAACCTTCCCTACCAAGCCGTCCCTTATGTCACTTACAAACATGTTAAACAGAACAGGACCCAGAACAGATCCCTGTGGCACCCCACTTGTAACCAGTGTAACCCTGTGATGGTAAAGGGGTTGTGTGGGCATACTCTGGATGTGGAGAAACAGAGCTACATGCTGGTCAGGGGAGTTAGTGAGGCAATTGCCCAGCGAGCTTTGTACTTGGGTCCTATTCTAATGAATGGGATCTGTGCACACTACTCAGTTGCCTTGCCCAGCGTGCAGTTGCATCTCTTCACTCCTGATATCAGATTGGGTGGGAGGGTATACCTGGACAATGAGGTTATACACAGTACGGCTCTGAGGAGGTGGATGGGTATGATGTATGTCTCGCTTTAGTTTGTGATTTGTGTTCATTATATTGTTCTTTTTCAGATTTGGCGGACATTTAAAATGGCTCCTGTATAACCAGCACATCCCATCCCTTATACAGGAGGGGCCCCAGTAAGTGCAAAAGAGTCACGCTGAAGCGACGGGAGAGCAAATAGGTCACATCCTGTTTTACGTGAATAAATTCTATATTGAAAAATTCTGCAATATTTTAATATACCGTACACTGTCGACATATTCCTTGCTATTTCCAAAAGTCTCTGCCTGCTATTCATGGAAGCATTCTCCAGCTCCCAGCACACCCGGCGATCACACTGCTTGGCTAAGTGCCACCGCTTCTTCCTTGGCCTGGGATGTCACGTCCATCAGTTAAATGGTCTTTGTGCTGCTCAGTTCCATTCAAGCGAATGGGATTCAGCTGCAATACCGAGCACTGCCACTAGACAATGCAAGGCGCTGTTCTTGGTATACTGTGAAGAGGCCCCATCAAAAAGCCGATCGTCAGAGGTGCCAGGAGTCGGACCACCACCAGCCGGACCCTGAGGATAGGCCGTCAGTATTTTACTCCAGGAAAACCCCTTTAATTACATAAAAAAAAAAAAAAAAAAAGCCCTTAACCAGACTGTCATCGCTTGCACATATATACAGTATATACAGTGTGCGTCTACTCAGTACTTTATGTTGTAAATGAGAAATTTGCACTCATGACGCCAAAACCACTCCACCCAGGAAACGCCCGTCACAGTGTAACCGCTCCTATGTTAATGATATGTACATCACTCCATACAATGTCCTCGCAGGTGCGGTCTTGTTGCCTTGTGGATGGCAGGGGGCATACTGAGCAATAACCATGAGGTGACACTTGACCACATTGTACAAGTGGCAACTTCAAGGGGATACACCATCCATGGGGAAATGTTCTCAGGTGAGTGCTGTCTTTGTATATGCAGTTCTGTGCAAAAGTCTTAGGCAGGTGTGAAAAAAATGCTGCAAAGTAAAGAGTGTATTAGACACCCCAATGCAGCAGGCGATTGACGGGAGGGAAGCGTTTATCAGATAACTAGCGGAGGACACTACTGCTATTACATGCAGCGATGTCCTCTGTGGCATGGGGAGGAGCGATCGCTATACCATCACTTGTCTCCATGCAGGGCAGTGGTGTGCCGGCGGCAGATCGTGATTACACAGTGCGATCAGCTGCCGGCACCATTGTGATTTTTATGCGAGCTTAAAAATCACATTTGCCCGATTATCGAGCATTTGCTTGTTCATCTGGTGCTTAAAGGCAGTATTAGACTGCTAGCGATCATCTGCCAAAAATATCTGGCAGTCAAAGGCCCCTTTCACACGAGCGTGTACAATGCGTGACGTGAACCCATAGCACCCGCACTGAATCCTGACCCATTCATTTCTATGGGTCTGTGTACATGAGTGTTTTTTTCACACATCAGTTCTGCGTTGAGTGAAAAATCGCAGCATTTTCTATATTCTGCATTTTTCACGCAGCCCTGGCCCCATAGAAGTGAATGGGGCTTCAGTGAAAAACACATTGTATCCTGAAGTAAGTGCGGATGTAATGCGTTTTTCACTGATGGTTGCTAAGAGATGTCGTTTGTAAACCTCCAGTATTTTATCATGAACGTGAAAAACGCATCAAAACGCATCAAAACGCATCGCACCCGCGTGGAAAAAACGGAACAACTGAACGCAATCGCAGACAAAACTGACTGAACTTGTTGGCAAAATGGTGCGAGTTTTCCTGAACACATCCGGAACAAAATGCAAAGTAAACGAACAAAAGAGAACTCTAAATCCAATCAATATTTGGTGTGACCAGACTTTGTATTCAAAATAGCATCAGAGAAATACAAGCAGATACTGCTCCATCATGGAGGCGTCTGATTGGCTTCAAATTATTCTGTAGCAGGATAATGACCTCAAACATACAGCCAATGACATTAAGAACAAGGAGTCCTAGAAGTGATGATACGACCCCCACAGAGCCCTGATCTCATCATTATCCAGTCTGTCTGGGATTATATGAAGAGACAGGAGGATCTGCGTAAGGCTACTTTCACACTAGCGTTTCTTTATTCCAGTATTGAGTTCCGTCATTGTCAATGGGGACAAAACTGAACTGAAGACAACGGAATGCTTCTAGGAGCATGCTGCGGTTTTCTCTCCAGTCCAGGCATCCGCACCAAGACGGATCCGGAATGAGCCACAATGCAAGTCAATGGGGACGGATCCGTTTGGTGTGACACACTCAGTAATCCGGATCTGTCCTCCATTGACTTGCAATGGGGGGGTCATTCCGGATCCGGCTACACATATACAGAGATACATACATACATACTCACACAAACACACATACATACTCCAGGGACGCCGGCAGCATGTCTTCACGCGCCTCCTGCGTGCAGCTATGACGTTTCCCCACTGCGCCCAGCAGAGGGCGCTGGGGGGAATAGTCATCACTGCGCGCAGGAGGCGCGTGAAGACGTGCTGCCGGCGTCCCTGGCTGGAGTATGTATGTGTTTGTGTGTGTATGTATGTTCTCTGTGTCTTGTCCCAATGTCTGTCAACATGTGTGGGGCCGGACCGCTGCTCCGGCTCCACACATGTATCAGCGGCAGTACGGATCCGTCGGCACCCTTTAGGTGCCGGATCCGTGCTGCCGCTAGTGTGAAAGAGGCCTAAGCCTACATCAATAGAAAATCTGTGGTTATTTGGAACAACCTCCCTGCTGAGTTTTTCAAAACCTGTGTGTTAGGTCATTTTCACACATCCGGTCCGTGAAAACCCGTCCTGCTGAGTGCACAGCGTCATTGGTTGCTATGACGCCGTGCGCTTCATGCCGCCGCCGCTGTACAGTAATACTCTGGTATGATCTATACGAGTGTATTACTGTACAGCAACGGTGGCACGAAGCACACGGAGTCATAGCAACCAGTGACGCCGTGGTCCGTGAAAATCCCCAAAGTCACAAATGAATGAAAATAAGAGGGCACCATTCCCTGTTGTTTTAGGCAATGACGTTGTGGGTGTGCTGCTGGACAACTGAGAATAGTGGATAAAACCCTTCTTTCTATTCTAGCGGATAACATGTCCTGCCTCGCAGAGAACGTTTTTGGCTGTCACTGTGAACTCCTGACAGGAGGAATGGAAGAAGGGAACAGAGAGAGAATCTTGGGTCACCTGATGGCCGGGCTCCCTGTTCTCATCCCGTATCCTTTACCATATGAACACTTTACAGTCCCCCAGTGTCCTCTGGAAAATCTCACTATAGTACTGTGTGATATAAATGATTTCTATCCTGCTGTGTACGGGTTACTTGTCCTCTACCAAAATTTACTTTTCAACACGTTCACCAAAATCAAAATGGAACATTAGCTTTATATCATAGATTGCTTTCTGCTCGATGACCACTAGGTGGCAGCAACATTGCATAGAGTAACATTGAAGCATGCACGGCCTGCAGATCATGGCCACGGATTTGCATTTCATTTGCTTTTGATATTATATTTTATCAGCAATATATGTGTATTTAACAACTGGTGCAGATATGATGAGGACTTCAATCATGAGCCGTGCCAGAGAGATGGACACCGGGCACACTGGGCAGTGATTTCAGGTAAGGACACACTCAATATAGTCCTAGGATGTCATAAACTACTGATTGGGAGGGTTTGACCACCATGACCCCAAGACCAGTACGACAAAGGGGATGCAGCTCTGCGTTCCTTTTAGATTTTCCATGATTTTAATAATGTCCTACTTTCTGGATAGGTCATCAGTATCTGATAGTGAGGGGGTCCGACATCCGAGACCATTGCTGATCAGCTGCTGTGAGTGCCACGGCCTTCTCTCTGCTTTTCCTAGGCCAGGTGATGCCACATCCCTCAGTCACCAATAACCTAGGAGCAGTTCAGCCTCATTCAAGTAAATGTGGCTGAGCGAAATACAAAGTACAGCCACTATACAATGTTCGAGGAGGCTGTAGCGGTGCCTTCTCAAACAGCTGATCGGCGGGGGTCCCCGGAGTCGGAACCCCACCAATTAGATACTGATGACCTATCCAGAGGAATGAGGGGCACCACAATCCATTCCAACATATATATGTATTTTTTTTGTATAATACATGTCTGACGCCCACTGACAGTGTCTTTATACTTAGGGATTCTTCTTGGAATGCAGAATGGCTCTTTTGATCCTGACCCTGAAACACCTAGACTATTCCACCCACCACCCAGCCCAAGTGCCCTCAACACACAGGACATAGAACAAATCTACCTCGTCGCCAAGCAGGGCAAGAGTCTCCGATACCAGCTGTGGGAATATGAGTCTCTGAGCCGCAGTAATAGCCAACTACTTCACCTAGACCCCAAGAGAACCTGCGACGGCAATGTCTATGTGGTGCCTGAAGGGGGCGTAGAAGCTGGGCTGTGTGGCAAAATTCTGCTCCTGAAACACTTGGCGCATTGAAAGCACAAAGAGACTGAAAGCTGAAGTGATAAGTTATTATGTTTATTACCTATCAAGTGTATAATTATGTAACAGGAGATGTCAAATGTCAGTAAAGCCTAAAACTCTAAATATGTCATTCTTTTCAGGCTAAAAAAACCCAAAAATATACCTTGGGGCAGATTTCCTAAGTCTGTAGATGGCGCAAACCTAGATGCGCCAGACTGCTGCAAAATCTAGGTGTATGCACATCAGTAAATGTAAGCCCCTGTGTGCTCCATCATCAGTGCAGGTAAAACGTATAAAAAAATTTTTTTTTTAAAAATATGATGTAGGTCACTGGATCTCTATTTTTGTTGCCCTTCTCACAGGAATCTGTCACTGGCGACCTCCCTATCCAGCTGTTTGCACAGACACATGGCTGTGGTTCACCTGATCCGAAGCTCCGTTCCCGAGTTACGATATTTTTCCTTAAAGGGGTTCTGTAGTTCTTTAAAACTGATTATCTATCCTCTGGATAGATCATCAGTATCTGATCAGCTGGGGTCTGACACTAGGGACCCCCGCCGATCAGCTGTTTGAGAAGGCAGCGGCGCAGCAGGAGCGCCGCAGCCTTCTCTGTGCTTACCGCAGGCCCAGTGACGTCACGACTAGTATCACTGGCCTGGGGCAGGGCGGGGCTAAGCTCCATTCATGTGAACAGAGCTTAGCCCTGCCCAGACCAGTGATACTAGTCGTGACGTCACTGGGCCTGCGGTAAACACAGAGAAGGCCGCGGCGCTCCTGCTGCGCCGCTGCCTTCTCAAACAGCTGATCGGCGGGGGTTCTAGGTGTCAGACCCCCGCAGATCAGATGCTGATGATCTATCCAGGGGATAGATCTTCAGTTTTACAGAACTGCAGAACCCCTTTAACATGCAAATTAGGCCTTTGGTGCAGTGAGGGCGTCACCGTTGCTCTTGTTGCACCTAAGCTCCACTCCCTTCTATGGCCAGCCCCTCCCTCGCTGCTTTGCCACTGCTTGGCCCTGTTAATCAAATCATTCAGGGAGATGCTAATTTGCATATTAAGAAAAAGTATCATAACTCGGGATCGGAGCCTCGGATCAATAAAAGAAAAATAACTCTTTAACCCCTTCCTGACCGGCCAGGACTTTGAACATGGCACCCGCTTGCATGTGCAACAGGCACCATAGCCACTGGGTGCCTGTTCATACAGCAGACTCGAAGTCCACAACTGGCGGTAATGCTAATCACGGACTAAAACCCTGAAGCACGCACTTCCGGGTGTGTGTTCACTCAGAGCCCTCTCTGTAGGCACCCGCACCCTAGAAAAAGCCTATGGTGTACCAACATGCCTTAGACTTTACCTGCCATTCATCAGCGCAGGTCACACTATGAACAGCACAAGCAGCGCACTGAATGTAGAGTGTAGGTGATCTATGGATAAATCGCCTCCACAGTATGGGAAGGAGCCATCGCTCGCCCTCATACAAAATCATTGCTTGCTGGCAGCAGAGGCTGTTTAGGCACCACAATCTCTCATTCATCGGTGGAACCTTTACACTGGCAGATAATCACTAACGAGCGTCGGTACGTACGCTCTGCCTGAACATTGTGGCCGTTTCCATCTTCATTATCTACCCTTCTGCAGCACGATCATCTAAGACTGGTGACATCTACATGCATATAATATGCTTCTGACTTTGGTTTTATTTTTCTTAGAGTTGAGCGAACGTGCTCGTAACGAGCACTGTACTGCTCGGATCCCCTGCACTCGCATGGGTGCAGCCATCCGGATCCGTCCTCTTCACCCGACTGCACCTGATGGATCCGGATGCCTGCGGCCATGCGAGTGCAGGGGGATCCGAGCAGTACAGTGCTACGTTCACTCAGCTCTAATTTTTCTGTATATGGGGGTCCATTAAGATTTGCCAATTTTTTAAAAAAGCAATGTAAAACATAAAAAGACACAATTATTGCGCAAAATGTTATTTGCACCAAATTTAGCAACTTTTTTTTTATGCCACAAACCTCACATAAAGCCTTTGTAAATGAGGGCGATGTTCAGAAGCAGGGGGAAGCTATTTTGGATTGTACTTTTCACTTCCTGTTTAGTTTTCTAATTGTTCCACGCCACAGACCGTGCCGCCACTTCCTCCGTTATTTACGAGGTTCTGTATCACAGAACAATCATGACATAACATCAGTAAACCAGATCCGCTTCCTTTTTAAAGGTCTTTATTATAAAAACCATATTCCAAATATTGTACAGGAATAGTGTAAAAATAAGTCATTTTGGCTAAAAAGGAACAAAAAAAAATTATTTTTTCACTAGTCGACCCGGGAGCCCAATTGTTACATGTCACTCTGCATCATGAATATGAATAGAAGACGCCATAGAGGTATACAACTCGTGGCTTCAACTGCCATGGACCTGGTAGTCACAGAATAATATATTAAAAACCCGAACAGGTTCCATCATTAAAGTTGGGTTCACATCACGTTTTTCCCATCCGTTTAACGTATACAAAAAACGTATATGTTACACAGATGCCTCAAACTGATGCCGTACAGTGGCATCCATTCACCATAAAATTCCATTGTAAAAAAGAAAAATGTATACTTTTTTTTTTTTACCGGACCTGCAGGAGACAAGAACGCGGTGTGCTACGTTTTTGTATCCTTTTTTTCCTTAACGTATACGTCAAACGGAGGCATAAAATGTGATGTGAACCCATCTTAAGAAGTAGGAAAAACCACACATATCTGTACATTGTGGAAGCCTTTGATTAAACCAGAGATCTCAAACTCGTGGCCCTCCAGCTGTTGTAAAACTACAACTTCCATCATGCCAGGAGAGCCTACAGCTATTGGGGCATGCTGGGAGTTGTAGTTTTACAACAGCTGGAGGGCCACGAGTTTGAGATCTCTGGATTAAACCATAGTTCCCTCGATGGACAGCTCTCTAGCGGTTCTTAAACTACAACTTCCATCATACCCTAACAACCTGCAGCTGCCAGGTCATGATGAGAGTTGTAGTACTGGAACAGGTGACGAGCCATAGGTTGTGGAAATCTATATTCGACATACAAACCCGATCCAACAACCCCTTGATTATCCCAGGATTCCTTGGATGGAAACGCAGGTCACACTATAGCTTGTGTAAACCTAGAAACGCCACATGCCAGGAGAGGAAGATCTTATGGTCGGGGCAGTGGGACTTGGTTTACATATTGTCCATATTGGCCCATCGACTGCACACCATTTGGTTGACAGTGTGTTACCCATATTAGGGCCGTGACCTAATCTACAGACAGCAAGTTATAGAGCGGGAGGAACTGAGCAGATCGATATATAGTTTAGTATAAAAAAAAACCTTCAGGATAACTTGTATTTCATTCATTTAAATCCCTGCTCTTTCTGGACTTAGGAGTCCAGTGGGCGGAGTGAATCAATGTCTGACCTGTCAATCACTGATAGGACCGCCCACTGGACTCCTAAGCATAGAACAAGCTGGGATATAAATGAATGAAATACAAGTTACCTGTATCTTTTCCCGATCTATGAAGCTGCTCAGCTCCTCCTGCTCTATAACATGCTGCCTGCAGATAATACATGTGGCGGGTTCCCTTTAAGTGGCGGCATTACTACCCACCTACCAGCTAAATAAAGGAGCTTCAATTACTGCTAAATATCTTACGGGGTTTGTCTCCTTCAGCAAATTTTAGTTGCAGTAACTAATTTCAAACTGCGCTTTTTAGGCGCTCTACTACAGGGAGGCCCAACCTGCGGCCCTCCAGCTGTTGCCAAACTACAACTCCCAGCATGCCCCGATAGCTGTAGGCTGTCCAGGCATGATGAAAGTTATAGTTTTGCAACAGCTGGAGGGCCGCAGGTTGGGCCTCCCTGCTCTACTATGTAAAATATAAGGATCTCCCCTATATAATATAGGCTCTGTCCATGCAAACCTTTTCTTTTTATACTAGATCAGGGGCTGTTGTGAAACTACAACTCCCAGCATGCATACTTGCTCTGCTCTTCTAAAAACTCCCATAGAAACGAATGGAGCACGCTGGGAATTGTAGTTTCACAACAGCTGGAGTGCCGCAGGTTGGGCATCCCTGCTCTACTAAGTAGAGGCTCCATTAACGTCAGTAGGAACTGCAGGGCCATTTTTCAAGCAGCTAAAAAAAATAGTTGCATGGACTTCTCATCTTGTGAAGTGGTGGCACGGTCACTAAGCTCAGAGGTGGGACCTCCACTGGCCGGTACGTTTTTCCTGGGGGAAACGGCTGTCCAGAAGACTTCACTTGAATGGGGCTGCACTACAGTTCTCCGCACATTGGCTCCTCAACCAGTGAAGGGAACGAGCCCTTATTTCTAGTGATGTTTCCTGCAAACTGAGGCCTTCATACTAATGATCACAGGGGTTCCCATGGTTAGACTCCTACAATCATAAAGTCATAGCATATCCTAGCGATAGGGTCATCCCTTTACAAGATGGACATAACTTTAAAAAAAAAAGGTTCCCTCCTCCAGACACAGCACCACTTGTATCTATGGGCTCTGGTACAGCAGGTCAGCCCCATTTAAGCGAATCTCAAGCAACAAAGCAGAGTGCAACTACAACAGGGCAAATCAGTGCGGCTCACCCGACGCGGGGTATAATGAATGCGGCCTGTGTAGGCAATTATTGCTTTGGCTCAATCTTGCCAACCTGCATCAGAACCAAGGATAATACCTCGAATTAAAGTGAACATTTAAAAAAAATAAAAAATAAAATATAGAATAAAAATCAGTTTGTAAAGAAGTAATAAAATATACAAATATATACAAATTATAAAAGAAAGGAGCTCAACGCGTCTCCCAGCTTTCAACTGTACAGTTTCCAGTGTTCTGTCTCTAAGAGGCTACAAAAAGCATAAATAAAATACAACTATAATACATCATAAAGTCCAATAGGCCGAAGTAGAGATGAGGTTGGGAATCCGAGGTTCCTTCTTATCACTGTAAGAGTCCAAAATGTTGCCACGACTATTTCTTGTGCGTCAGTCTCAAGTCTTAGTCCTGCACCATGTCGCAGAATATGTTGATGAGGTTGTCGAGCCCCCACAAGTAACCGTCTTCCCGGTTACCCTCTACCCAAGGCACCCGGTGATTTAGTGTCTGCTTGTTCGGCAACCGAACGGTTTTTCCAAAGTCAATCATCCAAACCTTGGCCAGGCCTGAGGAGTCGTGGACAAAGAGCAAGGAGCTGCCGACCACCTAAAGGAAAAACATTGATGGGTTAGGTCAGGGTCTTGTGCATTCCTCACCCTAAGGAAATCAGATCAAGACTAAAGCTGACCACCAGCTATTCCTCCCGATCCCCTCCAAACTAATGGAGGTTTGGCTTAGCCAAGTGTATGTGTTCTTAATAGGGAGAAGGGAATAAGCTGCTGCCAGACTCCTTTGGCAGTGGCTTACCTGCCTTGAGCTTTGTTGGAATCTATCCTCATGTGCATCTATGCCCCTTTTGGCTCACCTCTTGGTCTTATTTGCCTTGGCAGCAGCTGCCTGACATTGGTTGCTACAGTTGAGTTTGCTGTCAACTAAGCTTCCCAGTTCCATTTTACCCAATTTTTCACTACACAAAGAAATGACCTTTATTTGCTGGCTACTCTGGTGGAGAATTGGGATGGACCCTAGTCCTGTGGCTGACCTTTATGTCTACGTACGTGAGCAATACAAAGATAGCTACCTCATGGTGCTTGAAAAACTCAGATTTTTCCAGTTCAACGCGAAGCTCTTTCAATCTTGTTAGGTAATTTCTCTGCAATTAAAAATAAGAGAAGGCAAGATGGTCAGATATCTCTTCAGACGTCTACTGAAGATTGTCTCGGCTGCTTCCCCAGGTGGTGGCCCATAGTGTAGAAAGTGGCTTGCAGGCAATGTGCCTGTGGAATGTGTCATTTGTTAAAAATATAAGGTCCACGGTGTTAACACATCGGACTTCACTTGCAGACACTCACCAGAATGTTCTTATTGCCATCAACAAAGTCTTCCAGTGCCCTCATCACCTGCTCCCGGTGTTTGGTCTTCTTGAAGTTTGTGTCGCACGTCCCATCAGCTCTCTGATAAGAAATAAACCCATGACATCAGTTCACTGGTTCCCTCACATTATAGTCCTAAATTGCAAGATCTCAAGAATGCTTGTTTCATCTGCAAAACTCCAAAGTTTGAAAGTGACAGAAAAAAAAAATTCTCTAAATAGGTTGGTACTTCTGAACAGGTTTTGGTGTTGCTCACCTTGATTCCCTCTATTCTAAAGCCCAAAGTTGCGGTGGAACTAAGGGTCTCCCGCCACTGCATGTATCTGGGCTTCAGGACCGCCCCTTGTCTGTGCTCCTCTTCAGTGGGTGCGTTGGGGTCTACAGCGATCATTTTATCATACATGTCCTTTCTGAGCTTGGGCTTCTCTCGAGCCTTGACCAGTTCCTCCTCTAGATATGTGCTGAAGAAGGAGAGCATTAGTTAGATGGTGTCATGATATCCGCTGTATATCGGAGATGCGTTAACCCTGAAAGCCATATATTTTGAATGACCATCTATCCGTGATGGACAACTATTACATTGGTGGGGGTCCCACCTCTTGGACTCCCACTGATCATTAGAGCAGGAACCCTGAACCCCTTGGAGCCCCCTGAAATGAGTGAAGTGGCAGGCTGGGCATGCGCACTGCCGTTCATCTCTACACGAGTTCCGGAGGCACAAGTACAGCGATCGACTATTTCAGGAACTTCCATAGAGATGAATGGAGTAGCTGTAGCTGCCGCTCCATTCGTTTGGGGGTATGGGGCTCCTGTTCTCAAGATGGGGGCTCAGCAATAGATCTAACAGTATTCTCTATTCTGTGGGTAGGGGATAACTTGTCAGAATCCTTATACAAGTTTAACGGGGATGTGCACGTTAGGGTGGGGGGTTCGCAAACCCCCCCCCCCTTCTGGGCTGGCCTGCAAAGGGAGGCTTACTTACCTGCTTCCCAACACACCTGGCTTCCACGCTGTCAGGCCTCTGCTGCTCCACTTGGGTCTGGATGTACAATTCGTGTTTTGATGCCACTGCAGCCAAACTCTGGCTGCAGCGGTGACTTGCTCCCTTTGCATCACGTGACCATTTGTCACAACACAAGGGGAACAGGTCACCGCTGTGTCCAGTGATTGACTGCAGCAACGTCAAACTAGTCAATGTCAGGGACATGAGCGGAGGCCTGAGAAAGCAGGAGTAAGTAAGTATGCCTCCCTTTGCAGGTCCGCCTAAGCCCCCCTCAAATGTGTACAACCCCTTTAAGGAAAACTCCAACTATTTCTACTGTAATTGTGGCCATGCTTCACTCACCGAACGCCCATTTTACAGTCCATGATGGAAGGAGACTCAAACTCGGACAGAAGATCCTCCATTTGGTTGTAGGTCTCTCCTTCCTTTTCGATCACACCGTAATAGCCAGGGACAAATGGTCGTAAGGAGTCTCGATTCAACCATTCCAAACACTGCTGCTCGCACTGACAGAACTTCTTCAGGATTTTCCCATATTCTCCAGCCTTGAAGTTACCTGCAGAACAACAAAAGTGAATACTTACTGTAGACCCCCTATACATGTCTGAGTGCTCCTCACTGTCCGAGTGCTGATCGACAATATAGGAATAAACCAGTGGTCGTTCACAGGAGGAATGATCAAAAGAACGATTATTCTAGCATTGATTTTATTCAAGCCCTCCTCTCATTGGGTATTGTGCCACTGAGGAATAGTCACTTTTATGCCTAGATTTCTCATTTGATCATTTGGCAATGATCAGAAATGAACATTTATCTGGCCTCTCATTGGTTATTAGGAATGGCTTCCTTGTGAGGACAGAGTAAGAAAAAACCCTAGCCTATGTGAGGTGCCACAGTCCTGGCCACCAGAGAGGCCGGCGCTTTTTCCTATAGTGTGCAAGCATGACCACCACTGATGGATTGCAGGGTGGTCGTAACCATGAAACTGAGCAGTGCATAATGTGATGGATAAATGAATCCAGCCATCAAAGGAGACAATATGGACAATCACAATACATTAGTAAGTGCCTTGTATTAACTTCCTTTACATGATAAATGCCACTTACTGAAGTGAGACAACCCCTTTAATCTACCGCTCGCCAGGTGTGTTTGTATAACTAGGGCGAAACTACAGAGCAGATCGACTTCTTTATAATTTACAGGGAAAAATCTGGATTAAATAAACACTTCTCAGAATCCAGTGGTAAAATATCACACAGACCCAACCCAAGATGCATCAATAGAAATAACTCTATGGCAGTGTTCCTCAACTCCAGTTCTCAGGACCCACCTATCGGTCATGATTTGAGAAGATCCCACAGAATGAAGACCTGATGCACTGACACTAATTATATCACCTGCTCAATACTAAGGAAATCCTGAAAACCTGACCGGCAGGTGGGCACCGAGGACTGGAGTTGAGGAACCCTGCTCTATGGTATAAATTAGCAAGAAGACTATTAGAAACCTCATTTCCTGAGGCTCAAGTTTACAAGGAGATTTCTTCAGGAATTGGCGCCCGAGAAGTCACGCTCTCTTACCTGCATGTCCTGCCAGCTGGACCCATGGATAGTGCTTTTTGAAGGACACCACAAACGGTGACCAGTGGACCATGTTCTTCAGCTTCCTCCAGGATGTACTCTGCAAAAGAAGACCCAAGAAGACAGTGAGCTCAGAACATTCCTGGAGGAACGGTCATATGTAACCACAAGTTTATCTTGGTAACCAGAAACATGCATGTTTTATGAAGCCACCACCCAGCAATCTGGTTATAGTTCCAGAACGATCGCCCCGACACCTGTGGGAGATTCTGGCTCAGCGAGGAACAAGAGACAGTTTACAGAGGAAACATTCTGACCTCTGAAATGTTATGGACTCCATGGTGACCTCAGAACATCAATAAAAAGCAGCAAGCTGCTTCCTCTGTTCCTCTCAGCAGTTAACAGAACTAAACCTCGGTTTTGGACGTTGTTGTAGCTGACAACCTAGAAGTCATCTAATTACTTTGTGACCTGCGGCTTTGCAATGTTTGGCAGGAGAGGAAATGGTTGCAAGTTGCTATTATACATATCTGCAAATATATTAAACTGCTGGACAGACTCCAAGGTGAAAAGAAACAATAGTGTGTTTGGCCGGTCCTCAAGCTCTCGCCGGAGGTATGAACACGCTGGGTCAGGCATCTGCGGCTTGTTGACACTAAAAGCAAAGCAAGCGATCAATATTCACTGCATGTCACAAGGCGCTTGCCATCACAAACACCACAAAGCAACACATTCCCTCAAACTGGAAGCGAAAACAGGTACACCACGCTCCATGAGAGATTGCAACACAGCTAACAATGCAAAGAGGTCACGAAATGAGGATGCATTTCTCAAGAAGGTTCAGATATGACTAAACTTTTTCAAGAAGGCCCAGGTATGAGGGTGCTTTACTCAAGAAGGTTCAGATAGGAGGGTGAACTCCTCAAGAAGGCCCAGGTATGAGGGTGCATTACTCAAGAAGGTCCAGATATGAGGGTGAACTCCTCAAGGCCCAGGTATGAGGGTGCATTACTCAAGAAGGTCCAGGTATGAGGGTACATTACTCAAGAAGGTGCAGGTATGAGGGTGTATTACTCAAGAAGGTCCAGGTATGAGGGTACATTACTCAAGATGAGGGTACATTACTCAAGAAGGTCCAGGTATGAGGGTACATTACTCAAGAAGGTCCAGGTATGAGGGTACATTACTCAAGAAGGTCCAGGTATGAGGGTGCATTACTAAAAAAGCTGCAGGGATGAGTCTCAAAATCACCAACTCAAAGGACATACACAAGAAACAGTCACCAACTTTTCAAAAAACCTCTGATATGTCATAGAGACACATCAAGAAATTTTTATCAGGGAGCGTCGAGCCCCACGATTTCTAAAACACAGGGAGAGAACTCATATCTCACACTCTCATTGCTGCACGAGATAAGCTCCATGGAAGTCAATAGGCCCGTCTTGATTCCACCCTGAGGAGCGAGAGTGAAATATGCTTGCGTTTGTCTCCCCTCATTCTAGAGAACGGTGAGGGTCACTTCACTCAGACTCCCATTGATCAAAACTTTTTGTATCCAGAACATACAAAAAAAAAAAAAAGTTAGTGAGGGCTTTCAGGTGGCCACACACCTTCAATAGCTGCTGGGCGATAGTTTGTCCTCCCAACCCTACCATAACATGCATGCCCGGTTCGGCCGAGCTTCCATGTGTTCTGGGGAGAGGAGAATAAGCCACTACCTCTGACGACAGCGTATCTCCCTTGAGAACGACAGAGGCGTGTTGAATTTCAACACGTCCAATCTTATTGTCACCCACAAGATCTGCCTTATAGCTAACATGATGGTGGGTCAGTCTCGAAGAAATCGGCAGGTTTAGCTTGGCATCAACAATCATCTGCTGGTCCTTAAAGTGCATAAAACATCTAGTATCCACAAGCGTCTTCTAATAATGTCACAAAACCTCTGTATGTAATATCCAGCAATACTAAACCAGTTCCTTTACATAGCTAAATTTCTTGACCGATTATAAGAGGAGGTTTAAAATGTCAACTGAGGACCACTATAACTATAAATTGACCCAGTCTACGAGTAGATAGAGGGTGCTCCACCATCCTGGGCTCTATTCTGTTAGCCGCAGTGTCTACAAGTAGTGGCTTACTTGGTCATTGGCTGATTTAAACGTACACCATGTAATGCGCCATGTCCCCACAGGTGGCGCTGCAGGTTGCGTTGAACACTATCTGATGAATTCCCCACGGAAATTCCAGACAAGCCCACCACCGTAATATGCTCTAGTGATAGTTTTCTGGATCAGGATTGGCACATGGATCTGAGTCCAACAAAAAGCATGGAGATCTCCATGAACATGGAAGCCAGATACTGACCTCTCAAGACATAACCCTCCTGAAAAGACAAACTAGGAAACCAGTCATGTGCGAGACAGTGTTACCTCATCACTGGACACGTCCATCAGCAGGACACCCACATAAGTTCAGAGCCGGAGATTCAGATCGGTCACAACCAGAGGCAGCCGGTGTATGTGTGTAAACTATACTCAAAGTACGAATTCTCCCAAGTGTTACACAGCATGGGGGCAAAGTCCTAACTCCAGTGCCGGGCCTGCTGGATGTGCGAGGGGAAGATCCCCGACACAGATCAAACCTGATATACAAATCACTTGAGAGAAAAGTTACATAAATATACAAGAAAATAAAATAGTACAAAATGCCAAATACATGCTCTTATAAGCAAAGTAATCCTAAATCAGGGGCGTTAACAGCCGTTTGGGGCTATTATACAGATTCCTAGATCAGTCATGTGACTATAGCTCGACTCTCGACAGCTGAAGTCACTGTACGAAGTCCAAACTTGAACGCGCCGGACGTAAAGCAGAAAGAAAGGCCTTCCCCATGTCTGCTAGGGCACAAAACACAGAGGGGCATCATGTGGCACTCATAATACCGGTATCTTTTGCTGTGCCCCCTCAGTCATTAAAGGGGTATTCCCATCATAGACAATAGGGGCATATTGCTGGGATATGCCCCCACTGTCTGATAGGTGGGACCCGCACCTACAAGGAGAACTGAGCGGGAGGAGCTGTGGCTGGAGGAGCCCGGATTTCATGGGGTCCATCCACCACCAAGCGCTGCTCCCATAGAAGTGAATGGGAGCGTACCGCGCATGTGCGGCTCCTGCTCCCATTCATTTCTATGGGGCCAACGGAAATAGAGCCAGCGCTCGGGTATTTTTGACAGCCCCGTTGAAATGAATGGATGGCAGCTGCGCATGCGCAGTGCGTCCTTCATTCATTTCCCCGCTCCGTTCTCGTTGTAGGTGCGAATCCCAGAGGTGGGACCCGCACCTATCAGACAATGAGGGCATATCCTAGCGATATGCCCCCATTGTATGTGAAGGGACAACCCCTTGAAAGGGGTTGTCTGGGCTTTTAATATTGATGACCTATCCTCAAGATAGGTCATCAGTATCAGATCGGTGGGGGTCCAACACCCCGTACCCCCTGCGATCAGCTGTATGAAGAGACGGCACTCCCCGTTCAGTCTCCTGCCTCTCTTCCTGCTCGCTGCTGCTATGTCTATGGCAAGCAGGAAGAGAGACAGAAGACGGCACGCGTGCACCCCCGATCTTAATAAATGATCCCCTATATGTGAAGCTGGCCATACAAAGAGAGATACTAGGAGATAAGCAACATAAAAGTAGCGAACATGGGGATAGTGATTTCCCTTTGACAATCAATAATACATCAGATGGGTTTCCACCCAGTCAGAACCCATTGCTTTAGGTAAAAATAATTAAAGGGTTTTTCCAGGATTTAGATAGATATGCTCATGTTATTGCTCTCCTGTACATTTTCCCCATGCTTTTGTTTCTTCAACTTGGACTTCCCTGACCCATTTCCACCATGTTAAACCAATACCTCTGGTTTGTTTCCATCCAGTATGTAGCACTTCCTGTTCCTGTATCCAACCAAACCCATGATGCACTTCTCCTTCCTCTGCCACAGCCCCAGCCCCACCCCTAACAACACCCAGCTAGTTTATAGCTCCTCCCACTCAGCTAGTTACATAGACACTCCCTTACCACTGCCCCTAACAACCCCAGCTAGTTTATAGCTCCTCCCACCCATCTAGTTACAAAGACACTCCCCTAACACTGCCCCACCCATGGACATATCATAGGAAATAAGAAAGAGCTGCATGGACAACCCAGAATGGGAGATAGGAGCAAGAAAGATGAAAAACGCATTACAAATCTACATCTTCTGTCATAAATGATTATTTTAAAGGATGTTCATGCAAATAGGAAAACCCCTTTAAGCTGTATTGTGATTATCATTCGTGCATGGCACGCAGTTAGATCTGGTGAATTTTTGTGACCAAATTTTACAAGATGGTTAGGAAATTCAATGAAAAAGAATGACACCTGGGAAAAATGACTCTGATCAACAGAGCTAGCACGTAGCTGCTGGAAAATGACTCCAACAGATGGTCACTTGACACAGATAGGCACAATTGTTTTTCCACGGTAAGGAGCGGTCATCTGAAATGCATTACTTCCTCGGAAGATTAGAGACTGCTAAAATTAAACTGTACCTTAAGAATTGTAAGAAGTACCATCATTTCCTCATCATTTCATGGAGACTGGAATTTCAAGATCCATCCCTTCTGAGCATGTGTGACCACCTAGACACTCGCCAATTTGCCCCCAGACCAGTGTTCCAACATCTTCCATCCTCACCCCAGGACAGGGGTTGTGCCACAAAACATATCCATAGCACCTGGATCTTAATACTTTTGCATGCAATTAAAAACTTAGTATAGCCACTGAGTTATTCAATGAAATACCAGTAAATCACAATTTTGTACGTTTCAACATATTTTTGATGGTTATTTTTTTATTTTCCATGTCAATCTATATATTTAAACAAAAACCATAAAATCCTGCAGTTTTCCCACCGGCCACTAAACCTAATAATAGGCGCCACTTGTTGGTCTGTACAGATCACTTTACTGCAGTTATCTGCTTATCTGCCATTCTAATCCTGCCTGTAAGGATATCATCTCTGTGTAGAGGTAAGACAATGATCCACCATTCACAATAGGTGATTGTCAGAGCTTATCTATTCCTTCCTTGTACAATGACCTCTGCACGGGTCACAGAGCATGCCTAGAAAACTCTCCCATAGAAGTCAGTGGGCCCCCCCCACCCCCCCGTCCATTGTGTCTCTGAGGCTGCTATAAAGCAATTTTCTAAAGCAATTTCCCTTAATACACATAGCACAATGTAGGGTCCTAATATACACAGTTACCGAACTTTCACAAAGAAGTTTTTTTCAGCCATATTTCATATGAAAGTGTGGATGAGATATTACAGAGCATAGAAAGTAGACTATAAAAGAGTTAAAAAATCATCACAACATAAAAAAAAAAAAGAAAAAAACGAAACCTTGCCAGGAAAGAAACGTGCCACCCCAGGGGCAACCTTAGAGGAAAGAACATAAGTCTTCAGTGTAGTAGAGCACATCGCTCCAGGAATCCTGGAATTAAGCGCGTGTATAATTTTGGGGACAATCGCATGTGGAGCGGCTCCAGCCAAGTCCATTTCTGACTTCCTGAGTGTATCCGGAGTCCAAAGGCCAATGCCGTGACAAATGGCTGCTTACAGAAGGCTTCGGAGTCTATTAACTGTACTTTTCCTGTCAGGATGACTAAATTTGTATTAGAAGAAAAAAAAAAAATGAAAATATCTGTGGCCGTTGCCTTTCCACACCGCTGTTTACACGAGCTCCGTTCGGTGGAGGCTGCAGCTGTTGGAATAAAACATAATTTACCCAAACAGTGGAAACGAGAAATAGGAAAAATGTAAATTCCCGACCATCTGTCAGGCAAATGTAGCAGGGAGTCGGAAAATGGAACTGTGGAATAGATTTTCATGACATGCCTGAGGTAAAATTGACAAACGTTTGCCGCCAAAACTAGGGAAATTCAAGAGAAAGTGTCAAAGGAGCCATAGAAAGCATTGCTGGTGATCGAACAACCACCACATGTGCACAGCGACCACCCTCATCATCTGTGACGGGACGAGACCAGCGGTGGTGACCCTACTGTGTCCTTACACTATTCAAAACTATGCGGAAATTGGAGAAACCGAGGAGTCATAAAACCAGAAATTCTTTTCAGGACAGTCAGCTGATGCTAGTTTCCCGCAAGCACATACCTGCGTACACAAAACGGACCGTCTGTCACACTCGCTGGGGAAAAACCAGCAGCAAGAATCTGCGTAAAGCTCAGGAATTCCAGTACGTCTTTCCCCGTAGGAGCCATAAGTTGTACTTTCCCACCGTAGGAAAAAGAGTCTTCTGTTACCAGAAGTAATACCAAATCACACCAGATTTCTGGGGGGGGAAATGACCCACGAGAGCTGTTGATCTTAGGAGGCACAGGCCGCTCCAGCAAGCACAGTACAATGAGGTTATTTTCGTCCTTGTGTGAACCATTGGATTTTCCTCGCACGCACAAATTATTTCATAAATCATGCGATTATGAGAGGCCTCGTTGGCAAATAGCGGCATTTTCCACCAGAGAGACATTTATAAAGGAAGGATTCTGAGGACATGACTGACGGCAAGGAGGGAATGTGTATGACATTGTGAAGGCCGAGCACTGGTATAAATGCTATAATTACTCAAATGAAAATGGGAACGCAAAAATAAATCTGGACGCTATGGGTAACAATTACGGCTTTTCGAACGGCTTCTGTAACAAATAGATGTCAATGGAGAGGGCCACATGCAAGCTCGCCCACCTCTCCACCTAGAGGGCTTAGAGAGTCATATCGCTATGGGACGAGAACCCATCCCCAGAACGGGACGCCCGAAGTGAGCGAGGAGAGCAACCACACATACAAGGCTGCCCTCCTTTCATTTATATCAGACTGCCGAAAATAGGCGACCGGTTACATTGAACAAACATAAGCCTGGAGCAAAATGTGTCTGCTCATATCTACGAAACCAGAGGGTCGTTTGTTCAACTGCTGACCAATTATCAACCAACATCTATCTAATGTGTATGGCCACCATAATCCCCCTCCTAGCCTGAAAAGGCTAATAACAGGCAACAATAGAGGACATTCAACTCCACTCCAGATGTAGATAACCACCAGAACAAGTCAAACAGGATACTCCTGCAGACCTCCTCCAACGTCAAGCATGAAAGTGTTGGCCAACGTTGCGTCCTTTTAGCTCATCTATAGAGGACAGAGGGCACTTTGCGCTGACCTCAAATGACCCGATACATCTAACCCCCCCAGAGGGAACTATTAAAAGCAACCCAATTTTGTGAAGAACTGGACTCTTTAGACCGCCCAGCCATGACTCAACCACTTCAGCTTTATCCAAACACAGGGCTTTCTTTGTCCTGCTCAGGTCAGCTCTCGGCTGTCAAACAGTCACACAAGCATGAACATTGTTGGAGAGGAAAGATACACAAAAGTATGGTATAAAAAAATCCATAAGTAAACAAGGCTACAGAAATAGCCAGACCGCTGCGCCGCTCCGTTGTTTGTTCTTCAGGAGAAGTGTTTACCAAGAACTTCATACAAAGAAGTGCAGGTTTTGTGTGCGAGTCCGAGTTATAGACAACGGTCAAAGGAGACCATGTATTAACAAGGCCGTTATATAACGGGCTCCTAAACAATTATACACAATGGCTTTTTTATTTAGTCTTACTACAGCACTTTGTTTCAATATGTTGGCTGGAAGTAGTCATGCATCTCGTCTATTCTTTTTGGTTTTTTTTTAAGTAGTATGCCAAAGCAATTATATGTTATATCTCTCTATAGATATTCCTAAAGTTGGCCATACACCTTAGATACCTGTTGTTCAACTGGTCGGGCGTGCTGAAATCCAACATGCCTTCTACACTGGAAGATGTTGAGAGAGTTGGGCGTCAACTCCCCTCCATACACATGAGCAGGGGCGGATTGGCCATAGACCTTCAGGGAGATTTCCCGGTGGGCCGATGCCCAGGGGGCCGCCTGGGCCCTTCTCACAGCCAGCTAGTGGAAGTTTTTGGAGATGTACTCTGTATTGCTGGCAGTATTTTGTGATGGACTGTGGTATTTGGCTCTGTTGGGGTGGTATAATGTGCCACAATATGGTATTGCTGTCCCTGCCTTCCATCAATTTGGATCCAACTACAAAATGGGGCCACTTTTAGTATTTTTTTTCAGGGCCACTTTAAGTTCCCAGTCCGCCCCTGCACATGAGCTGGTCCCACCAAAATTTTTGAGTTGTTGACATTCATCTAAAGTGTATTGCCACTTTAACACCAACACAAATGTTAACTGATCCCTCAGTTCACCAGTTATCTCCATTGCTGTTCCATTTACATGCACGGGGTGAGCAGACAATTATTTCAGGAAAAAAATGTTCCTTTCTGGTAAATACTCAACAGTAGAGGGGTTTCTGGGCAGCAGATCCCTGTTCACACAGCACTGCTGCCCGGAAACGATGACTGAGGTGTCCACACAGTTTTTTCTTAGAAGTAAGTGGATTACAGGAGATCCCACGTCTTGGACTTTAATAGCCACTGAGCTGTAATGTGTGGGGGACTCTAATAGCAAGTGTTCAATTCCCTAGCACTGCCTCCGCAGGGGAAGTGAGGAATTACATGGTTCCTACTGAAATTAATTCTCTGCTAGTGTATTAACCAGACAAGTTGGGTCCTCCAAAAAAGTTCTCTCTTGTTCAGATTAATTCATGAAAGCCAAAAATGAGAGGCCTACTCTAACTAGGGTTTTTGAAACTAGGTATCCTAAAGGGCCAATACGGTTAATATGGAAAAAAGAAATATAGTGAAAGGCGTACCACCTAAGACATTACCCAACTGAACAATTTAGATGGTCTCCAAACTAAACAGGTAATGTTGACCATTGGGGTAACCTGGGAAGAAATATCCAGAGGTCCAGGAGCTCCAGAATCATGGTCAGATTCTGTTCAGTGGATTCCTATGTCTCTTATAATAATCAACTGATCAGATATTGCCTGTCTTACCAACTAAAATCAGATAAATGGTAAAGAGAAAAAAAAAAAAGTGTATGAATTTTTTATTTTCTGAACCGAGACCAATCAAGCTTGGGCGGGGGGGTATAATTGGCACGCAACTGGGTAGCATTTCAGGTGAGACGAGTTGGGTTTGTCTGCTCCTCTACATCCAAGCTTTCAACTTTTTACTTAGAACTCATGATAAACTTATTAGAAACTGTAAGAATTGGTTCTAAGAAACCAAACACGGAGAAGGCACTTCTTCAGTCTGCTTGATGTTTAGTAGAAAAGACAAGAACATTCCGCACTTGATTAGATACGGAGAATCAAACCCAAATCCATATGTGATCCTTAGCCTCGACTTGTAGATTTAAGACAATGGCCTCGGAAAACTTCTGTATCTCTGATAATTTCATTAATTATAGTGTCACATTGATTTAAGCGCTCACTGACTCATTAACCAGCAAGTCTGAACTTCCACACACTATTTATAGCTGCTGGTTAATGGGTTTAATTGAAGCAAAGACTAAACAAACACTCTTTCTGCAGCCTCATTTTCTCAGTCATAAAGAGTGTATTGTTTGGGCCTGGGGGTTTGTGGCCTTTGTCTTGTTTGACTAGATGTGCAGCTGATGTGCAGGCAGTTTACAAAATGTCTCACAATCTAGAAGGTTTCCATCATGGCAGCTGAGGAACAAGACACGTTGGAACGCAACGCTAAAGGGCATCCCACTCTTTCCAGCAAAAAAGTAGGGCTACCAGCTCATGGACCACCACTGATGCCAACCCGTCCGAAGTTTGCAAAACCATCCTCTTGATAAGAATGATGGCACCAAAATGTTCATGCATTTCCAAGAAGAACAACAGATGAAAGACAACAATCCTCTCACATTTTGAAAAACCTTTCATCAATGTGACCACAGAGGGGACGTGATGGAAGGAAGCCTCAACGTTTTATAAAAAATTTTTTCCTGTTTAAACAGATTCCTGGCAGTCAGTAATTTTTTGGAGGAGGGCTCAGACAATGTCTACAGGACAGGTCTATCACTAAGTGTCCAGGAGAAGAGACCTTCAGAGATTACTTGGACAATGGGGACCGTGGGGCAATGATATTGACTGGACCATTTTGCTCTGAACATTCAGGTGCATATTCCAGGAAACAAAAATTAAAGGGATTTTCCAGTATGATATAAAAGTCAGAAGGGGTTAAACAAAAAAAAAAAAGGATCATTACTCACCTCCACAAATTCCCATTCCAATGCCAATCCAGCCCGCACTGTTCTTGACTACCTAGTCCAATCTCGACAAACCAGAAATGCCGGCTCAGCCAATGTATGGTGAAATTTGGGTGACTCAGCTTATGTAAATTACACTAAAGGGGAACCGTATGGAATAATATAGGGTGATGTATGAATAAAACCCCCCCAAAAAAAACACCACAACCACACCTCAGTTCGCACCAAGGTCTCTTCAAACACTCCCTGATGGGCACCTTGCCACACGGTTCTGTAACTTCAGCCAAACCTGTCTCACTGAAGCACGGACAATTCAGTGTAGGTTTCATCTTCATGTTTACACGACAAACCATAGGAAAGAAGTTAGTAAATTTCTAGGTGCATTCGCTACTGATTCAAAGAGAATGTCCACTTCTGCCACCAAGCGAAGTCCAGGTTCAATGTAAATCAACATTTTTGTAGGAGTCAGTGCCAAACACCATTTTTTTCCTGTCTGCAGAGGCCATCGGGCGGAGTTTAGGAGCCGAATGCATTCTGTGATATTACTGAGATCAGTGTGTGTACTGTCTGCACAGCTCCACCTGGTGGTGGCAGCGGGCAGCTCGAATGTTATCATTTAACCAACTCTTTTGAGACCGACAAGCACCTATTAATACAAATGAATGTTGGTGGCTGCCAAGTACATCTGACACGGATTATCCTGAAGGAAACTGACTGAATTAAATGTCACCTAAAATTATTAGAGCTGATCTGATTTACCAACGATCGTGCCCTCGATCATGGGTTGTAAAGGTGTGGCACTAGAGAGGGTAAGGAGACATAGGATGTCCCTGCCATGGCGAGCAGATCCTCGTTATGTAACGCCATGTCACCTCTTATCTTACCGCACGCATCATTTAGCAAATGTTGACAAACAGACGGCTGTGTTTGCTGACTGATAGAAAGAAAAAAGGGAAATCTGACGCCAACGTTCGGGCGATTGTTCGGATACAAATTCAATATTTGCAGGTTACGCAGATAAGAAAGATGGTGACGAGCAGAAGTGACCAGTAACGAGGGGGCTGCTCTGCAGAAGTGAAGCTTCCCTTTAACAAAACCGTCCTTTGTGACCTGGTTCTGTACTTTCTTCAAAAATATTGGCTGTTGGCTTGACCATAGAATCTGTTTGCAGTCAAGCCCTTGTCCCATCGCATGGTCTTGGTGGACATCTCTTGATGGTTAGATGGATATCACTCGTACAGCAGATATATACAGCGACCATGTGCTAACATCTTACTGCTGGAAAATAATTCATAGCCTGGGGAAAACACCCCACCCATGTGAACCCTCGCTTGGGTGTAGTCCAAGTCTTACGTGCCTAATGGAGAGGATCACTTCTCGATTCCCGAAGATGCACAGACTTGTTGGAAAGCTCAGTCTTTCTAGGTCCCCACCCATCTCCTGTTTAAGCTTTTTCACATTCCCATCATGGCTGTCCTGATCAGTGGTGCTCAACTTTTCACCACAAGCCCAAGCGCTTTCCATTCATGGATCTCAATAAGAGGTGGCTCCATAAACACTGTCTATATGAGGCTATAAGTGGCCGCACACCTCAGATAGCTGTTGGCTGATAGTCCTCCTCACCCTACCATACAAATGCATTCTCTGCTTGGCCAAGAGTGCATGTGTTCTCATTGGTGATAGGGGAAAAATCAGGAAATGGCTTATGGCCCTGAGAACAAAGGATCAGACATACTGAAATCCAACATGCATGATCCTTCTTCCCCGCTGACATGTGCCGCTGAGGGTGACTCAGGACCACCACACACATTAGATAGTTGGGTGCTGCCGAAAATGGCAGGTTTGGCTGACATTCATCTAATGGGTTTCGGCACCGTTATTTAGCTGGCGGCAACTTAGCTTCCCAAAAAATAAAGGATCAGGTATATTGAAATCCAACATGTCCAATTCTTTCCACCTGACATGTGCCATTGGGAGGGATTAGATGGTGGCTGGTTTTGCCTAAAACTATTTGTCCAGACGACATTTTACATAGCTGTCTCTGGTGAGACTCGCCGAGAACAAAGCATCAAGCATACTGAAATCCAACATGTCCAATCCTTCTCACCCCCCCCCTCCTCCTTCCCAATGTGCTATTCCAAGAAATTAGATGGCGGCCGGTACTGTCAAAAACAGCAGTTTCCACCGACATTCATCCAATGTCTATAGACACCTTTTTTACGTAGCTGTCGGGTCTCTGGCGACAGCTTATCTCCCCGAGAACTAAGAATCGGGCATCTGAAATCCAACATGCCCGATCCTTCTTTCCCCCTGACATGTGCCACTAGGATAGACTCAGGACCCCCATACACATTAGTTAGAGGGCTGGCGAAAAAGGCAGGTTTGACAAGGGCTCAGGAACACGAACGAGTTCTTGTTTTTTTTTTTTGCGGCCCTTATGTGGAACCATTCACATCAATGGGGCCGCTAAAAAAAAAAAAGCAGAAATGCCTCTGTGTGCATTGCGTTTCCGTATGTCCGCACAGCCGTTCCTAAAAAAAAAAAATGGAACATATCCTATTAGGGATAGGACTGTTCTGTTAGGGGACGGCTGTTTCGTTCCGCAAAATACGGAATGTACATGGCCAGAATCCATGTTTTGCGGATCAGAAATTCACAGACCGCCAAACACCCAACAGCCCTGTGCATGAGGCCTAATGGGTTTAGGCACCTTTTATATAGCTGGCGCTGGTTTATCTCCCCAAGAACAAGGGATCGGACGTATTGAAGGCCAACATGTCCAAACCTTCTTCCCCCCTGACACGTGCCATCAGGAAAGATGAGATGGTGGCTGGTTGTGTGGAAAACAAGGCGCTCAGCTGACATTCCCCTAACGTGTCTGGCCACATTCACACCGCAGCATGTCGGAGCACGACGTCATGTCTCGGCCTGCCTGCAGTACAGAGACGGGGAGTTGCACAATGGTTCAGGTCACGGATTTTGTAATTTTTTGTTTTTTTTACAGTCAGGAATTAATAATCGGCACCAATATAACACGGCAAGTACATTCAGAGCACACAAACAATTCATGAAAGATCAGATAACCTGCAGTGACGGGTGATTGGGCTCCACCCGCCTTACATGTGATGACAGATTGTTTCCACTGCGGCCTGCTTGTGGTTAGAGGTAAGCGAGATGATCAGAGGAGTCTGTGTAACGTGATGTACGCTGGATCCCTGCACACCTCTACACAGCAGCATGGCCTCGCCAGAGCCAGCAAGCATCCCTCATGCAAGACCTTCAGGCCTAAAAGGATGTAACGGGCCTGAAACGCGTGCGTGCAATGTACAGAGTAGCCCCTAATGCACACAGACATGTACTATTCATACACCACCCAGAGGATAAGAGGACCGACGGCAATTCACAGAGATCTCTGCAAGGTCCCCAGGGTCCTGTGGTTACGATACACCTCGAGGAAACCTAAACTTTGCATCTTATGCTTGAATGAGCCTAGAGCAAGTTATATGTACACAGTGGGTTCTCTGACAGACGTACAAGTCACGATGTGCAGACCCATACGCGAGTCCTGTACGTTCGGGTTGTTGTGGCAGTTCCACAGAGTTAGTCTAAATTCACACGTCCATGGATCACAATTCGGGACGGTCCATGAAATCTCGGACCATACTCCTTCTGAGAGCAGGAGCGCACGGCGTCATTGGTTGCTATGATGCCGTGCGCTTCCTGAGGCCGCCGCTGTATAGAGTGTATCATTGTACATCGGTGGCGTCAGAGCAACCAATGAAGCCGTGTGCTCCTGCTCTCAGAAGGAGTATGGTCCGGGATTTCAGACCGTCCCGAATTGTGATCCATGGACATGTGAATTTAGACTAACTCTGTGGAACTGCCAAAACAGGAGTACGGTGATCCACGGACGTGTGAATTTAGCCTTAAAAATGGGGAAAGTGGCGCCTCCAAGTTAACAATGGGGGGGTGCAGCTCCTCTGAGTTAACAGTGGAGGAAGAGGGCTCCTCTGTGTTAGGGCTCATGCACAGTTTTTGTAAGTCCGTCAACTGCTTGCCCGTAAAATGGACAAAAATAGGACATGTTCTATATGTTCTACATACGGATGCGGACTGCACAAGATGTGCTGTCCATATCTTTGGCTGAAGTGAATGGGTTCGCATCCTACCCACAAAAAATGCAGATTGGATGCAAAAAATACACGTTCGTGTGCATGATCCCTTAACAATGGGGGGGCCTCTGTTGAGGATCCTCACTTCTTATAGCGGGTTTACATGGCCTGATTGCCAGGCAGATCCTCATAAAGTTCCTATTAATGCTCATTCCCAATAATCTGCCCGTCTAACAGAGCAGCCAATCACCCGAGGGAAACGCTCGTTCATCAGGTGAAACAGTTTTTCGCGCAGGCAAGTAAATTATTGTTCCTCAGCGGCAAATCATGATGTCTAAACAGCGATCTGCTGCCAGAAACAATGCAGCAGTACAAGGACGAGCGATCATACCACGGAGGAGATCGCTGCATGTAAATGTTGTTTTTCACCCGCACTGAACGAGCAGAATGCTTCCTTCCCGTTAATCAGATGCTCCTCGGGCCGTGTAAATCCACCATTATCCAGGGTGGGGACTGGTTACAAGAGTGTCTCTCTCTCTGGAGGACCAGTCTTGTCCTGCATTACACAGACAGCCGGCTACTTGGAAGGGACATTGTGTAATGCTTATTTTCACCAGCGGTGGTGCTGCAGGGAATATGAACACTTGCGGCTAGGTTTCCTGATCACAGGGGGTCTGATCAGTTTACCATCAAGAAAGAAAGTGGGGACCCCTTTAAAGTCGATATAGTCAGCTAAAGGTGATCAGGGAGGTTGACAGATACCAGTCACTTGTAGTGGATGATTGTAGAGTAGTACCAAGCTGATAAACCAAAAATATTAGTATAAACCCACTTTGCCCCCCCCCCAATTATTAACAAGCCATTTTTCTAGGACCACCCATGAAGCATTTTCCAATAACGCATCGGGACAAGATCCGAAAACCATACGTCCTCTCCTGCGATCTCTTCACAGAATCAGTAACAGACGGTGTACACAGCATTTCAATAACGAGGGCAATGAGTGCATAATGAAAAGTCACACACCCGGCGCTCATGTCATTCAGGTGGTGCTTCCCGCTTTTGGCACCAGAGACGTGGCATTCGTGCCTGGCAGTAAAAACTTGTTTAAAGAGGCCGGTTTCTTGCTAGACACAAATAGAAGAGCCCGATGAAGGATGGCGGCCTACCTAGATGCCTACTGCACAGCCGATACTCCCGCCTATTGAGGAAGGCCACACCACCAGAGCTGCTCAAGAGTATTTTGGGAAATTTGGGGAAATTCTCCACTCCTTAGGCCTCATTTGTGGATCCTGCAGGCTGTTCCAGCACAGAGCCGTCGTCGCTGGATCCTCTACCGGATCCCCATTGACTGCCATGGGGCCTGGAGGTGATCCGGATGATTTTTTTAAATAAAAAATGCCAGGTTTCAGCTGGAAGAGAATAGCTTGCATGATTTTTTTAACAGAAAATCAGCCAGATCGCCGTCAGACCTCATGGCAGTCAATGGGGATCCGGCGGTGAAGCAGAGGATCCAGCAACGACGGCTCTGTACTGGAACAGCCTGCCGGATCCATGAATGGAGATGTGAACGAGGCCTAAAGAGTGGGAAATGTCCCCAAATTTCCCAAAACACTCTTAGCAGAGGTGAGTGCTGATCCATGTTTGCTGTTCCCTCCTATGGGAATGTGAATCTGAAGTGGGGAGGTCATAATTTGGGTCGATGTTCACCCCATGTACTATTGCCGAAAACTGACTTCAACGTGCAGAATGGGAGCGTCGATAATTTACGTATAGGGCGTCACAGGACAACATATCTCCTTCCAAGAGCTTTCCATAGGAGGACTGTACTCATCACACTCATACATGACAGCCGGAAACAACTTGCACAATGCTATATTACCATATAGTCACAACCGTAGACTCGTGACTGTAGGCACCCACATGGCCCACCCACGGTACACCACAGGCTAAGAAAATATAGATAGACCCAAAACGCGCTGGTTCAATGAAAACCACACAGTACAAAAAAAGGCCAACGATCTCTGCCCCATTATCTTCTGCCAAGTGAAGAAATGCCCACTAGGAACCATCAGAGGAGACATCTCAAAGCAACCTTCTTCAACCCGCAGCTCTCCAGCTGTTGAGAAGACACAACTCCCAAGTCTGCGTCAATCTGAGAATGCTAGGGGCTGTGGTTTCACCACAGCTGGAGACCCACAGGTTGCAAACCACAGGTGACTCACTACCAAAAGATGTGTCCAAGGAAGTGTTCTGCTTGTGAAGGATGCAGAGGGTACATTACCAGGACCTACACCGGTCTCCGCTACAGCGTGCTCTCTGAAAACACAATCGTCGCTGGCAGAGGGGAGGGGTTGGTGCTGACGTTGGAAAGTTGCTCAGTAACTGCAACCCCCAGGAGAATTTTTCCATGACAGAGGAGAAAAAAAAAAAGGAGTGTGTCGGTGTAACTGGTTAACCCCTGACCTCCTGTAGACCTGCTAGTCCAGGTACGTGACCTGTGGACCTGCAATCACAGGGCATGGAGAGAGGAGGACAGAGTCAACACAGGTCAGGGGTTAGAGAACACAGGAGGTCAATGCAACCAGTGAATGTGCTGACCACGGGTCCTTAGATCCAAATACTGCAGCGCTACCCCTGTCTGAAGAAGGCCTCGCTGACTGACTACCTCCTGCATAAAGGGATATAAGAAACATACAAGGAATGCGGATTTGTATTGAACATCCCCCCCAAAAAATATTTTACCGCTTCTCTTTTTTAAAGAGGATTCACAGTGTGAACATACCCCTAAGGGTTCGGCCCCAGACAAAACCCACCAGCAAAATCCGCTTGAGTTTTTACATGTGGATTTTGCCACCCTCACAAAGGTTGAGATCCACGGCAAAAGGGCAGATTCCCATGACCCTGGACGGTCCGTGTGTTGGCGGCATTTGCCCAACTGACTCCACTGACTGCATGAAATCATTTATGAAATCATAAAACACAGTTCAGGTCAGGGGAACCGCGGTCGGCCCAGGAGATGCCGCCAACACATGGACCGTCCACGGTTGTGTGAATCAGACCTAAGGCTTTATGCACATGTCTGTACTTCGGTCCGGAAAAGCGAGATTCTACGCTTAAAACCTGCCGTAGTTCACAACGCAATATGTGGACAGGGTTTTAAAAACAAAAAACTCTGTGGAATTGAAAATTGAATGCACGGTGAGGACCTTCTTACACCTTAGGGTGCCTGCACACGATGCGGATTACGTGCGGTTTTTCCGCGCAGATTTTCTTGAGGAAAAAAAACGCAGTTTAATGCCTCATTCACACGTCCGTGCAATGCATAGGATGAAATCTACATGTAATAGATGTAACACTGCATGTAAGGGCTCATGCAAACGACCGTATGCATTTTGCGGTACGTAAAACACGGGGGGTGAAACGGTGACATCCGTGTTGCATGTTTTTTTTGCAGATCCAGCGTAAAAATACCAAAACGGACAAGAATAGGATATGTTCTATTTTTTTGTGAAACGGACACGGATTATACACATATACGTTTGTGTCCATGAGTCAAAAGACGTAGAATCCCGCAGATTTCACTGCAAATCCACAAAAGAAAATCCTACAGTGTGCAGAATCAGTTATTGAACGGAGACCTGCAAAACCTCCCGGGATTGCAGACTGAGAAATTCTTGCTGACAAAAACCCAAGTGTGAACAAAGCCTTAGACTAAAGGGGTCGTCAGACCTGTTCATACAGTCCTCAAAATCAAAGACCCGCAGACCGTACGACCACAGACAACTACCAGCAATCCCGGGAAGTCACGTTAAACCTCAGACTATGTTCTTATAAACGTAGAGGGCCCCTTTAAACCCTGCCGGGAATACTGTTAAGTAAGGCAGTAAAATCTCCCTGGAGGCCAAGTAGAAAGAAATAAGTTGTCACCTGGTGTCAGCAGTGCAGGCCGGCGGCGGAGTCCACACACATGAGAATGAGCAGATTACCTCCTCTCAGGGAGACAGATAATGCTTTGCATAAGGCAGCTTAACATCTGCACCGCTGCTCCAGAGGCATCTTGGGACAAAGCTGGATTATAGGGGAGGACGGTAGAGCGGGGTCTACAGGGTGTATACAGCAGAGGGTGACCGAAATCAGAGGTGAGGATGCTAGAGCGGGGTCTACAGGGAGTATACAGCAGAGGGTGACCGAAATCAGAGAGGAGTACGCTAGAGCGGGGTCTACAGGGTGTATACAGCAGAGGGTGACCGAAATCAGAGGTGAGGATTATAGAGCAGGGTCTACAGGGAGTATACAGCAGAGGGTGACCGAAATCAGAGAGGAGGGCGCTAGAGTGGGGTCTACAGGGAGTATACAGCAGAGGGTGACCGAAATCAGAGAGGAGTACGCTAGAGCGGGGTCTACAGGGTGTATACAGCAGAGGGTGACCGAAATCAGAGGTGAGGATGATAGAGCAGGGTCTACAGGGAGTATACAGCAGAGGGTGACCGAAATCAGAGAGGAGGACGCTGGAGCGGGGTCTACAGGGTGTATACAGCAGAGGGTGACCGAAATCAGAGAGGAGGACGCTGGAGCGGGGTCTACAGGGTGTATACAGCACAGGGTGACCCAAATCAGAGAGGAGGGCGCTAGAGCGGGGGCTACAGGGAGTATACAGCAGAGGGTGACCGAAATCAGAGGTGAGGATGATAGAGCAGGGTCTACAGGGAGTATACAGCAGAGGGTGACCGAAATCAGAGAGGAGGGCGCTAGAGCGGGGTCTACAGGGTGTATACAGCAGAGGGTGACCGAAATCAGAGGTGAGGATGATAGAGCGGGGTCTACAGGGTGTATACAGCAGAGGGTGACCGAAATCAGAGAGGAGGATGCTAGAGCCGGGTCTACAGGGTGTATACAGCGCAGGGTGACTGAAATCAGAGAGGACGGCGCTAGAGCGGGGTCTACAGGGTGTATACAGCACAGGGTGACCCAAATCAGAGAGGAGGGCGCTAGAGCGGGGGCTACAGGGAGTATACAGCAGAGGGTGACCGAAATCAGAGGTGAGGATGATAGAGCGGGGTCTACAGGGAGTATACAGCAGAGGGTGACCGAAATCAGAGGTGAGGATGATAGAGCAGGGTCTACAGGGAGTATACAGCAGAGGGTGACCGAAATCAGAGAGGAGGGCGCTAGAGCGGGGTCTACAGGGTGTATACAGCAGAGGGTGACCGAAATCAGAGGTGAGGATGATAGAGCGGGGTCTACAGGGTGTATACAGCAGAGGGTGACCGAAATCAGAGAGGAGGATGCTAGAGCCGGGTCTACAGGGTGTATACAGCGCAGGGTGACTGAAATCAGAGAGGACGGCGCTAGAGCGGGGTCTACAGGGTGTATACAGCAGAGGGTGACCGAAATCAGAGAGGAGTGCGCTAGAGCGGGGTCTACATGGAGTATACAGCAGAGGGTGACCGAAATCAGAGGTGAGGACGATAGAGCGGGGTCTACAGGGTGTATACAGCAGAGGGTGACCGAAATCAGAGGTGAGGATGATAGAGCAGGGTCTACAGGGAGTATACAGCGCAGGGTGACCGAAATCAGAGAGGAGGACGCTAGAGTGGGGTCTACAGGGTGTATACAGCAGAGGGTGACCAAAATTAGAGGAAAGGATGATAGAGCCAGGTCTACAGGCAGTATTTAGTACAGGGTGTCAGGAATCAGAGACTAGGATTATAGAGCGGGGCTACAGGGTGTATACAGCAGAGGGTGACCAAAATCAGAGAGGAGGACGCTAGAGCAGGGTCTACAGGGTGTATACAGCACAGGGTGACCGAAATCAGAGGCGAGGATGATAGAGCGGGGTCTACAGGGAGTATACAGCACACGGTTACCGAAATCAGAGATAAGGGCGCTAGAGTGGGGTCTACAGGGTGTATACAGCGCAGAGTGATCGAAATCAGAGAGGAGGACGCTAGAGCTGGGTGTACAAGAGGTATACAGCATAGGGTGACTGAAATCAGAGCCAAGGATGCTAGAGCGGGATTTAAAGTACAGGGTGTCCAGAATCAGAGACAAAGGCGCTAGAGCGGGATCTACAGAGGGTATACAGCACAGGGTGTCCAAAATCAGAGAGGAAGACCCTAGAGCCATGTCTACAAGGAGTATACAGCACAGGGTTAACTAAATCAGAGGCAAAGATCATAGAGCCAGGTCTACAGAGAGCATACAGCATAGGGTGACCTAAATCAGAGAGGAGGATGCTAGAGCGGGGTCTATAAGAGGTATACAGCATAGGGTGAGCGAAATCAGAGCCGAAGATGCTACAGCTGGGTATACAGGGAGTATACAGTATACAGGTACTTCCAACATCCTGTGTTTATGCCCTAAATGTGAGCCCCAGGGTTGGCCACATCACGTGGAGTATGTACGGCGGGGTGGCCACGTGCATGTACAGCCACCTCTCCATTCATCCCCCCCCCCCGCCTGATCTGGGGAGCCCTCATTCTTCACCCCTAGGACCTGCCTTAGGAATTTTTGGGCAGGTGGTATGGCGGACGCCCAACTGGGTTTGGTTTACTGGGACCCCCATTCTGTACATAGGAGTGGGTCCCGAGGAGGACGAAAGAGAAGAACCAAGGAGTGATCTCCAGGCGCCGCTTATCCAAAAGCAAACCTGGAGGATCTTAAGAAGGGGGGTTTCAAAACACACTCTAGGTGTAGGGACGGTACGTTTCTTCAAGGCCAAGGCAAAATGGCAACGTGCTGTTTCCTTGGATCCTTTGGTCAGTGAAGGGTTAAGCCGGAGGTCTCCTCTGCTAGACCTGGAGAACCAGCTGCTGGAGGATCAGTCGCCTCCCCTGAAGGTGGGGAGATCACACCCCGCTGTTTGTTCAGCAAGACAGGAATTTCTGACACAGAACTTAGGAATTCCTGCCAAGTCCATTCAGAAGAGACCAAACTCGTTCCCATCTGTATACCGCCGCCTGGTATCAGGTCTATATACCGCGTAAGACCCCAGTGTAACGGGGAATGCAGATACGGGTATAAATGGGTATCGCCCAGCTTAATTCTATTAAAGGGGGCGTCCAAGATTTCAAAATTGATGGCCTATCTTTAATATTAGATTGGTGGGGGTCCGAATCTCGCCGATCAGTGGCGGAGGCGAGAGCGGTCATCTCTTCGCTGTTCGTATTGTGAACGCCATGTTTTTAACGGCAGCTGTTCTGACTTCAGCTCACGCCAATTCGAGTGAATAAAGCAGAGCTGCAATACCAGACACGGCCTATGCACATGAGTGGCGCTGTTCCCGGAAATAAAAAATTTTTTTTTAAAAATGCCTCATTTTGCTAGTCATGGACAGCCAGTATAAATGGGAGAATTTCATCTAAAAATGGGTAAAATATAAAATCAGATACGAAAAACATAAAGGAAAAACGTCTAGGCAACAGGCGCCTCACAGATTCAAGGGCAGCAGGGAGACAAAACAATTGTAACGTTGGGCCTCACACAATCAGTAAGATAAATTACTGACGGAAGGGATGCATTCTTCTAAAATAACTGAAAACAAACCCAGGGAACGCTCCCTCCCACGAGATAGGGACGTGGTACAATGCAGTGGTCAACCAGATTAGGAAACCTCAAGCCCACACAGGGTTACAGCCAGGCCCTCGGACACGTTCCCGTCACCAGCAGCATACAGACCGGCCAAATTACATGTAAAAGAATAGCGTTCAGGCTGAAAAACAGCGCCACACCTGTCCAAAGGTCGGGTGTGGTATTGCATCCTACTGTAACTCCGCAGATATCCTGTATTCCTCAATAGTCGTGTACCACTGTGCAATATGTAACCCCTGGTATGAGGCCACCCGTCAGATATATTGGCCCACATTTAATAAGCTTTTGGGGTAAATGATCACAAATGATGGCAACAAATTTGTCGAGTGACCAGAAAAGTGGGCACCGGATGTAGATTTTGTCAAATTTATTAAAAAATTTAAAAAAACGCCGGTAATGGTTTTATTGAGGAGATATAACACTTACTATTAGCTGCTGCAGTCTCTGTGTCTGTCTCTCTCTCACTGCAGCTCACTCCTCCCCCTCCATAGACTTCTATGGGCAACTAAAATTTGATCCTTCAGTGAGCAGACAGTCCGTCTTGGATATAACACAGAATTCAGAGAGAATTTAAGTTCAGAAAAAGGAAGGAGAGGAAGAGAAGAACAGATAACCTGAGAACAAGGCATTTTTCTATGATAAAATATATTACAAAGTTTCTTGTATTCACGTTTACTATTGATTGATTTACTATTAAATGACAACAATTTAAGTTGTCTCATCGCAGAAAGCTACTTTAAAGTGGTTTTCCGTGACTTTTATAATGAACATTAGATCGGCAGGGGTCCGACTCCCGGCACCCCCACCGATGAGCCGTCTGATCGGCGGCAGCTCTGGAACCACAAAGCTCCCTCCACTTGAACAGGAGCATCGCTGCAGTAACCAGAGCCGCTTCTCAACTGCTGATCGGGGAGGTTGGTGGGGGTCAGACCCCCACCAAGCTGATACTGATGAATATAGAAGTCCCAGAAAATCCAATCTAACCACCCAGTCAGATCTGTGGTGATCAGGTTATTGCTGCTGCAGCAATAACCTGATCCCTGCAGATCTGACTGCCATAACCTTTGACTAACAGATCAGACAAATGCGGCATTACTTGGACGGCCCAAGTCTACAGAGTGAGAGCCGCTGCTTGCTAGTCCAGCTCAGAAGAGGGGGTCCCAAGTAGGAGGTTGTCTTGTTGGGACGCCCCTTTTATATTGTAACAATCCTATAATTATCTATGAAGCCAAGTGTCACACATTTAACAAACCTACGGTCTCCACTTCAGTATATGGCTGGTTCTCTCCAAAATAGGGTTTCGTGGGGGGGACGCCAAAGAGTATCAAAGGGGCCACTTCCCAGAAATCACAAGATGCCCCGTCTTGGAAATAAAAGCACAGCAGAAAAAAAATAACAAGCGGAAAATATAAATGAGAGCAGAAGCTGACAGGAAACTGGGGAAAGTGACAATAAACCAGCTCACGTGTAGGTAGAAGAGGCCGGGTGATGCATCGCCTGCCTGAAGCCTTACAAGATACTACATGCTCCCCGCTACAGAGGGACAAGGCGGGTACAACTACTACTCCCAACCGGAAAACGAATCCAGAACCAATGCCGGATTCATGCTGCCACTTGTTAAAAAGGACGACAAAGGGGAATTTCAGTGAAAATAGTCTGATGTGTTACAGATGGATGTGAGAAGGTCAGAGGAAGGTGTGTATGATGCACCAGGATCTCACAGGGACTCCACGCACCCTCCCCCCAAATATGGCTGCTGGCTGCCATATGGTTCCCACCTGTAGGACCCCTACTTATATCCAAAATGGTGGTCCCTCTACCCTTCCTGGTAGCCAAATCCAGGCACAAAATGAACGGGGATGTGGCGACATAGGTGTGCGCTATCTCCACTCACTTGTCCAGCTAGCTCCCATAGAACTCAATGGAAAGCGACCGCCTTTCCAGGCCTTCTCCACCTGGACGTAGGTATCAGCGGTCGCCTCCCCAGATATGAGGGGGTCTGGGGACCCCTGTTCTGGAGACCGGTACGGGTCCCAGAGGTGGGACACGCATCAATTAGACATTTACGGTATATCCTGCGGAGACGCCATAAATGTCCAAGATCGGCAATCTAACTGGTCGACAGGGGCAATGCCAGCCGCTAAGGGCCACGCTATATCTTAGTTGGCGGGGGACCTACATAACGTAAAAATTCTGAGGAACTGAAACACAAATAATAAAAAAAGTTAGGATTTCTGCCTGGTGTCAGTGAATAGAAACAGACTGAAAACCCATCCTGCACTGACACACTGTAACAAACTCATCAGGAGCAACTTGTAAAGGAAAGATCCGCCGCTCCCCCCATGTGTCATAAGCAAATCTATGAGCTTTTTGAAACTTAATGACAAGATTTTTCTTCATCACGAAGGTGGACAATTCCTTTAAATCGCCCCGGATGCAGACCGTACCATTTGATAACTACCCGGTGGGTGGAAGGCCTCACGTGTCAGAGGATTAGGGTGCCACCGGGAGGCGTTCTCCGATTCACACATCCTCACCCGATCTTTAAGAACAGGTTTTTCCAAGTAACTCTGAAAATAGTGTCCAAGGTGAGGGCCGGGCGTTTCCGGGGGTTATATTTAGAAGCCTGTAAATAGCTGGAGACAATGTAACCCAGCAGCCTCGGAGATCTACTCTCATCATCCCACACAGCACGCTCAGCCCAATGTCACATGCATGCTGAGTGGGCGCATCCCCGGCACACGACACCTGCAGAGGATGCTGCTCTATGAGATCTGGAGAACCTGCTGGAGCTGTGACCACCAGTCCTCACAGCTGGAAACCTGGACGTGGACATTAGATAGTTGTCGAGCCAGACTCTCATTAAAGGGGTTGTCCACATTTGGAGGTCTTTTGGCCTGACACCCTTCCCTCCCCGCCACTGGGTTAAGGTTCCTTCAGTCCTTATCTGCCACCTACGCTCTATGGTCCTCACAGTAGGCACTTGTGCTGCTGCTGCCAGTCATTGGCCCCCCATGTGTCACGTGACCCACGTCAAACCAGAAGTCGCCACGAGCATAAGTGGCATTGAGGTGTCCTCCAACACAGGTGTCCTCCAACAACAGCTTCATACAAGGGTCTGCTTAAAACGATCCCTTTAAAGGGGCATTCCAGGGTCCAGATATTGATGACCTGTTCACAGTACATTAGATCGAAGGGGTCTTACACCTCGCACTCCCACCGATCAGCTGTTCTCCGCAGCCGCCGATGCTGCAACTAGCACTTGAATATGAGTTGAGCTGCAGTACCTGGTCCGGCCACTGCACGTTGAATGGCGCTGTCTGCTTCTGGCTTTGTGGTGGGTCCAGCTCCGAAGGCTGCAGCTGATCGTTGAGTGGATAGGTCATCAATATCTGGTGCACAGAAGACCCCTTTAAAGGGATTGTCCCATCAGGGCAACCTGTTTACCCATCCGCTATTAGGGCACATGGATGTCGTAAAGGGAGGTCCTATTAGTCGGTAGGTAAAGCCATGTCATAGTATATTTCTCCTGCAGGATTAAGACCCCACTACCCCCCCCCCCCCCCCCGAGGGTCAAATGCCTGCCATGTCTTGCTAACCCCACTGTCTGCAGATTATGCCGGTCGTACACTTTCAATAGCGTGTGATGCGGAGGAACTTCAATTTTAAAAAAAAGTATATTTTTTTTATTTTTTTAAAATTCAACTCTATGGTGAGTAGATGCCACTGTACAGCATCAGTCTGAGGCATCCGTTTAACATATACGATTTTTGTACACGTTAAACAAAACGTGATGTGAACGCAGCCTTAGAGGAGACCAGTCACGCTGACCACGCCACCTATTATAGAGCAGGAGGAGCTGAGCCGATTCATGTACAGTTTTATGGGAAAAAGATTCAGGAAAACTTGTAATTCATACATTTAAATCTCTGCTCTTTCTGCGCTTAGGAGTCCAGTGGGCGGTCCCAACCGTGACAGACAGCCCTCCTTGTATCTCTGTACATAGAGGTAGCTGTCAGTCACTGATATCACCGCCCACTGGACTCCTAAACCCAGAACGAGTGAAGTAAATCTTTTCCCACAAAGCTATATATCAATCAGCTCCTCCTGCTCTACACCATGGATGCTCAACCTGCGACCCTCCAGCCGTTGCAAAACTACAACTCCCGGCATGCCATAATACCTATAGGCTGCCCAGGCATGCTGGGAGTTGTAATTTTGCAACAGCTGGAGGGTTGCAGGTTGGGCATCTCTGCTCTATTACATGTTGCGAGGTGAGAGGTTCCCTTTAAAGTCCTTCCAGATAATGAAACCCATGATAGAAGATCACTGTAAGGGCTCGTTCACACGACCGTATTTTTCTTCCCGTGTCCGTTCCGTTTTTTTGCGGACCGTACGCGGAACCATTCATTTCAATGGGTCCGCAAAAAAAAAAAAAAACGGAAGGTCTTCCGTGTGCATTCCATTTCCATATTTCCGTTCTGCGAGATTATGAGTCTTGTCCTATTATTGTCCGGAAATCACGGTCCGTCGCTCCATTCAAGTCACAAGGAGGAACACCCTCCGTATGTCATCCGTTTTTGCGGAGTCTAAAGTTAACTCATTCATTGTTCCGTTTTATCTCCGCAAAAACAAGGAACAGCTACGGAAAGCATACTGAAGCCATACGGTCAGTTTTAGCAGAATCATGGAACGGAATGGAAACGGAAACACAACGGAACGCAAAAACAGAACAACGGATCAGAGAAAAACAGACCGCAAAACACACGGTCGTGTGAACGAGCCCTAAAGCCGTCTGTTCAGTGAAACATCAACCAGGCACTAACCACACCTGGTAGGACATGCCTAGAGCTACTGGAGTATCACTGGTGGTCCAAGAACATTTAGAGAACGTGGGAACAAAGAGGTGGCCATACGTGGCCCTCAGTTCCTATAAGACAGGTGAAGGCATCAACATGTGGACCTACAGGAACCAAGAGCACCTCCATACTAATAGTACTGAACCACCACTGAAGCCATCTTCTGACACGTCTTTGGGTTGTCAACTGTTTGCTGAAAAATACTTTGGAAAAAGTTCCAAAAATTCTTGTGATCGCCATGCAACTTTTGACAGTCACCATGGAGACCTCACCTTAAATGTTCCTTTCACACAGTCAGTGCTTGATCAGTGATTGTGAGCCAAAACCAAGAGTGGAGGCTACACACCTATAAGATATAATGGAAAGATTTACTCCTGTGTTTTTGACCCGTGCCTGGTTTGAGCTCACAATCACTGATCAAACGCTGATCAAACACTGAATGCGTACTGGATTAGCAACGTAAGGTATCTGAGCAATCTGTGGTCTACAACCTGTGGCTCTCCAACTGTTTAGAAGCTACAACTCCCAGCATGTCCTGACAGGAGGAGGTTGTCAGGGCCCGCTGGGAGTTGTAGTTTGCATGCAGCTGGAGAGCCACAGGTCGCATACCATTACTACACGGGATGACTGTTTCCAATCACCCAGGTCATAAAGTCTCCCCGTGTATCCTCCACTTACCGAGGCTCCCAGCTCATCAGGACCGCACACCATTAACCCACTGGGCTCCAAGTCGCTGCTGATGAAGTCATCTTCAGATTCCTCAAAGGACGAAGCAGACGAGAGGCCGGAGGAACTGGACAACTTGCGGAGGAAGAGTGAAGGCACCGGGGAGCCACCACAGCCACTATCCGAGCAGGGCGACTCTGCCTCACAGGAGATGGGAACATCCAGGCTGAAACCCGTTTCGTGGAACTGGGGAGACAAAGACGGTGGGAAGCAGCGCTTGGGGCTGACGTCTTGGGTGACAATAAGCCGGGGTATTGCATAGCTGTGGGTGTCGGAGTTCATAAGCAGCGGAGGCCCCCTTCGGTTCAGCAGCGAGTCACCACTTCGCGCTGTTTTGGGGGCACAGTCTGTATCCGGGGGAGTAACAGTTAATCTAAGGCCACCGATTCCAGAGTCGCTCGTCCACAGTTCCTCAATGGGACAATGATGAGTGTGATTGTTCGATCCCATTTTCTCATCAGTCCTGGACTGGGGGGCAAAAGAGATGGTGACACGAGATAAACCACCCGCAGATACCTCTTCATGCCTCTCGGCCGCCTTGGTGGGTCTTTTGGTTGTTTCTTCTCCGCCGTGGTGGTTCATCGAGCGATGACATCTGTTCTCGTTTCTCCAGTTACCAACCGCATGGTCCAAAGCCTCCGAGAGGTCACCCATCCCGGCGACCAACTCCACCCTCTGCCCGGCGCCCTCTACACCGTCTTTGGGGTCACCCAAAATCTTCCTGAGATCTTCATTGGGTGACCCCAAGATGTTCTTCCCGCTCTCTTCCAACCAGACCCTCTCTTTCACGGTAATCGTACCGGGCTTGGCGGCATCGCACTTGGACATATCCCTTCTGAGCCGCCCTCCCTGCCCATCCAGTCTCATGTCAGGGGCTGCCGCGGTTGGTATACTCGGCGCAGTACCTTGGCAAGTAGACGATGGTCTCTGGTCGCCAGGGGTTAAGTCCAATGATCCAGAATCTGGTCTAGGTCTTGGATCCGCTTCTGTATTTGGCACTGTACTGGATCTCAGAGTACAGGGCTGCTGTGTACTCAGCACTGTACTGGATTTCAGGGTACAGGGCTGCTGTATACTCTGCACTGTACTGGATCTCAGGGTACAGGGCTGCTGTATACTCGGCACAGTACTACAGCCAGCATCAGACCTGCGATCGCTCTCCCCTGTAAAACTTGCCGACGATCTGCTCTCTAATCCAGGCTGCCGTATACTAAGAGGAGGCTGTCTTCTACCCTCCTCCTCAGCCGGGCTTTTGTTTACCCTTCTCCGCCTCCTCCGGACTCTGAGGCGCTTCTTCCACTCTCCAGCGGTGGAGAACCCTACAGCAGCCTGCGCTGCGCGATCAGAATAGTTTTGTCCCATGGCAGCCACCGTTACCCACAGGTTCCCTCCCTCCCGTGGGAGACGTCACCGGGTAACACTCCAATCAGAGGAGAGTGGGCGCTGTCCAGCACCAGGCAACGCATTCAGAGCAGCGTATCACTGCGCATCGAAAACTTTACTTTTTTTTCCAAAAGTATTCCTCCGCATCATAGTGGCCTTAAAAAAAAAAAATAGAGTCCGCGAGGTTCAATCAGTTAGGCGACCACCAATCTCACTTCTAGGTCCCAGGGACCACCGCCTCACGTCAGGGACACTGGTCAAAGCCTTTACCTGTGGAGATACAAAAATAGCAGCCATAAGAATGACAAGAATTCATTAAACTCGGCTTCATTTCTCATTTTTTGAGAGTCAGTCACCTGCTTAGCCACAGTGATGTCACATAATGCCCATCCAGCTCCCCAGAGACCCTCCATTAACTGCACCGCGCTAGGGTTGCTGCCTTCCACAACAAAAAAAAACCACCAAGTTTACAGGGGTAAAAAGGCATGTCGTTTTGGGGGCGTGACAAAATGCGGGGTGTTATTTGACACTATTTGGTCATATTTTGACTTAAAAAAAAATATACAACTTTTTTTCTTTGGTTTTAATATAAAATGCTGCCTCAGGCCTCATTCACGTTTCCGTTTTTCACTGACATGTGCTGTCAGCATTTTTCACGGACAGCACACCTGCCCACTTATTTTAATGTGTCTGTTCACACATCAGTGTTTTTATTACTAACTGTGAATCAGTAAAAAAAATTACATAGTTACAAAATGACATGTAATTACAAAATGACATACTACTTTGGTCCATGATGGAGACCAAACACGCCCATTGAAGTCTATGGGTCTGTGGAAATTGTCAGTTTTTCACCACTGATAGGAAATGCTCTGGAAATTAATTTTCAGTTGAGCCGCATCCGTGGACTATGGATGACGTGCGGAGGGTGACACCCTGATGTGGGGGCTCCTGCCTGATGTTAGTTGTGGTGCCCTTGGTTTTTTACGTGTTCTTTTGTCTTTTTTTTTCTACCAAAGTGCAGAATGGGAGTTGTAGTACAACCAATAGTATCAAAACACAGTTCCAAACAATTCAAAGTGCAAATGCTCCCAAATAGCAATGTACTGATATAAGCAAGAATGGGGGTTGTAGTACTTTTCTCTGCTATCCCTCCAAAGTCTCTCTCTCTTTCTGCAGAATCTAAAGGTTAAAGGGCTTATCCCATCTTCTGCCACCGCCAGGCACAGCCCCCCGCGGCGCTCTTAGAAACGAATGGGAGCACAACGCGCATGCACGGCCACCGCTCCCATTCATTTCTATGCTGCCGCCGTAAATAGCCGAGCGCTGGCTTGGCTATTTCCGTCGGCTCAATAGAAATTAATGGGAGCCGGGGCGCGGTGCGCTCCCATTTGTTTCTATTAGCGCAGCGGGGGAAAGTGGGGGGCAGCGCCTGGCAGGGTCCTCCAGGCTCAGAGCTCCCCCACTTCGTTCTCAATATAGGTGCGGGTCCCAGAGGTGGGACCCGCACCTATAAGACAATGGGGGCATATCCTAGCGATATGCCCCCATTGTCAAAGATGGGATAACCCCTTTAAGGATTAAGATACGGCTGGCCAAGACCATGTCCAAGTGTGAAGGGTATATCAGCAATGTCCTCACTGCAGTAAAGTCTCTATAGAAGTTGTGAATGAATTGCTAGCAGTCTGCAGTAAGGGTACAGAGGGGAGGTAACCAGTTGGGGGGGTGTACCTGCACAGGCTGAAAATGGCAGCAAAAGGACAGAGTGAGTCAGTGCAGGGACACACCCCCAACTTGGTACCTCCCCTCTGTACCCTTACTGAAGGCTAAGAGCAGTTCATATACAACTTCTAGTAGGAATAATAAAGGAATGGTACAACATAGAGTCATAAGAATAGATGCTATAGAATTGTTATTACATGGGGAACGCATGAAGCTATTAAAACAGGCATGTAAGGAGAGGTGAAAGGTCCTCTGTAAACAACAAATACCTTACTGACTAAGGGCTCATGCACACAAACTTATTTTTTTCCGCGTCCATTCCATTTTTTTTTGTGGCCTGTATGCAGAATCATTCACTTCAATGGGGCAGCAAGAAAAAACTAAAACGATGTGTACATTGTGTGTCCACATGGCCGATCCGCAAAAAAATAGAACATGTCCTATTCTTGTCCGTTTTATGTTTTTCTATAGAGGGCAGGATGCAAAATGCAGAACACACGCGGCGGAATCCGTGTTTTGCGGACCGCAAAAACAGCAATGGCTGTGTGCATGAGCCCTGACTTCAGTGCTCAAGCTTGCAGATTCTGAACCTTCTAGAGATGTCTTTCTTGATGTAAAGCTCCAAGGAATGAGCACACGTAGCTCCTCTCACTGCTTCAGGTAACACCAGAGTGAACTAGGGGCAGACCTAAGTCTATCTCCTAGCTTCCTACAAGGGCAGAGTCAGGAATATTAACCCTGACTGATCCATACAGAGCTATACTGGATTACAGAACAAGAATCAATTTGCAAGTATCCTATTCTGAGGTACTGCACATACAGTATATACCCTCAGAACATCAAGAAGATCATTACTGGGGATGGACTTGGACAGTATCAGACAAACTATCCAGACTAGTAATATCCAATGATAAGGTCATAAAAACAGAGAAGAGAGGCCGGAACTTCCCCTTACCACTTTTTTCAAAATGGCCTCCAAAATAAAGAAGCTTAAAGGGGTTGTCTCACTTCAGAAAATCGCATTAATCATGTAGAGCAGGGATGCCCAACCTGCGGCCCTCCAGACAGCCTACAGCAGGGCATGGTGGGAGTTGTAGTTTTACAACAGCTGGAGGGCCGCAGGTTGGGCATCCCTGAAGTAGAGATAGTTAATACAAGGCACTTACTAATGTATTGTTATTATTCATATTGCCTCCTTTGCTGGCTGGATTGATTTTTCCATCACATTATACACTGCTCGTTTCCATGGTTACAGACCACCCTGCAGTGCCTTGTATTAACGTTCTCTACATGATAAATACCATTTGCTGAAGTGAGACAACCCCTTTAATTACAAAAATCTAACCTAGTGATTTACTAGTCTGGGGTCACTGTGACACTGAGGGTGGAAAGTCTCTGTGCAAGAAGGAGGACCATGTCCTTGGCTTGGTGAACAGATAAGGCGCGGTTTAGCTAAGAGATAAGGTAAACCTCAGGGGAAAAATGGCTTAAAATATGACATGATGGGGAGGTAAGCTTCCTTTACCGCACGCCCAGCCCGGCCGAGTGCACACAATGCAACACGTACATGACTCCTCGGCTCCACACAATAGGCACAAACCGGTCCTGGTGACACAGTCCCAGCTGGGGACTTATTGTGGATGCTGCGATGTGACTGATGTGTGACGCCGGCATGACTGTCATGTTTGTCAGCAGCTTCTTTGTGACTCACACAAATATGCAGCTGCCAGGAATAGACCTGACTGATGCACTGTACCGCTGCCGGCCCCGGGGCCGATACTAAACGAGCAATCATGATACTTCATCACTAAACTACAGGATGTCCGAGTCCCATTAAATGTGTTGTTTTTTTCTTGCACTTTTTACTGACTTTTCTGGTTTTTTTACGCCTTTTTGGGGGCATTTATACCAGCTCCAGATGTTAGCTGAAAGTCTACGGATTCTGAAAAGCAAGACACAAGCGGTTTTTATGTTTGCATTTTTTGGTGCCTTTTTTATGTCTATGTTTATAATGCAGCAGGTTGAAGGAATGGTGTCTTCAAATTTATTAAAAGGCATCTGTCTCCAGCTTTGTACCTATGACACTGGCTGACCTGTTACAACTAAAGACATCTGTGTTGGTCCCATGTTCATATGTGCTCACATTGCTGAGAAAAATGATGTTTTAATATATGCAAATGAGCCAATAGGAGCAATGAGGGCGTTACCGTTACACCTAGAGGCTCTGCTGTCTCTGCAACTGTTGCACCCTCTGCACTTTGATTTACAGGGCCAGATGAGGATGAGGTTTATGCTGCCTAATCCTGTCTATCAAAGTGCAGAAGGCATGGCATTTGCAGAGAGAGAAGAGCCTCTAGGTGTAATGGTAACGCCCCAGTTGCTCCTAGAGGCTCATTTGCATATATTAAAACACCATTTTCCTCAGCAATGCGGGCACATATGAACATGGCACCAACCCAGATGCCTTCTGCTGCCAAGTGCACATGTAACAGGTCAGCCAGTGTCATAGGTACAGATCTGCTGACGGATGCCCTTTAAGAAAATGGGCCACTAATAAAACAGCTATGAAAATCTCATTTGACATCCAAAAATTTTTTTTTATTTTTATGGCAAAATTCATGTGCAGATGAGTCCCATCATCACGTCCTAATAGCTGCCATCTTTCAAAGATTTTTTCACTTTTCACAAAATTTCATGTATAGTCACTGAAATCATGAGTTATTCACTGAAATCTATCTGTATAGCGCCACCTGCTGTTTGTTTTTTTTTCTTATTTCCCTGTTCACCTTGCACATGCTCAGTTCCATCGTTCAAGTGCCTCCTGAGCTGTGAAAGGAAGAATGCTGAAGCAGAAAGGACACGCTCTCTGCATGTCTGATCCTTATTTCCTCTTCATCATCTGCCATCAGGAGACAGGTGGCAACCATACACATTAGATGGTTAGCTGGTTCGGCTCTCTGACTGACACAGTTTATGGAGGTACTCTCTGTCTGGTACTGTTTATGGAGGCACTCTCTTTCTGGTACTGTTTATGGAGGCACTCTCTGGCTGGTGATGTTTAGGGAGGCACTCTCTTTCTGGTACTGTTTATGGAGACACTCTGGCTGGTGATGTTTAGGGAGGCACTCTCTTTCTGGTACTGTTTATGGAGGCACACTCTGGCTGGTGATGTTTATGGAGGCACTCTCTGGCTGGTGATGTTTATGGAGATACTCTCTTTCTGGTACTGTTTATGGAGGCACACTCTGGCTGGCACTGTTTATGGAGGCACTCTCTGGCTGGTACTGTTTATGGAGGCACTCTCTGGCTGGTACTGTTTATGGAGGCACTGTCTGGCTGGTGATGTTTATGGAGATACTCTCTGCCTGGTACTGTTTATGGAGGCACACTCTGGCTGGCACTGTTTACGGAGGGACTCTCTGTCTGGCACTGTTTATGGAGACACTCTCTGTCTGGTGCTGTTTATGGAAGCACTCTCTGGCTGACACTGTTAGTAGAGGCACTCTGGCAGGTGCTGTTTATGGAGGCACTCCTTGGCTGGCACTGTTTATGGAGGCACTCTCTGCCTGACACTCTTTATAGAGGCACTCTCTGGCTGGTGCTGTTTATGGAGGCACTCTCTGCCTGACACTCTTTATAGAGGCACTCTCTGGCTGGTACTATTTATGGAGGCACTCTCTGCCTGGCACTGTTTATGGAGGCACTCTCTGCCTGACACTCTTTATAGAGGCACTCTCTGGCTGGTGCTGTTTATGGAGGCACTCTGCCTGACACTCTTTATAGAGGCACTCTCTGGCTGGTACTATTTATGGAGGCACTCTCTGCCTGACACTCTTTATGGAGGCACTCTCTGCCTGACACTCTTTATAAAGGCACTCTCTGGCTGGCACTGTTTATAAAGGCACTCTCTCTCTGGCACTGTTTATGGAGGCACTCTCTGCCTGGTGCTGTTTATAGAGGCACTCTCTGTCTGGCACTATTTATGGAGGCACTCTCTGGCTGGTACTATTTATGGAGGCACTCTCTGCCTGGCACTGTTTATGGAGGCACTCTCTGTCTGGTACTGTTTATGGAGGCACTCTCTGCCTGGCACTATTTATGGAGGCACTCTCTGCCTGGTGCTGTTTATGGAGGCACTCTCTGCCTGGTGCTGTTTATGGAGGCACTCTCTGCCTGGCACTATTTATGGAGGCACTCTCTGTCTGGTACTGTTTATGGAGGCACTCTGCCTGACACTCTTTATAGAGGCACTCTCTGGCTGGTACTATTTATGGAGGCACTCTCTGCCTGACACTCTTTATGGAGGCACCAGGGGCGGATTGGCCATAGACCTTACAGGGAAATTTCCCGGTGGGCCGATGCCCAGGGGGCCATCTGGGCCCTCCTAATTGCCAGCAAGTGGAAGTTTTTGGGGATGTATTTTGTACTGCTGGCAGTATTTTGTGATGGACTGTGGTATTTGGCTCTGTTGGGGGGGGGGGGGGGGGCATAATGTGCCACTATATGGTATTGCTGGCCCTGCTTTCCATCAATTTGGACCCAACTACAAAATGGGGCCACTTTTAGTATTTTTTCCAGGGCCACTTTAAGTACCCAGTCCGCCCCTGGGAGGCACTCTCTGCCTGACACTCTTTATAAAGGCACTCTCTGGCTGGCACTGTTTATAAAGGCACTCTCTGTCTGGCACTGTTTATGGAGGCACTCTCTGCCTGGTGCTGTTTATAGAGGCACTCTCTGTCTGGCACTATTTATGGAGGCACTCTCTGGCTGGTACTATTTATGGAGGCACTCTCTGCCTGGCACTGTTTATGGAGGCACTCTCTGCCTGGCGCTGTTTATGGAGGCACTCTCTGTCTGGTACTGTTTATGGAGGCACTCTCTGCCTGGCACTATTTATGGAGGCACTCTCTGCCTGGTGCTGTTTATGGAGGCACTCTCTGCCTGGTGCTGTTTATGGAGGCACTCTCTGCCTGGCACTATTTATGGAGGCACTCTCTGCCTGGCGCTGTTTATGGAGGCACTCTCTGCCTGGTGCTGTTTATAGAGGCACTCTCTGCCTGGTGCTGTTTATAGAGGCACTCTCTGCCTGGCACTATTTATGGAGGCACTCTCTGCCTGGTGCTGTTTATGGAGGCACTCTCTGCCTGGTGCTGTTTATGGAGGCACTCTCTGCCTGGTGCTGTTTATGGAGGCACTCTCTGCCTGGCGCTGTTTATGGAGGCACTCTCTGCCTGGTGCTGTTTATGGAGGCACTCTCTGCCTGGCACTATTTATGGAGGCACTCTCTGTCTGGCACTGTTTATGGAGGCACTCTCTGTCTGGTACTGTTTATGGAGGCACTCTCTGTCTGGCACTGTTTATGGAGGCACTCTCTGCCTGGTGCTGTTTATGGAGGCACTCTCTGTCTGGTACTGTTTATGGAGGCACTCTCTGGCTGGTACTATTTATGGAGGCACTCTGGGGCTGGCACTCTCTCTGATATAGGTAGCTGTAATATAAGCAATTCCCTGCTGGGACTTACCACCTGAAAACTCCCCAGTGATTCTCCTACTACGACCTGGGAAATATGCAAATGGCCGCTTATGGCAACATATGTGATCAATTCTGAGCAGCCGGTGGAAAAACACGAAGATTTGAATAAACGCTTACACAGGGCACATCTGAAACCAGAAAGGACTCTCTATTACATACATGACTTCCTGATAGCACGGGGCGAGCGCAGACGATTGCACAAACACATGAATTAAGCAGGGCTCTTACGTGTGTCTACGGCAGGAAGGAAGTGTAATCGGACAGATACATAATAATTACACAGTGTACTCGGTGTGAAAATCTCATCTATATGACATCCTCATACATTGCATAATAGGGGTCATTTATGAGGCTTTCCAGTCATTCTGAGCAGTGCACGCCCCCCGGGGGCGACAATAACTCACTGAGCACCACAGTGAAGATTACAACCAGGACCACAAAAATTCAGGCGCCAGATGCTGAAACCCATTCCTTTAGGGACTTTGCCTCACAGTGACGTTATACTGTATGTCAGATAATTAAAGGAACTGTATGAGAAAAAAAAGGCTCTGCTATGTTTTCAGAAACAGCGCCACTCCTGTCGATAGGCGGCTTCTGGTATTACAGCTTAGCCCTGGCCCCTTGAATGGAGCTGAGCTGCAAAGTTAGATGCAACCCATGGAAAGATATGGGTTTGGTTCTGGAATAAGGCGGACACTGATCCTCCTAATACTAGATATTCCCTTTAAGGCGCCCACAAATCTAATGCATGCTAGTTAACATTTATGAAGTCTCCTAAAAATGAGGAGATCACATGGATCCCAGGGCTGATGCTGTTTATGGCGGCACTCTTTGTTTCTGGAGGCACTATCTGGCTGGCACTGTTTATGGAGGTACTCTCTGTCTGGCACTGTTTATGGAGGCACTCTCTGTCTGGTACTGTTTATGGAGGCACTCTCTGTCTGGTACTGTTTATGGAGGCACTCTCAGGCTGAGACTGTTTGTGGAGGAACTCTCTGTCTGGTGTTATTTATGGAGGCACTCTCTGGCTGGTGCTGTTTATGGAGGCACTCTATGGCTGGTACCAGTGGCGTAACTACAACTAACTGGGCCCCACAGCAAATTTTTGAATGGGGCCCCCCCAGAAACTTCCTGCAACCCCGAACTCACATGCAACCCTCACTCTTGTGGCTAGTCAAGATTGAGCTCTCCCAGACAAGGCCCGACAGCCGCTCCATCCGCTTTCTATAGTGTCACTGTATATAATGTCATTGTATAATACTGTTGAGGGGGGCCTGACAATAAAATCTTTTAGTCTCCCTCCTGAGGGGGCCCCTTGTGGGTCTGGGCCCCAAAGCAGCTGCTTCCCCTGCTTCCCCTATTGCTACGCCCCTGGCTGGTACTGTTTATGGAGGCACTCTATGGCTGGTGCTGTTTATGGAGGCACTCTATGTCTGGTACTGCTTATGGATGCACTCTACGGCTGGCACTGTTTATGGAGGCACTCTATGGCTGAGACTGTTTGTGGAGGCACTCTCTGTCTAATGTTATTTATGGAGGCACTCTCTGGCTGGTGCTGTTTATGGAGGCACTCTCTGGCTGACACTGTTTATGTAGGCACTCTATGGCTGGTACTGCTTATGGAGGCACTATCTCACTGGTACTGCTTATGGAGGCACTCTCTCACTGGTGCTGTTTATGGATGCACTCTCTGGCTGGCACTGTTAGCAGAGGCACTCTCTGGCTGGCATTGTTTATGGGGGTACTCTCTGGCTGGCACTGTTTATGGAGGTACTCTCTGGCTGGCACTGTTTATGGAGGCACCTCTGGCTGGCACTGTTTATGGAGGCACTCTATGGCTGGTACTGCTTATGGAGGCACTATCTCACTGGTACTGTTTATGGAGAAACTCTGTGTATGGTGCTGTTTATTGAGGCACTCTCTCACTGGTGCTATTTATGGATGCACTCTCTGGCTGGCACTGTTAGTAGAGGCACTCTCTGGCTGGCACTGTTTATGGAGGTACTCTCTGTCTGGCACTGTTTATGGAGGCACTCTCTGGCTGGCACTGTTTATGGAGGCACTCTCTGGCTGGCACTGTTTATAGAAACACTCTCTGGCTGGCACTGTTTATGGAGGTACTCTCTGTCTGGCACTGTTTATGGAGGTACTCTCTGCCTGGTCTTGTTTATGGAGGTACTCTCTGTCTGGCACTGTTTATGGAGGTACTCTCTGGCTGGCACTGTTTATAGAGGTACTCTCTGCCTGGTCTTGTTTATGGAGGTACTCTCTGTCTGGCACTGTTTATGGAGGCACTCTCTGGCTGGCACTGTTTATGGAGGTACTCTCTGGCACTGTTTATGGAGGTACTCTCTGGCTGGCACTGTTTATAGAAGCACTCTCTGTCTAGTACTGTTTATGGAGGGACTGCTATGGCAGGAGAAGCAGTTTGTTTTTAACTACCCTTCCAGCGCAGGCCGTATGGCAGTCATGCCATCTATATGTCATACTACTCAAAACCAAAGAACTTGTAGTAAAATACAAAGGGACACATACAATCTCCAAAATGCTGGACCTCACCAGCCCAGGAAATCCATTTAGCCTAACAGATGCCCTGTAAACGGCTTCTCCTATGGTTCCTGCAATCCTGGCACTATCAATATGTGGGCACAGTGGCACAGGCCTCCATACTTGGCCATCACTCCTGTCCTGATATAGGATATTAGGGTGTGCCTGGGCAAAGCTGGCACACCTGCTGGGAGTGAGTGACCTGATTGTTAGCTGGCACTGTGTCACTCCACATCCTGATACCGTGTATCCTCTGTATACACAATATTCAAAGAGTTAAAGTGAACTGCAACCTAAAATAAATAAATAAAAATAAATAAATAAATAATAATAATTCTTATGGTTCTCCTTTAAAGTTGTCAAAAATTCTATTCAGCCATTTTTTAATCAGTCTCAGGGAAAGCTGGGTTGTCATCCGCTCCTCCACCCTGGACTGATTTGCTATTCAGGAGCCTCTGCCAGACACGAAGAACTGCTGAGCCAGATGTGAGATTTGATGATTATTGTCAGAGAAGGGTCAGTCACGCGCTTGCGCTGTTTTTGGGTACGGTGACTCAGGAGTCGGTGTGAAGTGCGTAAGTCGAAAGTTTGTCATTAACCCTGTTGAGCAATCATCAGCATGTTTCTATAAATGTAGTCCACAGGGGACAAGTAGGGGAAGTGCAATAGTTCTGGGGGGGGGGGGGAGGCACGAGCTCCTTATGAGTGTGACCTCACAGGAAATCATAAGGGGGGCTATAAAAAAAAAAAAAAAAAGGCACAGGCACAGCATCTCCAACTGCACCTGAAACCAGACCTGGGGACTTTCAGTGACAGGAACATTACTGTATAGTGATACTACTACCTGCCACATTCCAGTGATGTCACTACAGGCGCCACTCTATAATATTCATACCTTTGGCTCATGTTACCAGCGCCATTGGAGTTTGCAAAGGTGGGGGAGGGGAGAGGCTCGCTTAGGTAAGTCTTTTCTGGAAAGCTGAGTGGATAATATGGCTGACAATACACCTTCAATAAGGGATGTCAGTAAGCTAGCTATGGCTAAGGCTGGCCAGACACGTGATACCCGAGTGGGGCAGGGGAATAAGCCGCTGCCTGGCACCTATTTTACCTGTTTGTCTCTCTTGAGAACAGTGCGATTCATTTTTTAAAAATATATATATATATGGAAAAGAGTGCTTTACTCATCCTCACGGATCCTCCACCACTGCTGGTCCAACTCTTACCGATTTCCACTTCCTGGTTCCAATTCTATAAGTAGGAAATATCTAGAGATGTCAATCACCAGCATAGATGGATGATGGCTGCAGCCAGTGATTGGCTGAGTGGGCATGTCCTGCCATTTACTGTGTGCAGAGCCAGGAAACGGAGAGCAGTCGGGGCCAGTAACAGCCGGAACTGCAGTGGATTGGGTTCAGTGAAGATGAGTAATGCTTCTTTTTTTAGTTACATAGATTAGAAAGATAAAATACATCAGATAAATAAACTAGATTAGATAGATTACATAGAGTAGATAAAATAGATAGACAGACAGACAGACAGATAGACAGATATGATATAGATAGATGATAGATAGATAGATATATATGATATAGATAGATAATAGATAGAAAGATATTATATAGATTAGATAGATAGATAATAGATAGATATGAGACATATAGATAGATTAGATATGAGCAATCTTAGTGATCTATTGCTTTATTCTGGAGAAAAACTGCTTTTAATCCATATGCAAATGAGCAGTTGAGTGCACTGAGGGTGGGCCCAAGCCATTCTGTGCACCTTTGCTCCTCCTACTTCCTCTGTCAGCCCCATCCTCTCTCCTCTTGATTGACAGGGTCAGATTCCTGCATTGTCCTCTCGTCCTGGCCCTGTCAATCAAGAAGGAGAGGGAGGGTCTGGCAGAGGAAGCGGGCCTGGACCCGCCCTCTGTGCACTTAACTGCTCATTTGCATGTGGATTAAAAATACTTTTTCTCCAGAATGAAGCAATGGATCGCTAAGTGGAGTGTGTCATTACATTCTGATGAGCTGGTTCTACAAGACATTTTGACCGGTTTAATAGTGAATTTCCTGGTGACATATCCCTTTAAGAAATAGCTGAATATAAATAGAACATCTGAAGAGTTTTTTTGTGATACTTTCTACTTAAAAGAAATGTGTGCACAAATATTTTACTATAACCCATAGCAAATAAATACATTACATAGGAGACTCTATGATAGTATCAAGTAGGAACATGGACTGTCAGGACAGGTAAAGAGGAGTGAACCCTGAGCTGATACTACCCCGCTGTCCCTGCCTTTTGGGGCACCCGACTCCTTAACAGGCCAGCCCCAACTAGAAGACGATCCCTCCCTAACTGTGAGTGCACAGAATATGAGATAGGAGTGGAGGGAAGAGGCAGATAGAAACCAAGACAGTGTAAGCGGACGCTGAAACCAAAACAACTAAGCCAAATAGGTAAATAAAGCAGGTACGGGCAAAACTGACACAATGTAACAAAAACCTGCAGTAACCAGTGGGGGAATGAGGGATAGACACACTAGGTCAAACAAAACTGAACACCTAGGGAATAACACAACAGGCACACCACAGCAAAACCACAAGTAACACGAAAATCACTAAACAGTAGCAGTCCAAACGGTCCGGGTCAGTAACTGGAAGTACGTCAAAGCCACAGGGAATAAACAAAGCCAAAGTCCAAATCCAAAAGTCCAAATCCAAAATTCAAGTCCTAAACAGTCTAAACAGGGGCGAGTGAGATTCCAAGGTAAAGACATCAATCACGGGCACTGCATCTCAAGGAATGTCAGGCTTTATAGGCTGGGGGCGGGTTCTGAGCCTGGAAGTCCAAATCCCACTGGACCCAGGCTCAGGTGTGCTAGTAAATGCAGGGGCACGATCCACAACATTAACCCCTTCAGGAACAGCCAAGGAAGCCACGGGATTAATGCATGAATCGTGGCGTTGCCTGACAACGCCACACGCTCCAGCGCTATCGTGAGCGGGCGCATGCTCACTGCCGCGCCGGCCCCGCTCGTGAGTCACAGACAACGCTGGACCGCGGCTAGGCAAGTTCTGGTTTCTGACATGGACAGTACATTTTTTAACCAATGGAACAGATTTCTATCTGTCAGAAACAGCGATCATGTCACCACAGTCATCCGTTATAATAATCAGCTAATCATATCCTCCATTCATATATAACAAAACCGCAGATAAAATAGATTTTGCGCCTTCATCAATATAGATAGAAGCAGAGAACTTGGTTGGTGAGTTTGACCAGAGTAAGGCCTACTGGCGCCCTCTGGTGGTGCTTTAGCTAAACTACAACACGGGAAGGAATAGTTCATCATAAGGTGACATGGCTAAAGGAGCTAAAATTATGGCAAACACCAATTGAGTTGACAGTTCTGTCCAAGCAGGCTACTGTGAGGGCTAAGGGCTTCTAAAAAAAAACAAAAAAAAACACACACCCAGTGATGGGGGCCACATGATTACTTTTTCTAATTATATGCTTGGAGTAGAATAAAAAAAATTGATAAAGACGTTCAGAAAGATACAGACTAATCGGACTAAAGTTCTAAAGAAATAAAGCAAACACACATATTGGCACCAGGACGGTGTATGGTTGGTGCATCGGTTACACCCAGGTCATGGTGCCTGAAGGAACCCAAAGCCTCTGCCCCTTGAGAAAACATCAGGATTATAAAAGGCACATGGTGGGTGCGAACCCTGTTATGGATTTTGGCTTGGGACCCAGAATTTCAAGTTACACCTCTGGGTGGCCCCATACAAAAATCTTAAGTAGCTTGACGTTCTCAGAAGACAGTACAAAAAAAAATTTTCAGGTCCTTAACCCTTTCCTAACCCTGGGATTTTCCATTTTTGTGTTTTCATTTTTCACTTCCTGCCTTACCGGAGCCACAACTTTTTTAATTTTCCACTCACACGGCCATACGAGGGCTTGCGTTTTTGCAAGACAAGTTATACTTTCTAATGGAACCATTTAATATTGCATATGATGTAGTGGGGAGCTAGAAATAAATTCCAAATGGGAAAAAAATGCAATTCCGCCACAGTTTTAGGAGTTTTGTTTTTATAGTGTTCCCTATGTGGTAAAACTGACCTGTTACCGTCATCCTGTGGGTCAGTACGATTACAGGGGTACCACAGTTCTATAGTTTTTCATGTGTTTTAATACTTTAAAAAAAAAATCAAACTTTGGAATTTTTTTTTTCTTTTCATTGTCATATACTTACTCCAATAACATTTTTATTTTTCCATCTACAGAGCGGTGTAAGGGTTCTTTTTTTTTTTTGCAGGACGGCGGTACAGAGTTCATCGTATGGGATAAATACGTTTATATTTTGGTAGTTTGGGCATTTTATATTTTGTTTTATATTTATAGAAACTTTTTTTTTTTTTTTACTTTTCACTTTTTTTTACCCCCTTCCAGGGTTCTTGAACATGCAATCTTTAGACTGTATTTCTTATATTCCACAGATTAACATTAATTCAGTCTTTTCCTATGGAGCCTCGCCACCTGCAGGCCTCATTAGGAACTACGGCTCTAATACCATGGCTTTCTTCAGAGAGATCCAGGCTATTAAAAACACCCAAGTCTGCAGGGGAGCCGTTCCGGTCCTGGGAGTGCAGCTTTCTCAGGATAAGCCACTGCATACAGAATCCCTGGTGTTTGATGTGATAAAAAAGAAGGCACTTGGTGACTACGGCGCCCACTCTAGAGCGGGTGCCATCTGTAAAGACCTAACTTCCACCGTACATGTATAACGGAGGTCGGTTAAAGGGGATGTCCAGGATTTTAATATTAATGGTCTATCTTCAGGGGTGCACCTAGCCTTTCTGCTGCCTGAGGCGAAAACTGAAATGGCGCCCCAACTCCCACCAATGCCAATTTCTTAACCTAACTGTCACGAGTGGGCTTGCGTCTGGTATCAGACGTTCTGCGCGGCTTTCAAAAGTGACATAATTTGACATGCTTTTCCCTTGGTTGCTGTTTACCACACCCCTTCCCCTCAGCTGTTGCCATTGTGGTAATTAGCTTTCTCCTATTTACCCCTTCCTCTCCCAGTATCCCTTTCGGTTTATACTTTCTGCCTACTTAGTAGTGTGTGATGTGGATCTCGGCTGAAATCCGGTTGCTGTGATATCTGCTTTAAGATAAGTGACTTTTTCCCTTTTGTGGTTTTCCTTCTGGAGTCTCCTGTTCGTCCTTACTCTTGGAGGAACGGGTTTACTCTTTCTTGTGTCACTAGCTGCAGGGTTCTTTAGGGTGAATTTATTATTAGGTTCCTGTGTATGAACTCTCCTACCACCAAGGCTTGTTCATACTGGTAGTCAGTCAGGGCCTAGTTTCAGGGTTCCCTGCAGGAGGTGACCGTTTCCCTGGTTTTGGTCTGTTCCCTTCCCTCGTACGCTCGGTGTGGCTATTCCCTCCACACCAGAGCGTGACACTAACCCCTTCTCTCCAGCCCTACTGTTAAAGACATACTTGGAAAACATTAAAGAAGAACTCCCGACAAAAATTTTATTCCATGTCCTGCTAGAAATGTACATGATGTAATCTGTAGTGAATGTCATTTTCTTACCAGTGTCTGAATTTTTGACTTCTATCATCCTGAAGTTTCTTATCTGTGTCATTTGACCAGCAATTAGACCCACCAACTCACACAGAGACTTATGTGTGGACAGGAAGTCTAATTCTCTATGTATTCCTATGAGACTGAAAGTGAGGCTCCCATAGGAATGAATAGAGCAGTTACTGGCTTTCTGTCCTGGGTCAGCTGGAGGTCAGGGGGTTGGTCACATGACCCAGCTACAATAAGAAGAGAGGTTTTTACTCACAGAAACAGTCACTGATAAGAAAATGACATTCACTACAGATTATATCATGCACCTTTCTAACAGGTCAGAGAATAAAAATTTTTGCGGGAGTTCTTCTTTAAGTACAGAGCTACAAAATATACAGGGCCAAATACTGTGCTCATGGTGCTTCCCAATACTATACTGCAAAGACAGATAATCCCCCTTCTGCTGCCCCCCTCTTGCTCCTATCTGGTGCTGCCTGAGGCAATGGCCTCACCTCGCCTCATTGGTGGTGCACCCCTGGCTGTGCCCAGAATAGGTCATCACTATCTGAATGGACGGGGGTCCGACACCCCGCACCCCCAACGATCAGCTGTTACTGAGTAGCTCCGGCGCTGGAATTACACAACTACTACTCAACCAGAGATGCTGCCAATATAACATCAAGACCACAGGCCCTCAAGTATTAAGGGCCTGATTGTGACTTAATGGAGATAGGGTACATTAAATGGGTATTCAGGTTTCAGCATAAAAGAAGAAGGGCTACTTTTCATATAATAAAATGGTATACAGTCTTCCAATTTTTTTAAAGGTCTGTGCTTGCTTCATTAAATGGAAACTTTTTCATAAAGGGAATGTTTGTTAAAAATATAGAGGGTTTAAAAAAAAAAATTCACTTTTTGACAGTCCTACAGTTCCAGCGCTATGGCTCCCATCCTGCCATTTCCCCACCGGACTGGAAATGACAACGTTTCATAGACATGTGAGTGACCACAGCTGACCAATCAGTAATATCATGTACACGTACGGCAAGTGGCCGCTGAGCACGTCAGTGATGATGGTACGGTAGCCGCGGCACTGGAGCAATGGGAATGTCGAAAGGTGAGGGGTTATTTTGTTATTGAACTAAAGAGGGTTGTAAGTTTCATGATAACGGTGACCTATCCTCAGTATAAACCATCCAGATCAGATTGGCGGTGGTCCAACTCCCGGCACCCCCGCCGATCAGCTGTTTGAAAGGGGTGGTGAGGATAGGTCATCAATATCATGAAACTGGAAGACCCCTTTAAGCAATGTCCAGCCACCCTGTAAAGTTGACTGGATGTTGGACAACTCCAGGGGCGACTGGGAACTTAAAGTGTCCCTGGAAAAAAAAAACTGAAAGAGGCCCCATGTTGAAGGTGGGTCCAAACAACTAGGTGGGGTCAGCAATGCCATAGTGCAAAATTCCATCCCAGCAGAACCTAATAACACAGCGTAGCACAATATACTGCCCCAAAAGCTGTCCCTCTGTGGTGGCCATCAATAGCCGCCATCTTCTGTCCTCCTCCTCCAGTTGTCTCTGATTAAGATATGGAGCAGAGGGCATAGGAGGTGAGGTGCAGGCCACAGCAGTTGAATTCAGGAGGACATGTGCGATCACGGTGGAGAGGAGGGCTTGGGACGACCATTGAGCATTGGCCCTCCGGGACATCTCCCTGTAGGGTCTATGGCCAGTCTGCCCCTGGACAACCCTTTTAAGGACCAGGCCATTCTTGTCTTGTTGTCCCATCTGGCCCATTTATGGGATATCCACAGGATAAGTCATAAATATCCAATAGGTCCCACATTTGGGACCTGCTTCTGTCTTCAGAATGCTATAACTTGGCCATTTTCGGAAGTGCTTTTGAAGGGAATGAAGACAGCAGCGCTTGCGCAGCCACCTCTCCATTCCCAGAGGGGCTTGATGGGGACCTGTTCTGGAAATAAGCTAAAGTAAGAGTGAAAGTCGCTAAATTGCTTAAAGGGGTTGTCCCACAAAAAATATTCTACATTTTTCAAATCAGCACCTGGATCTGAATACTTTTGTAATTGCATGTAATAAAAAATTTGTATAGCTACTGAGTTATTCAGTAAATCTTTGTAGTGCCACTTAATTTCTTATTTCTTTGTCCTGCTCACTGAGATGGCCGCACATGCTCAGTTTCATCCTTCAGCTGCCTCTTGAGCTGTGATAGGGAGAACTGAGACACGCCCCCTGAGCTGTGATAGGGAGAGCTGAGACACGCCTCCTTAGCTGCAGCAGAAAACACACTCCCCCTGAGCTGTCAGCTTGATATAAATCTATCAGAGTAATGAATGGGGAGATCTCTGATTCCATGTGAGGTACAGGGCTGGTTCTAGCTTTGTTAGAAAGATGTTGTCATGTCCTATATGATGTCTGATTTTCATTTTTTACAATAATCATGGGAAACCCCTTTAAGGGGCACACATTTCCTAATAAATTTGACACATTTTGAGCCATATTTTGACTTACAGATTCTGTCCGGGACAAATTGTGGAGAATGAAAAATAAATATTAGGCTACTTTCACACTAGCGGCAGCCTGGATCCGGCAGGTGAAGGGTGCCGCCGGATCCGGGCTGCCGCAGGTACATGTGTGGGGCCGGAACTGCGCTCCGGCCCCACACATGTCAGTCACATACATACACATACATACACTTACACATACATACTTACATAGCAGGAGCAGGATGGCACTGAACTGGAGGAGGACGGCGCGGCAGAAGGTTAAGTTTACCCACAGCTCCACCTGCTGGAAGGAGGGGAAATTGCAGGGAGACGGATCCGTCCTGAACTCCATTGAAAGTTAATGGAGGACAGATCCGTTTACCATTGTGTCACACCAAACGGATCCGTCCCCATTGACTTGCATTGGGGGTCATGACGGATCCGTCTTGGTGCGGATGCCTGGACTGGAGAGCAAACCACAGCATGCTGCGGTTTGTTCTCCGGTCTGAAGACGGAACGGAATGCTTCTAGGAGCATTCCGTTCTCTTCAGTTCAGTTTTGTCCCCATTGACAAAGAATGTGAATAGGCTACTTTCACACTCGCAGGGGAACAGCCTGCCGGATCCGTACTACCGTTTGCACATGTGTGCTGCCAGAAGTACGCCCGGCCCCTTTCACTATAGTGGGGGCCGGGCGGAGATCCACCCACAGTGCGGCAAACATGTCAAGAGGCGGTCGTCACCTGTCCTCATGGTGATGTCACCCCGGCGAATATGCCACCAGCTCAAGAAATTACAGCTACGGAGGGCTGTCTCCGTATAGTGCTGCAATCATGCATGATTGCAGAACTAAAGGTTTTAATTACATGAGCATGACCAGAACATGTTATTATCTCCTGACTGACAGCAAGTAGGTCCTGAAAACCATCAGGAACTGATGGAGAAAGAATACAGTATTAACAAAACATGCGATGAATAACCTGTATTTGCCCAAAAACCTGAATATATCTTTAAAGAGCATGTGTCCATGAGAAAACTGATGTTTTAATATATGCAAATGAGCCTCTAGGAGCAACGGGGGCGTTGCTGTTACTCTTTGCGGGCTCATGCATACGGCTGTTGCAGTTTTTACAGTCCGCAAAACATGGAAGGCAAATTCCGTCCCTCTATAGAACTGTCCTATCCTTGTCCGTAAAATGGACAAGAATAGGACATGTTCGATTTTTTTTGCGGGTGCTGTGGAACAGACATACGGATGTGGACAGCACCATTAAAGTGAAGTAAATGGGTCTGCATCCAATCCACAAAAAATGCGCATTGGATGCGGACAAAAACAACGGCCGTGTGCATGAGCCCTGAGGCTCCGTGCTCTCTACAACTGCCGCACCCTCTGCACTTTAACAGAGCCAGGTAGTGAAAACGTCATCACCCCTGGCCCTGTCAATCAAAGTGCAGAGGACGCAGTAGTTGCAGAGAGAGCAGAGCCTCTAGGTGTAATGGTAACGCCCCCGTTGCTCCTAGAGGCTCATTTGCATTTATTAAAACATCATTTTTCTCAGCAGTGTGGACACATATGAACATGGGACCAACACAGATGTCTTCAGCTGCCGAGCGCACATGTAACAGGTCAGCCAGTGTCATAGGTACAAATCTGCTGACAGGTGCTCTTTAGAGTATATCACCCCTCTTGACATGTACATTTTAGTAACTACTTACATTCCCATGTAATAACAATTCTGGAGCAACTATTCTTATGGCTCTATGTTTTGCCATTCCTTTATTATTCCTACTAGAAGTTATGAATGAATTACTAGCAGTTTACAATGAAGGTCCAAATGGGTGTTACCGGTTGTGGGTGTGTCCCTGCAGTCTCACATTATCTAATCAGTGCTGTCAGTGTCAGTCTGGCAGCTCCCCCCCCCCAACCACACCCCAATGAGTAACACCCATCTGGACCTTCATTGCAAACTCCTAGTAATCCATTCATAATTTCTAGCAGTAATAATAAAGGAATAAGACATCATCGAGTCATAAGAATGGATGCTCCAGAATTGTTGTTTTTATAGGGGGGATGCAAATAGTTATTCACATGGCAGGAGAGGTGACAGCTCCTTTTTAAAAGGCTTTTTCAATATCCTTTTATCCTCTGATCAGTATCTGATCGGTGGGGGTCTAACACCCAGGACCACCACCGATCAGCTGTTTGAGAAGTCACTGGCGCTCTGCTCACCAAGCACAGCGCCGTCCATTGTATAGTGGCTGTGTTTGGTATTACGCTCAGCCTCATTCACTTCTATGGGGCTGAGCTGCCCCTAGGCCACGTCCCCGAGGAACGTGACATCACATGGCCTAAGCAAAGCTGCGAGAAGGCCGTGGCGCTACTGCAGGGTAATCAGTAGGGGTCCCAGGTGTCGGACCCCACTGATTACATACTGATGACCTATCCATAGGAGAGGTCGCTAGTAAGAATATCTTGGAATATCCCTTTAAGTAGTGACCCCCCACCCCCTCTATTTGTATACAGGAGTTTGTCAGGGCCACTCGCTGTTTATACCAGTCCTAATAATAACCGCCTGTTCCGTATAACAACAATTCATTCCTTCCGGAGTTTTGGACAGAAATGCCTGAGTGGATTAGGCAGAATTAAACCCAGAACAGACTCCTTTGTGATGAAGTTTATCCCAAATTTAGGGCAGGACATAAAAAAACAAAAACAAAATACTTTGCGTCGGTTTCTAGAAAGTTTACCAAAGCGCTGGCCACAACTGCATGCTAAATACAAGGACGCCCCGCAATAAGATGTGCCAATTAACCCTTAAGAAGACCTTACATTAATACATTCATTAGACATGAAAGTCATTTTGCAAGTCGGTGGTGCTATTAACCCTCGCATCGCGAGAAATCCGTAGGCCATAAAGATTACCGGTAATTAAAATGGCTGGATAAAAAAAAAATCATTAAGTCCTATACATGACATGGTGCAGTAAGTGATACGTACGTGGCCTCGGCTGAAGTCATTGCCCTGGCATGGTGGCACTGGCAGTGATCAGGCAGCCGAGTCTGATATACCTTCCACACCCCTCATATTTCGCAAAGCCAATAGGAAAGAAGCCAAAGTAGAGGCCACGCCCACGGCTATTAATACAGTCAATTAGATACCAGGCCCATGAGCAACGTAATACCAAAGGAATGACAGAAAATGGGAAATTTTTAGAACTTGTGACTGCAGAAAAGGCCAAGGGTTATATTATCCAGGCAATACTTTTCCAGACATCCTTAAAGGAAATCTCCATTTTTGTAAGACATTTTACAACGTCCTACAGTTAAAGGGGTTTTCGCATTAGGAAAACCCCTCCCTGTATGTCCTATTAGGAACTAATTACTCCAAATCCTTCAGTCGTCCAGTAGAGCCAGTGCAAAGGGCAGCTCCAACTGTGGAGGACTCATCATGACTGTGTGTTAATTCAATAGGTACCATGTAATACCCCATTTCTCCAGCAGTGGCCGCTGCAGAGGAATTCACTATTTATTTGAATAGGCCCCCTGCTATTATACCACATTTCTCCAGCAGTGGCCGCTGCAGGGGAAATCACTATTTATTTGACTAGATACCATGTAATACCACATTTCTCCAGCAGTGGCGACTGCAGAGGAATTCACTATTTATTTGAATAGGTACCATGTAATACCACATTTCTCCAGCAGTGGCCGCTGCAGAGGAATTTACTATATTTTTCAATAGGCTTTATGTAATACCACATTTCTCCAGCAGTGGCCACTGCAGGGGAATTCACTATTTAATTGAATAGGTACCATGTAATACCACATTTCTCCAGCAGTGGCCGCTGCAGAGGAATTCACTATTTATTTGAATAGGTACCATGTAATACCACATTTCTCCAGCAGTGGCCACTGCAATGGAATTCACTATTTATTTTAATTGATACCATGTAATACCCTATTTCTCCAGCAGTGGTCGCTGCAGGGGAATTCACTATTTAATTGAATAGGTACCATGTAATACCACATTTCTCCAGCAGTGGCCGCTGCAGAGGAATTCACTATTTATTTGAATAGGTACCATGTAATACCACATTTCTCCAGCAGTGGCCACTGCAATGGAATTCACTATTTATTTTAATTGATACCATGTAATACCACATTTCTCCAGCAGTGGCCGCTGCAGAGGAATTTACTATATTTTTCAATAGGCTTTATGTAATACCACATTTCTCCAGCAGTGGCCGCTGCAGGGGAATTCACTATTTATTTGAATAGGTACCATGTAATACCACATTTCTCCAGCAGTGGCCGCTGCAGAGGAATTCACTATTTATTTGAATAGGTACCATGTAATACCACATTTCTCCAGCAGTGGCCGCTGCAGAGGAATTCACTATTTATTTGAATAGGTACCATGTAATACCACATTTCTCCAGCAGTGGCCGCTGCAGAGGAATTCACTATTTATTTGAATAGGTACCATGTAATACCACATTTCTCCAGCAGTGGCCGCTGCAGAGGAATTCACTATTTATTTGAATAGGTACCATGTAATACCACATTTCTCCAGCAGTGGCTGCTGCAGGGGAATTCACTATTTATTTGAATAAGTACCATGTAATACCACATTTCTTCAGCAGTGGTCTAGGAAAAGCCTAGGAAAACTGGCATATGTGTACAAAGCCATAGTTGCCAACTGTCCTGAATTTGCTGGGACTGTCCCTGATTTCCTGGCAAATTCGGACTGTCCTGGGCTCAAAATTGGCAAGGTTTTATGGTGATAACCATAAGTGGGCATTCCCAGGAGGTTTTGATTCCCCGAATTTACCGATTTAAACGTTCGTAAGTATAAGGCCTGTTTTCACACTGCCGACACAGCCTTCCAGCAAACTGTTCCAGCATAGCATGCCGGGAATCGGCAGGACAAAAAAAAAGCTGCACACAGCGACATTTGTCCAGCCGTTTCTCGGCATATTTGCCGGACTGCAGCCCGATCATCGCCAGACCCCATTATGGTTAATGGGGCTGGGGGCTGGATGGCATTGTGGCACAGCCAGCTGGATCGTTTAACGGTAGAGTGCAATTAGCCTAAACAGCATAATAATACTTCCCGCTTTCATTCCCAGGTGATACCACAGCGTTCTCCGGCCCTGTGATTACATCTTGCCGCTTGCATAATAAATTTCCATTCTTATCTCCTACTCCCGAGTGGATTATCATACTCATTGTATCAATGATTGCTTCATGTAAATGAAGGTTTAGAACTATTTCCTCATAAATAAAGGGAACTGAAAGGTTTACGTTTTCACTCAGAATTGTATACCATGTTCATCCTGCTCCTCCTGGTTCATGATTATAATGGTTGGACTGATAGATCTTCAGAGGTAAGTAGCGCAAGAAGAAACAAGGGGCAAGAGGGTCAATGTAACAATGAAGAATTACAGTGGGGAAAAAAGTATTTAGTCAGCCACCAATTGTGCAAATTCTCCCACTTAAAAATATGAGAGAGGCCTGTAATTGACATCGTAGGTAGACCTCAACTATGAGAGACAAAATGAGAAAACAAATCCAGAAAATCACATTGTCTGATTTTTTTAAGAATTTATTTGCTGTCTATGATGTCAATTACAGGCCTCTCTCATCTTTTTAAGTGGGAGAAGTTGCACAATTAGTGGCCGACTAAATACTTTTTTCCCCACTGTATGTGATTCTGGATCTATGGAAAACTGGGTAACACTTCCATGGGCACTGCAATGGCTGACCACAGTGAGAAGAATGGGGGTCCCCAGTTCCCCCAGTAAGAAGACCACAGCTAGGAGGAATTTGAATGGTGCTGTGATCAAGCATGCTGAGGGCATGAAGATGGGAGACTGGGGTAACCATTTCTGGCGATCGGTGGTGATCCCAGCAATCAGGCGCCCACCAATCTGGCATTTATCATCTATTCGATGGATAGCAGTGGTGTACATAGAGAAGAAAGGGTCCCATAGCAAGGATCAAACCAGGCCCCCCACACAGGACAGAAGGGTTTCCACCTAAACCCCTTTCAATGACCCTTGGGCCATTTTTCCACTGCTTCATTTGCTAAAAGTTGTTCCTTTAGAGGGTAGAGTCCTGACCAAGTTTTCACCCCCCAGTAAAAGAGGAGATGATCCCAACTAAGACTGGGCCCCCTCTTGCCCTGGGCCCCATAGCAGTCGCATGGTCTGCCGCTATGGTAGTTACGCCCCTGGTGGATAGGTAATACATGCTTCTTAAGGGGTTGGATGGCCTCTTAAAGGGGTTGTCTAGGCTACAGATGTTGATGACCTATTATCAGGATAGGTCATCAGTATGAGATCAGTGCGGTCTGACACCTCACCCCTCACCGATCAGTTGTTTCGGCCAGCCCCAGCTCTAAGAATCATCCAGGGGTTGTCTATAGCCCAGACAACCCCCTTAAGCATTTCTCAACATTAATTTTAATCAGTGAGTTAATTATAGGACCGCCATTGACTCTTTTAGCAAGAGAAGAGAGCAGCAGCCAAAAGTGTCTCTTGTTGCTCTGGAGGACCCACCACGTCCATGTATTACACAAGGGGTCTCAAACTTGACTGGATATATGGGCCACACATAGAAAAATTTTAAGTTCACAGGTCGCATACATTTCAAATATCATACGATACAAAATGAATATTAATAGAATACAGCATCACATAGCTCGTACATCAAGTAATGTCTCCTTTGATGCAAACATTCTCTTTCCTTATCTTCTCTATTTGGACCAGACCGCCATGATGACTTCTTTCTGCCGTGTCTCGTCTCTGCAGACTTTGGCACCCAGACATCTTAGAGTCCTCCCTTATACATCATCCTCCCCCTCCTGGTGCCCCAACATTGTCATCCTGTTGCCACCCCCAATAGTGTACCCGCTGTGCTCCCCAATGCCCCCAAATACTGTACTGAAAGAATAATAGAGCCATACAGTCCCTGCCAACAGTAATAGTGCTCCCACACTGACCTCAATAATAATAGTGCCCCCTACAGTACCTACAATAGTGGTAATGCTCCCTAAGAGTTCCCCCATTAGAAGCAATGCACTCCATATTGTGCCCAATAATAATGTGCTCACAGTACCTTCAATAGTAATAATACCACCATAGTTCCCCCAGTAGAAATAAAGCCTCCCTATAGTACCTCTAACAAAAACAAGGCAACCCTATAGAGCCCCCAGTAGTGATAAGGATGATCCATAAAGTACCCCTATACAGCGCATAGTAGTAATGAAGCCCCCTATTTTGTCCCAGTACATATAATGCCCCCTCTAGTAGTCCCAGTATTTATTATGCCCCACAGTTCCCACCATAGTAATAATGCCATCATCGTGTCTACAGTAGAAAAAAGGCCCCCTATAGTGCCCCCAGCAAGCAGTAACAAGACCCTTCCTTGAGGCACCCTCCAAAGTCAGCAGTGCAGCAATACCGAGTGCAGCCACTATACAATGGACGGCACTGTGCTTGAGGAGTCCATGGCGCTCACTGGAGTTCCGGTAAGCGCATCGACCTCTTCAAACAGCTGATTAGTGGAGGTGCCGGGAGTCAGACTCCTGAGGATAGGCAATCAATATCAAATCCTGGATAACCCCTTTAGGTTTCCCTTTATTGATCATTTTGGGAGATACCGTATTTTTCGCTTTATAAGACGGACTTTTTTCCCCCCAAATGTAGGGGGAAAATTGTTGTGCGTCTTATAAAGCGAATACAAGTGTGCGCGTCCATTATGGAAGCGCTAACTTTTATGTATAAGGTACCGGGACCCCCATCAGACCTCAGATCAGCCCACCCAGCCCATAAGGATAAAATAAAAACTTCTCTTACTTGTCCTGCGCCGCGGCTCCGCTCCAGGTCCGGCACTCCTCTGTCTTCCCGGGCAGGCTCTGCACTGTCCTGACCGCGTACAGCGTCAGGACGTAGGGCGCGCACTATGACCTGACGCTGCATGCAGTCAGATGACAGTGCAGCGCCGGCCTTAGAAGCCAGAGGAGCGCCGGACCCGGAGCAGGACAGGTAAGAGAGGTTTTTATTTTATCCTTATGGGCTGGGTGGGCTGATCTGAGGTCTGATGGGGGCATATTCATTTAATATGGGGTTTATGGGTTGATCTGAGGTCTGATGGGGATAGAGGGGGCTGATATGGGGGCTGATCTGAGGTCTGATGGGGGCATATTCATTTAATATGGGGGCTTATGGGCTGATCTGAGGTCTGATGGGGATAGAGGGGGCTGATATGGGGGCTGATCTGAGGTCTGATGGGGGCATATTCATTTAATATGGGGGCTTATGGGCTGATCTGAGGTCTGATGGGGATAGAGGGGGCTGATATGGGGGCTGATCTGAGGTCTGATGGGGCGCAGGGGGCTGGTCTGAGGTCTGATGGGGACACAGTGGGCTGATATGGGGCTGATGGGATGATCTGAGGTCTGATGGGGGTGTGACATGGAGGGTTGATGGGGTTCTGACATGGAGGGCTGATATGGGGATCAGATGTGATGTCCTGAAATTTATGGAGGGTCTGATATGAGGTGTGATGAAAAATATTTTTTTCTTATTTTCCTACTCTAAAATCTGGGGTGTGTCTTATCATCAGGTGTGTCTTATAAAGCGAAAAAATACGGTATATAAGTAGGTCAGCAAATATGCGGACTGGCATATATCACACAATCACGTACAATATGAAATTCTGCCCACCTGGAAGGTTTCTATTCCCTCTAGGCAAAACAATAGACACATAATTGTGCCCAATGTCTTCATCAATCCTCTAGCTCCGAATACTTCTACTTCTGAATTTGGAGAATTCTGCCAATTTTGCCACAACTATAATTAATTTATAATTTCCTGGCCTGAGACAGCTGGAGAGGAAACTGTGGTCTCATTTACTGGCTGTATATGAAACAGACCCCAAAATGCGTGCGTGACCCACACACTTCAGAGGACTACTACTCTCCCTGTCATTCCTACCAGGAGCCATTGTCTAATTATTTCCTTATCTGCCAACATCTGGTAATGATGTTACCTGCACATCCACCCATCAGCCGTAGTATTTTAATCCACCCACCTAATACTGTGTATTTGCCACCAAAACAGCTGTGACCCACTGAGGCAGGGACTCTGCCTTGTCCCACAGACTCTCAATTGAGATCTAGGGAAATGCCTTGAACAGAGTGACCGGGACATTTTTCTGCTGAAAAGAGGCCACTGCAGTGAATATCACTGCCATGAAGGGGGCTCATGTCTGTATAATATTTAGGTAGATGGTACGTTGCAAAGTGACATCCACATGAATGTTAGTACCAAAGGATTCCCAGCAGATCATTGCCAGGAGGATCACTCTGTCTCCACCAGCTTGTCTTCTTCCCATAGTGCATCCTGGTGCCATCTCTTCTCCAGGTAACCAATACACACACACACAACAATCCAAATAGTGTGCAAAAAAATTCATTTAGCAGACCAAGCCACCTACTTCCATCTCTCCAAGGTTCAGTTCTGATGCTCACATGCTAATGGTGGGCACGTTTGATGGTGGACGTGAGCCAACATGGGTACCGGTCTACAGGAACGCAGACCCATATACAGTAAACTGTGCGTACTGACATCTTTCTAGTAGCTTCTTCAGAATTTTGTGCCACAATAGCTCTCCTGTGGGATCGGAGCAGGTGGGGTAGTCTTCACTCTCCACATGCATCAATGAGCCTTGGGCAATTGGTGACCCTGTCGACGGTTCACCAATTGTCCATCCATATACTTCCTTTGGTAGGTACAGTAATAACTACTACTTACCCCCACAAGACCTGCTGTTTTGGAGATGTTCTGACCCATTCATCTAGTCATCACAATTTGTTGCTCAGATCCTTCAAGGGGTTGTCTGAGTTCAGTTTATCCAGTGGCAAACTTCATGGATGGTGTTAAAATAATTAGAAAAACTTAAAAATACCTTCAGTAGCACCCGCTGATCGAGCACGTCCACCCTGTGCTATGGCATGTCACAGATACAGCCCAAACAATATGTCATGACTGCTTTGGATTGGAATGGGTTTGGGAAGGTATGTTAAGTCTAAAGAACATAAAAGTGTCCTAAGTACGGTACTGTTGTGTTTGAAGAAAACCTGTCTTAAGAGGGTTTTCCACTGCAATAAAAGGTGGTGGCAGTGCGCTCATAAGGGCTTAAAAACATAAAACAATGGATATTCACCCTCAACTATCCCCTGCCACTGCTGTTCTGCCGCTGCATAGGTCACCGCTACCAGGGGCAGACTAGGATCTTAAAGTGGCCCTGGAAAAAAAAAATAAAAGTGGCCCCATTTTGTATGTAGGTCTAAATTAACAGAAGCCAGCACAAGTAGGTGAGGTCAACAATACCATGGTGCAAAATACCATCCCAGGAGAACCAAATAACACAGTGTAGAACAATATACTGCCCCAAAAGCTGACTCTCTGTGGTGGCCATCAATAGCCACCATCTTCTGTCCTCCTCCTCCAGTTGTCTTAGGAGGTGAGATGTGGGCCATCGGCCCCACTGGGAAATTTCCCTGAAGGGTCTATGGCCAATCCGCCCCTGCCCACTGCTCTCCACTTCTTGTCCTCAGGGGCCGATTGGCCATAGACCTTACAGGGAAATTTCCCGGTGGGCCGATGCCCAGTGGGCCGCCTGAGCCCTCCTTATGGCCAGCCAGTGGATGCGTGGATTTTGTGATGGACTATGGTATTTGGCTCTCTTAGGGTGGTATAAAGTACCACAATATGGTATTGCTGGTCCTTTCTTCCATCATTTTGAATCTGACTACAAAGAGGGGCCACTTTTAGTATTTTTTCCAGGGCCACTTTAAGTTCCCAATCCGCCCCTGCTAGTCCTGGTTTGTCACATCGGAAACAATAGGTGACCCTCATCCAGTGTTTGGCTGAGGGAAAGGGGAGAGCAGCTAGGACCAGAGCAGCATCAGAATGGCACTGGCGGGTGATCGGTGGCAGTGAGTATCCATTCTTTTAAGCCTCTCTAAACCCACTGCCACCAGTGTGTTTTGTGCTGGAAAACTTCTTTATAAGGTAACATGACATCTTCCTCACCTTCATATAACTTGTAGTTCCGTTTTCCCTGACTGCAGACATGTTCAGAAACCACCTCAGTCACCAAAAGATCCATCTACTGTAAAACTGTAAATAATATTTGGGAAAATTGGGGATGCTGCTGCAGTTTCTCACCCAGTTTTTTTGTGAAACAACAGGAGGTGAGAGGCCAGGCAGCAGAACCAGAGACATCTGAATGGAGGATGTCGTATACCACACCAAAAAAAGACCAGCCATCAGTGGCGTAGCTAGAACTCACTAGGCTCCAAAGCAAATTTTTGAAGCCTCCTACACCCCCTCTTCTCATTCAACCTCACTCCTGAGGATAGTCAACATCGCTCTCTCAGACCAGGCCCGGCAGCTGCTCTATCTATTTACTACATGTATATACTGTAAGCCATGTCACTGTATATAATGTCATTGTATAATAGTGTCGAGGAGGCCCTGACAATGAAATCTTTCAATCCTCCTCCCCGATGGGCCCCACCTGAGTTTGGGCCCCGTAGCAGCCGCTTCCCCTGCCTCTGCTATAGTTATGCTCCTGCCACCCACTAAGCAAACCTAGAGAGAGAAAATCACCTGCGTCAACTGCTGCGTGGGGGATGCAACATTACATGGCGGCTCATCAGTGGCTCTCTGGTTTGGTTCACTGAGAGGGGTCGCAGGTTGGGAAATCCCTCCATGGCATATTGCTAGTGCACCAGGGGTGCACCTGGCCTTTCTGCTGCCTGAGGTGAAAACTGCCAACTCCCCCCCCCCCCATGCCAATTTCTTAACCTATCCCCTTTGCCACAATGAACTCGCTCATTGCCCATGGCCCCCTCTTGCCCCTACCTGGTGCTGCCTGAGGCGATCGCCTCACCTGGCCTCATAGGTGTTGCACCCCTGGAGTGCACGCACTCGGCTATTTTTGGAAGTTCCAGAACAGAGAATGGAGAGGACGCTGAGCGCTCTCCGTTCACTTTGAGGGAGATATCTTAGCGATATGTCATAAATGTTGCATATGGGACAACCCCTTTAAAGGACATATAGGACTAATGGGACACTGGACTGACTCACAGCAGCTTCTTCTCTAGTGCACCTCCTGTCAGTACAGACAGGAAAATAGTATAAAATGAACATAAAAATCAAAACACCAACAGATTTTTTTTTGCAATAATAAGCGTCTAACCGCAGAGCTGCCTCTGCCCTAATAAGCACAAATAATTACTCATCCACGGAGAAGCTTCATCATCAGATATTTCCATTTTCATCTGCCTCTTTAATTTCCCTTCTCGTCCACAAATGCAGGAAGCGCCCCGTCCCTGAGCTGTCACCGCGCGCTTCACTTCACAGCCTTGTCTGTACCAGGAAGAGTCCTTGTTTGTACCGGTGGGATCACCATGAATCATTTCAGTCCCACCGGTGCGGAGGGAAATGAGGCGTCCGAGACGTACATACCTGATCACGTAAATAACCATCTTCCTTCAGATCTGCAGCTCACAAGAGGGCATTTAACGGCCTTTGGCCCGGTCCGCCAGCTCACACTTCCTCTTGCTCACAACACTGGTGACACAAGAGGCGGCAGAAGGGAAGTGTTAGCCAACTGTAGGACTATATAAATTACACGTACTTATCTGTACTGTAATAATACTTACCTACACCGCCCAATTGTGCTGGCATAGCTGGAGTCTGCCTGACAATCAGAGACCGCAGACAGTCTTGTAGACAGCTGAAGGTGGCACAGTTGGCGCCAAGGGGTCACCATGGAAGTAAAAGAAGCATTTTAGTGGTGACAGGGACACTGCTTAAGATGGTGCACCACTGAATATAATAATGTAAATCTTTACCTCAGACTAAAAAGAGGGACATTTAAGGAACAAATAGCGACAGAGGGACTGTCCCTCCAAAAGAGGGACACTTGGTAGGTGTGCAAATGCATACCTCCCAACCGCCCCGGTTCCAGCGGGACAGTCCCGGATTACAGTGGCTGTCCCGGTATGCGGGAGGTATGTACCACCCTCTGGCAGCTGTACCTGCGTCCGTAGGATGCAGAGACAGTTGCCATAATGAAGCAGAGAGCCCTAGCCTGGGCTCTCTGCTTCATCATTTCTGCCGGCTCTCCATACCTCTGGTCTGTGCAGGGGGCGGGGCCGGCCAACAGTCAGCCTTGGCTCCACCCCCTCCAGAGACCAGAGCAGCCAATGTCCTGCTGCTAGGAAAAAGGTAAGTATGTGGTGTTTATTTTTTTACTTTCTGTGAGGGGCACAATGTGGGCATATTACTGGGGGCACAATGTGGGCATATTACTGGGGGGGCACAATGTGGGCATATTACGGGAGGCACAGCTGGGCATATTACTGGTGGCACAATGTGGGCATATTAATGGGGGCACAGCTGGGCATATTACTGTGAGCACAGCTGGGCATAATTCTGTGAACACACAATGTGGGAATAAATACTGTGCGGTGGCATGAAGTGGGAATAATTACTATGTGGGGGCATTAAGGGGACTGGGTGGGATTAGGTGTATAGTTAGGTTTTCGGCGGAGTTAGAGGCATAGCCTAGTGCTGAAAAAATTTGCTGCAGTGCGTCTTAGTTTATCCCTCTTTGGTGGTTTACAAAGTTGGGAGATATGCAAATGATCAGTGATCTATTCACAGGAAGACGTAAACCTATTATGAATATTGGATATTTTTTATGTTTAGCAGATTTTTGTGAATAATTATGCTTTTTGGGGTTGCTCTACCCATGTTACTTTATGACCAGGCCATGAGAAGAGCCAAAACAGACATTGAGGTATGTCCCCCTTTAAGAACGTACGTGCCGCCCATGACGGCCTTATGAAACATTCGCCTGTCAGTCACCGAATCACGTGACCCAACATCCCCGCCCTCTTGTCCGGCCGGCTACTCGTAACCTTCAAATTGTTACCGGTTGACAGCCAATCACATCTCTTCTGTCATTCACCACCAGGGAGCGCACAGATGAGACACGAGCTGTGATAGGTCCATCGTACGTACACCTCTGATTGGTTATTAGAAGAGAGTGCCCTGCGCTGGAATTCCCGGTTTTAAAAATATTATCGACACACGGGCTGAGTAGGTTATCCGTTCCCGACTACGTGCAAGGATCTAATCTTCTCCGGTACGGTGGAGTTTTGTTTAGCGCTGGTGTTGCCCAAATCAAAGATGGCGGCAGAGGATGCTTAGTGGTTGCATGAGAGACTGAGGTGAGTTTTTTCGCGTTTTTTTGCATGGTATTTGACAACAAATGTATCAGTCGTTTGGCTCTGCTATGCTAATTATCGTCTGAGTGTCGAGGTTTTAGTTTCTATTAGTTTATGTAAGTGTCATGTTACCTAATGTCCCAAATCGTGGGCAGGAAACCCCTCGCTATAGTTCTAGGAGTAAAGTGAAGTGTTCTGTATGTCTGTTTTATAATAGGGTCATAGCTTAGTCCGTCTGTATCTTTACAGGTTAGGGTGTGTTCACATGTGGCAGATTTTGTTGCAGAAATTTTCTGTGAGTGAAAATCAGTTCCATTCAACCGAATAGGGATGTTTTTAGGCAAGAACGTGGATCTCTGCAAGCCTCATTTAAGTCGATTTTGTAAGAAAACCTGTTGCATGTGGAGTGACCCTTAGGCCCCTTTCAGCCGAGTGAGTTCCTCGCATCGGACTTACAGCATGTGTCAGGGGGAGCACCCATCCTGACCTCCCAGCACTGCCGGGGGTCGCATCGCATTATACTGATTTATGATGCTATGTAACCTTTACAGTTCTGGAATGTATTGCATAACACTGACATAATTCTGTCAGTGTTATACAATACATTCCAGAACTGTACGGGTTATAGCCTCCTATATAGTATCGGTGCGGGTTCCAGCCTCCCGTATGGTATCGGTGCGGGTTCCAGCCTCCCGTATGGTATCGGTGCGGGTTCCAGCCTCCCGTATGGTATCGGTGCGGGTTCCAGCCTCCCGTATGGTATCGGTGCGGGTTCCAGCCTCCCGTATGGTATCGGTGCGGGTTCCAGCCTCCCGTATGGTATCGGTGCGGGTTCCAGCCTCCCGTATGGTATCGGTGCGGGTTCCAGCCTCCCGTATGGTATCGGTGCGGGTTCTAGCCCCCCGTATGGTATCGGTGCGGGTTCTAGCCCAGGGACCTCCACTGATCCTGAGACTGAAGGGGGCACAGGGCTGATTCAACACTGTGCCCCTTACTAGTCATCCTGCATGGCTGCGCTCCTGGCCGCCCAGGTAAACACAGTTATCCCCATTCATTTGAATGGAGCTGTGCTTCTTTTTCTCTGCACAGTGATTGCCCATGGCACGGCTGTGCGGGAGAAGATCGTGAACGCGCCGCAGCGCCCCCTCGTTCTCAGCATTGGTGCTGTCCGCTGTTACTATACAAAACATGTAATGTTTTTTTTTTTTTTTCTTTTCCCTCTTTCAAACTAGTGTTACCCTGAAAAGAAAGAAGTTGTGAACTTGAAAAGAAAAACAGGTGGGGAATATGTATATTCAGAAATTGTACGTGGCGAGCCAGAAGTGAGGGCCCTATTTAATATTAAAATATCACTTCCACAAAAAAAAAAAATTTCTGACCTGTTAGAAAGTTACATGATGTAAACTGTAGTGAAGGTAAATGTTCTTACCAGTGACTGTATTTGTGAGTTATAACCTCCCTTCAGATGCTCAGTTGTGTCATGTGACCAACACTCTTATCTTCAAGTGACACAGGACAGGAAGTCAGTTACTTCTCTGTTCATTCCTATGAGACTGACATTGAGGCTTCTGTCCTCACATAAGATGCAGTGTTGTTTGAAAAGTCAGAGTGTTGGTCACATGACACAGCTGAGGATCAGACGGGAGGTTATAACTCACAATTACAGTAACTGATAGTTTACTTCATGTACCTTTCTAACGGCTCAAAAATTAAAGATTTTTGTTGGAGTACCACTTTAATTTGTGTCCATGAAGCAGAGGGATGCAGTAACACAGGTCATGGATACAAATCCTGGTGTTTTATAAATCCCATGTCCTAACGTTTTCATGCTTGTCCTGGGGGAGCTAGCTATTTGTCGTGGCCTTTACTGAGCTACACTCAGGTACCCCTACAGACTATACATTAGGAGAAGGATGCTCAACCTGCGGCCCTCCAGCTGTTGTAAAACTACAACTCCCACCATGTCCGGCTGATAGCTGTAGGCTGTCTGGGAATGCTGGGAGTTGTAGTTTTGTGACTGCTGGAGGGCCGCAGGTTGAGCATGCCAGCATTAAGATGAAGGCTCTATCTGGTCCTATACATTATGCATGCATTGACGCCTAAAGCCCATCGTATCCACAGCCGCCGATCACTTGTAACATGGGAGTCAGGTGTTCCAATTTGGTTGGGGGTACACGTTAAGCATCCTAAAGATATCTGGCAGGTTCCTGACTTCCCTCTAATGTAAGAATATAACTACTAGGAGGCGGGTATATCCATGCAGTCCTATAATGTATACAGACTAGCTTTACCGTCCGGCCTTGTAAAGTCTATAAGTAGTTCACTATGACACTTATAGGTGCTCGTGACTGCGTAGTGAAGAAGTCTGCGACTTTGCTCTGACCTCTGTTTCTTGTATTTCAGACCTAATATGTGGAGCGAGGTGGTCTTGGTGTTGCAGGGAGCGTCCCGCGTGGCGCAGGCGGTGGTGAAGATGGGCTGTGAAGAGCTGCGCGTGGCAACCACCACCTCCACGTTTGGAAGCGGCATTAAGTCTCTGCAGTCAACGGCTGAGCGCTGTGTGAGCACGGTATTCACAAATATGCAGGTGAGAGAAATGTGAAGGCTTGTGCAGCCATTTTTATATTTATAGGAAATATCCCCTATTGCTGATTACAAGGGATAACCCTGCTAGGACCTCCAGGATCCGCTGGTTCTGTTTGTGTAATGGTAGATGTGCTGCGTCCTCTACATTGAGAACCGACCTTTTATAGCAGTTCTGACTTTGGGGCCTCCTTCATACGACTGTATTTTGGGTCGGTATCTGATCCTCGTTTTTTGCGGATTGCACGCCGACCAATTAATTTTTATGGGACCGTAAAATATACAGGCAGCGAACGGATGTCCTCTGTGTGCTGTCGGCATTCAAATCATAGAACGTGTCTTATTCTTATCCTTTATGTGGACAAGAATAAGCAGTTCTTAGGAAAATGCAGCATGCACACAGTCTGTATCTGTATAGATCTGTGGTTTGCGGACCGCAAAATACATAGTCGTGTGCATGAGGCCTAAGGCTGCTTTTACATGTAGTTGTGTGCGGTCATGAAAGTCCATGTGACGGCTGCATTTTCCCGGACCGACTGTGAGCCGTACTCTCTGAAATCCATGATGCTGTGAGTTCCAGCACCACAATGGGTCTACTGTTCTGTACTCAAATGATGCTGTAAGTATGGGGCATTAGTCCAGCGGTTGGCTGGAGATCACTATTAGAGTTGGGTGAACGTGCTCGTAACGAGCACTGTACCGCTCGGCTCCCCTGCGCTCGCATGGGCGCAGCCATCCGGATCCGTCCTCCTCACCCGACGTATCCGGATGCCTGCGCCCATGCGAGCGCAGGGGATTCGGGCAGTACAGTGCTCGTTACGAGCACGTTCACCCAACTCTAATCACTATAGATCACTATGATGCAGTGAGTTCGGCTCAGATGAGCTGCAGTCAGTCCCGGTCGGCCATCACACAGACTGCGTTTCATGGACTGCACCCAGCCATGTGAATTCAGCCTAATAGGGTCTAATGCATTACGAGCAGGTTGCAATGAAGGTCCTGATGGGTGTTACTCAAAAGGGGGTGTTCCTGCACAGTTGGACACTATCCAATCAGTGCAACCAGTGACAGACTGCGGACACCCCCCCCAAGTGGTAACACCCATCAGGACCTGCATTGCAAACTGCTAGTAATTCATTTGTAACTTCTAGGAGGAATAACAAGTGATGCAACATAGAGTCAAAAGAACAGAGGCTCCCGAATTGTTAATACATGGGAAATATAAGTAGTTACTAAAACAGACATGTCCGGAGAGGTGACGGCTCTTCTTTAAGGAGGCCGTGTACCTTCTCTAACTGTTTGACCAAGGCTGTCTTCCCCTACTGCCCCCTACATGCCAGCTTGGCTTTACTAAGGCCTCATTCACATTTCTTTGTCAGTGTCACGTCCTTGGAAAAAAAAGGACGTGTTTCATCCGTGAAGGATCCGTAGTTGGTCCGTGTGTCCGTTTTTACCATCCGTGTGGCATCCGTAATTCACTGATGTTGCTCAGCTGAAAATTAATTTCTGAAGAATCTCCTATTAGTTTTCAGTGAAAAAATGACGCAACACGGACACAACACGGATATGTGTCTGTGATTTTCACAGACCCATAGACTTCAATGGGCATACTTGGTCCGCATCACAGATCAAAGCAGTGCATGTCCCTGTGATTTTTTTTAATTTTTTTTACTGACCCACGGTCAGATACATTTAAATCAACGGATACATGTGCTGTCCGCAGAAAATGGAAATGTGAACGAGGCCTTTCAGTGGAGAGAGGGGAGTAAGCTGCTTCCATACCCTACTGATGTCTTATCTCCCTGGAGAGCACAAGGACCAGGCTTGAAATGTAGACTGTTGAGCTCCCCCTACACATTAGATTGCAGGTTCGGCCTCCGTTATTCTAAAGTAGGGACGCTCAACCTGCTGCCCTCCAGCTGTTGTAAAACTACAACTCCCACCATGTTCTGCTGTAGGCTGTCCGGGACAGCTGGGAGTTGTAGTTTTGCAACACCTGGATGGACGCAGGTTGAGCATGCCTGTTCTAAAGTATGTGGGAGCCTCTGGTCACATTAGTGTTCAGTACATTGATTGTTTGCATATCTTTTACACTTCTGTCTTGAGCGCTTGTAAAACCTTTCAGAAGCAGGAGATGAATACGCAAAGCCTGGTGCAGCAATGGTTTTATAATGAATAGCTGACACATTGCATAGTAATACCTGCGTGACCGCGCATCTACCTGCTTCCCGGTGAAGGTGACACCTGCACATTGCTAAGAAGATTACTTGATATTCAGTGAGAGACATTACATAGAACTTGTTTTTTGTGGAGAGTATTAGTCCTATCCTCTACCTGACATTGCCATCTTCTTTTTGGTTTAAAGGGAGTCTGTCACCTCATTTTTACCTATATAACTAACAGCACTGCCCCACAGAAGATTGCAGACACGTCCCAGACATACCTGTGTGCACTGTGTGTGTATTACATGTCACATCCCAGACATACCTGTGTGCACTGTGTGTGTATTACATGTCACATCCCAGACATACCTGTGTGCACTGTGTGTCTGTATTACATGTCACATCCCAGACATACCTGTGTGCACTGTGTGTCTGTATTACATGTCACATCCCAGACATACCTGTGTGCACTGTGTGTGTGTATTACATGTCACATCCCAGACATACCTGTGTGCACTGTGTGTGTGTATTACATGTCACATCCCAGACATACCTGTGTGCACTGTGTGTGTATTACATGTCACATCCCAGACATACCTGTGTGCACTGTGTGTCTGTATTACATGTCACATCCCAGACATACCTGTGTGTAAAAACAGCTTTCTCTCCCAACTCGATTTCTAACAGCGATATCGTCTGAGATAATGCTTTGATTTTTGTATAATTTGAAAGCTTGGAATGCCAGCTTTCAAAGAAGGTCGGAACTATTTTTCTATATGCTACCAATCCCAAGATATAAGCAGCTAAAGCAGCCCTCCCCTCTTCAGTCTGGTTTGCTTTGGGCACTAGGGAGCTGTTTCCCTGCAGAATAAAAGTGTTTTTCCTGGACATGTAATACAGACACACAGTGCATACAGGTATGTCTGGGATGTGACATGTAATACAGACACACAGTGCACACAGGTATGTCTGGGATGTGACATGTAATACAGACACAGTGCACACAGGTATGTCTGGGATGTGACATGTAATACAGACACACAGTGCACACAGGTATGTCTGGGATGTGACATGTAATACAGACACAGTGCACACAGGTATGTCTGGGATGTGACATGTAATACAGACACACAGTGCATACAGGTATGTCTGGGATGTGACATGTAATACAGACACACAGTGCACACAGGTATGTCTGGGATGTGACATGTAATACAGACACACAGTGCACACAGGTATGTCTGGGATGTGACATGTAATACACACACACAGTGCACACAGGTATGTCTGGGATGTGACATGTAATACACACACACAGTGCACACAGGTATGTCTGGGATGTGACATGTAATACACACACACAGTGCACACAGGTATGTCTGGGATGTGACATGTAATACACACACACAGTGCACACAGGTATGTCTGGGATGTGACATGTAATACACACACACAGTGCACACAGGTATGTCTGGGATGTGACATGTAATACACACACACAGTGCACACAGGTATGTCTGGGATGTGACATGTAATACACACACACAGTGCACACAGGTATGTCTGGGATGTGACATGTAATACAGACACACAGTGCACACAGGTATGTCTGGGATGTGACATGTAATACAGACACACAGTGCACACAGGTATGTCTGGGATGTGACATGTAATACAGACACAGTGCACACAGGTATGTCTGGGATGTGACATGTAATACACACACACAGTGCACACAGGTATGTCTGGGATGTGACATGTAATAGAGACACACAGTGCACACAGGTATGTCTGGGATGTGACATGTAATACACACACAGTGCACACAGGTATGTCTGGGATGTGACATGTAATACAGACACACAGTGCACACAGGTATGTCTGGGATGTGACATGTAATACACACACAGTGCACACAGGTATGTCTGGGATGTGACATGTAATACAGACACAGTGCACACAGGTATGTCTGGGATGTGACATGTAATACACACACAGTGCACACAGGTATGTCTGGGATGTGACATGTAATACACACACACGGTGCACACAGGTATGTCTGGGATGTGACATGTAATACACACACACGGTGCACACAGGTATGTCTGGGATGTGACATGTAATACACACACAGTGCACACAGGTATGTCTGGGATGTGACATGTAATACAGACACACAGTGCACACAGGTATGTCTGGGATGTGACATGTAATACAGACACACAGTGCACACAGGTATGTCTGGGATGTGACATGTAATACAGACACACAGTGCACACAGATATGTCTGGGATGTGACATGTAATACAGACACACAGTGCACACAGGTATGTCTGGGATGTGACATGTAATATAGACACACAGTGCACACAGGTATGTCTGGGATGTGACATGTAATACACACACACAGTGCACACAGGTATGTCTGGGATGTGTATACAATCTTCTGTGGGACACTGCTGTTAGTTACATAGGTGAAAATGAGATGACAGACTCCCTTTAATCCATTGATCTCTTGCCTGTTTTAGGTCAGCAAGACAGATTCCAGAGAGCGGCCGCCGTCTCCTGATTTCGACGCTGATTCTTGGAGCGTGATGTCAGATTTACCTCCGGCTGAAGAGGCGCCGTCTTCCCAGACAAACCCTGGCGAATGGCCGAAGAAGGGCCCGAGCATGAATGGTATTGGGCAAGTCAGAACGTACAGCACCATTAGAGGGTTAACAGCCGATGAGATTCAGAGAGCGAGAGAGGCGAAACTACAAGGTGGAGCAGAAGATCATGGCAGACCCAAGCGACAGAAGGTGGGGGAGCAGTTTTAATAAATGTCAAGTAACCAAAATCCGCTCATTGTCCGCCTTGTCTTCACGTTACGACTTCTCTCTCTTTTAGGCCTTATACTCCGTGTTCATTATAGGGGTTTTCCTAGACTCCACACTTATTACCTATCCAAAGCATAGCTGACGTATCTGACCGCTGGGATCCTGCCACTGTAATGATCAGTGTGGGGGTCTCTGCTGGGTATGACCTGTGCTGTGGATAGGTGGTAAGTGTTCATTCTAGGAAAACCCCTTTCATTCTTTATATTTCTCCGTAGTTTATTTCTCTTGTGCAGAAATCCCATGAATATTCGTAGGGCTAAAAGGGTTTGACTGACTTGACATGCGGGACCCCTAGTGATCAGCTGTTTGAGAAGGCAACGATCAGATGCTGGTGACCTATCATAAATATCTGCCTGCATTCAACTGCCACTAGGGGGAGCTTATACTCCTTTGCTATTGAATTCATTGAAAAAGCAGTATGCAATAAGCTCAACCCAGTGGTGACTGCAAACAGGATTTATATATCGATGACTTGTCTTCAGGATAGGTCAGCAATATCAGATTGGTGAGTGGGGGTACGATCAGGGGTTACACTCGGACATGTGCTGCAACCTCTTTACACCATGTCATGCAGAGCACCATATATTGTATACGATCCCATTTATTCACTCACCACCAGGGGGGTTGGATCTTTTCGTCAGACAAACGGCTCCAACTGCACTACATTTTAAAGGGGTTCTCTCACTTCAGTAAGTGGCATTTATCATGTAGAGAAAGTTAATACAAGGCACTTACTAATGTATTGTGATTGTCCATATTGCTTCCTTTGCTGCTGGATTCATTTTTCCATCACATTATACACTGCTTGTTTCTATGGTTACAGTCCACCCTCCAATCCACCAGTGGTGGTCGTGCTTGTACACTATAGGAAAAAAGCACCAGCCTATGTGCCCTCCTATGGTCCCGGCCATCGGAGAGGCTGATGCTTTTTCCTGTAATGTGCAAGCACGACCATCACTGATGGATTGCAGGGTGGTCGTAACCATGGAAACGAGCAGTGTATAATGTGATGGAAAAATGAATCCAGCCAGCAAAGGCAGCAATATGGATAATAACAATACATTAGTAAGTGGCTTGTATTAACTCTCTCTACATGATAAATGCCACTTAAAGAAGAACTCCCGCATAAAATTTTATTCCATGTCCTGCTAGAAATGTGCATGATGTAATCTGTAGTGAATGTCATTTTCTTACCAGTAGCTGAATATTTGAGTTATATCTTATCTGTGTCATGTGACTAGGAATTAGACCCACCAACTCACACAGAACCTTCTGTGGACAGGAAGTCTAATTCTCTATGTATTCCTATGGGAGCCTCACTTTCAGTCTCATAGGAATTAATAGAGCAGTTCCTGGCTTTTTGTCCTGGGTCAGTTGGAGGTCAGGGAGTTGGTCACATGACCCAGCTACAATAAGAAGAGAGTGGAAACTCTCAATTTCAGCCTCTGATAAGAAGATGACAATCACTACAGATTATATCATGCACCTTTCTAACAGGTCAGAGAATAAACATTTTTGCAGGAGTTCTTCTTTAAGCGAGACAAGCCTTTTAAGATAAAACAAAGCTAACAAAATGGTGTTGAGTGGTGATAATTTAGAAAGTGTATTTTGAGTAACATGTGACACTTGTCCTGAAACATTGTCCTGATCAGAATTAAACCAATGACCCCCGGAGTTGTGAGGCAGCTGCATTAGTCACAAGACCATACCGGCCAAGCAACCCCATCCACAGCAGCCAATAGCTGCACCATTTATGTGATAAAATCGGCCAGCCACTCTGTGCAGTCATACGTACCCTTACACTGTCCACGGGTAAATGTACAACCCATCAAGTTTAGAGTGTAAGCTCAATGGGGCAGGGAGATGGCGCTTGTCATATAGTGTGCAATTATCTACATAAATCTGTATCCAGATCAGTATACGCTGACATCACGTCTGCTGTATTCACATAGTGTGTGTGTATGGATTTTTTGCATGTAGAACATTGGTTCATTAAACCTTTACAGGAAGCAGCCATTATTGTCACCAATGACCGGCTAAAGTGAAATAAAATAATTGTGACATGAACCGTCTGGTCTCGTTCAATTTGTCTATATAACCTACAGGACTATAGGCAATCGTAGAACATTTCTACAGTAAAAACCTCTTTTGCTTCCATGGCCATTTTCACATTTTAACAATAAAAAATAAAAACCCAAAGTGAAAAATAAAAACTCACTATGATCCCCATATGCATCCGTTTTCTGAAATTAGGCCCTGCGTGCTATGAAAATCCCACTAATGTAATATTGCTTCAAAGGAAAAACAAAAAGCCTAAACATTAACATTTGTGCCTAAAAATCTCAGCTAAGCCGAGCTGGAGACACACAACTCCTCCTAAAAATAAAAGATGATGTGCAGCGTTCATACCTGCCACTTGACGACCGTATGAATGAGTCTGCGTCCATTCTGCAATTTTGTGGACCCATTCATTTCAACGGGGCCGCAAAAGAGGCGGACAGCACACCGTGAGTTCCGTTCTGCGGCCCGGCAAACAAGAATAGGCATTTCTATCATAGTGCTGGCCATGTGCGGACACGGGCAGTGTTTTGAAGATCCACAATTTGCGGACCGCAAAACACCGCGGCCGCCTGAACGAGCCCTTACACTTACATGTCTACATACAGATATCGTCACATGTTCACCCTGTCTAAATAAACTTAAAGGGGTTGTCCAGGTTCAGAGCTGAACCCGGACATACCCAGGTTCTCACTCCGGGAGCCCTCCTGGACAGGGCATCGGAGCATCTCATGCTCCGATGCCCTCCCTTGCCCTGCGCTGCATCGCGCAGGGCAAGGGCTCTTTCGTTTGTAAACATTTTTGTTTGTAAACAGTGAGTTCGGTGACGTCACCGGCCGTAATAGCTGTTTGAATGGCTAGGGCAGTGCTAAAGCCCGCCCATCAGTGCCGATGACGTCACCGGGCTCACTGCCGGGTGGAAGTCTCCGCCTGGCAGAGCCCGGTACGTCACCGGAACCGGGCTAAATTCCTTTGCCCTGCGCTAATTAGCGCAGGGCAAAGGAGGGCATCGGAGCATAGGATGCTCCGATGCTCTGTTCAGGCGGGCTGCCTGGGTGAATTGAAAGGTATGTCCGGGTTCAGCTCTGAACCCGGACAACCCCTTTAAAAAAAAAAAAAAAAAAAAAAAAACCTGCTCTGTCCCAGTACCCCACATATCCTCCCTGATTAATAAATGGCATTTGGCCTCCATTTGTCGCCTATTTATGGTTCTGGTTCTCATCGAAGAGACCAAGCCGGTGTAAGAGGAGGTTTTTTTTTTTTTTCATGGCTTTGGGAAAAAAGTAAGCAAATCGGCTCATTAGCCCCAACAGAGATTCCTCTTAGAGGAGGAGCGACCCATCTGTAGACAGCTGTTCTGGAGTTTTTGCCCCTCATCAGCACAGAACAGGGTCCTGGTTGACTGGATGAGATTCCTTAGACGCAGCTCAGGGACTGGGTTACTGATTCTCATCAATTGCGACATAGATGATGTATGGAGTTATACATTTCTGAGACAGTGAGTAAAAAGGTGGCCACTTCACCCCCTCCTCCATGTGTCACTGCCTTCAAAGCCACGCAGAAATGTGCTTGCCTTCCCTATAGGACATGGCTGTAAATGGCAACCAAAAAAGATAAGGTTTACATTGAAGTTCTTGGAGACAGCTTAACGCCTTAAAGCTGCTTCCCTTCTGATTGGGATGGGGGTTTCAGAAGGAAATAACTATTTAAAGGGGTTCTCCGGGCTTTTAATTTTGATGACCTCGCCTCAGGATAGGTCATCAGTATGAGATCAGGGAGGGTCTGACACCCGGCACCCCTGACGATCAGCTGAATGAAGAGAAGGCACCCGCCGTCTCCTGTCTCACTTCCTGCTTGTCATAGATACAGTGCCTTGCAAAAGTATTCGGCCCCCTGGAACTTTTCAACCTTTTTCCACATTTCAGGCTTCAAACAAAAAGATATAACATTTTACATTTTTGGTGAAGAATCAACAACAAGTGGGTCACAATTGTGAAGTGGAATAAAATTTATTGGATCATTTAAACTTTTTTTGTAATAATAAAACTGAAAAGCGGGACGTGCAAAATTATTCAGGCCCCCTTGCATTAATACTTTGTTGCGCCACCTTTTGCTGCGATTACAGCTGCAAGTCGCTTGGGGTATGTCTCTATCAGTTTTGCACATCTAGAGACTGAAATTCTTGCCCATTCTTCCTTGCAAAACAGCTGGAGCTCTTTGAGGTTGGATGGAGAGCGTTTGTGAACAGCAGTTTTCAGCTCTTTCCACATATTCTCAGTTGGATTCAGGTCTGGACTGTGACTTGGCCATTCTAAGACCTGGATACCTTTATTTTTGAACCATTCCATTGTAGATTTTGCTTTATGTTTGGGATCATTGTCTTGTTGGAAGATAAATCTCCGTCCTAGTCTCAGGTCTTTTGCAGACTCCAACAGGTTTTCATCCAGAATGGTCCTGTATTTGGCTCCATCCATCTTCCCATCAATTTTAATCATCTTCCCTGTCCCTGCTGATGAAAAGCAGGCCCAAACCATGATGCTGCCACCACCATGTCTGACAGTGGGGATGGTGTGTTCAGGGTGATGAGCTGTGTTGCTTTTACGCCAAACATATCGTTTTGCATTGTTTCCAAAAAGTTGGATTTTGGTTTCACCTGACCAGAGCCCCTTCTTCCACATGTTTGGTGTGTCTCCCAGGTGGCTTGTGGCAAACTGTAAACCAGACTTTTTATGGATATCTTTGAGAAATGGCTTTCTTCTTGCCACTCTTCCATAAAGGCCAGATTTGTGAAGTGTTGGACTGATTGTTGTCCTATGGACAGACTCTCCCACCTCAGCTGTAGATCTCTGCAGTTCATCCAGAGTGATCATGGGCCTCTCTCCATCTCTGATCAGTCTTCTCCTTGTTTAGAGGGACGGCCGGGTCTTGGTAGATTTGCAGTGGTCTGATACTCCTTCCATTTCAATATGATTGCTTGCACAGTGCTCCTTGGGATGTTTAAAGCTTGGGAAATCTTTTGGTATCCAAATCCGGCTTTAAACTTCTCTACAACAGTATCAGGGACCTGCCTGGTGTGTTCCTTGGTCTTCATGATGCAGAACCCTGAGACTATCACAGAGCAGGTGCATTTATACGGAGACTTGATTACACACAGGTGGATTCTATTTCTCTTCATCAGTCATTTAGGACGACATTGGATCATTCAGAGATCAGAGATCAACTTCTGGAGGGAGTTTTCTGAACTGAAAGTAAATGGGCCGAATAATTTTGCACGCCCCACTTTTTAGTTTTATTATTACAAAAAAAGTTTGAATGATCCAATAAATTTCGTTCCACTTCACAATTGTGACCCACTTGTTGTTGATTCTTCACCAAAAATGTAAAATGTTATATCTTTTTGTTTGAAGCCTGAAATGTGGCAAAAGGTTGAAAAGTTCCAGGGGGGCGAATACTTTCGCAAGGCACTGTATAGCAGCTGCGAGCAGGAAGAGAGACAGGAGACTGCACACTGCACATTATTTCTCCTCATACAGCTGATCGGTGGGGATGCCAGGTGTCGGACCCCCGTTGATCTGATAATGATGACCTATCCTGAGAATAGATCATCAATATTAAAAGCTTTGAAAACCCCTTTAAACATCTTGGGGAGATCTTATCAAGATCCATGCACAAGAAAAGTGGCACATGAACATCAAAATGTTTGCACAATGCCTTTCTTGCACAGAAATTTACAACAAAGAAAACTGATGTAAATTATACCCAAAATCTAATCTAAGCCAGCTCCTAGCTGGAGTAGATTTTTAATTCTGGAGGGCAGCCCAGTTGATTGCCAGAGTTAAAGGAGAAGCCTCATCAGGCTATGGCATTTATCATTTAGAGAACGTTTATACTAGGCACTTAGCCTGGAAACGAGCAGTATATAATGTGATTGAAAAAATGAATCCAGCCAGCAAAGGAGGCAATATGGACAATCACAATACATTAGTAAGTGGCTTGTATTAAAGAAGAACTCCCGCAAAAAATTTTTATTCCTTGTCCTGCTAGAAATGTACATGATGTAATCTGTAGTGAATGTCATTTTCTTACCAGTAGCTGAATTTTTGAGTTATATCATCCAGAAGTTCCTTATCTGTGTCATGTGACTAGGAATTAGACCCACCAACTCACACAGAGACTTATGTGTGGACAGGAAGTCTAATTTTCTATGTATTCCTATGGGAGCCTCACTTTCAGTCTCATAGGAATGAATAGAGCAGTGACTGGCTTCCTGTCCTGGGTCAGTTGGAGGTCAGGGAGTTGGTCACATGACCCAGCTACAATAAGAAGAGAGTGGAAACTCTCAATTTCAGCCTCTGATAAGAAGATGACATTCACTACAGATTATATCATGCACCTTTCTAACAGGTCAGAGAATAAAACTTTTTGCGGGAGTTCTTCTTTAACTTTCTATTCATGATAAATGCCATTTGCATAAGTGAGACATCCCTTTAAGAGGTGCATGTCATTGTGGATTACCTGACACCAAACCAGGGAGCAGCAAGCAAAAGAAAACTCCAGTTAGATGCCAGAATCAAGTTTGATGCATTGGGTGCATTGGCTACCTTGCCCCTGTAATTTCTTGAACTTGGCACTAAGACTAGATGCCAGGCACCATCACTATGCCAGGACACTGTGTCTAACCTGCGGGGCATCGTAGTCCAACTGCCATATAATGTGGGTCACGTTTTGTGCTGCTACTACTCCAGATGGACCAGCATTACATACAAAGAACAAAGGTCCAAAAACATTAATTACAATTTGTCTATTCACAGCTCAGTGAAAGGGCTAGAGAGAGGAAGGTGCCCGCAACTCGCATCAGTCGCATGGCAAATTTTGGGGGTAAATTTTTATTTTATTTTTCACTTTGGTCTCATCTTTACTTGAATTACGACTTCTTAACCTTTGACTTCCTGAACCCTACCACTCATTCAGGCTTGGCCGTTAGTCTTGGGATTGGTGCGCTGACAGAAGTGGCGAAACAGTCTCTGAGCCGAGAAAAGAAGTCAGGAGGTAAGTAACCAGAAATTATATATATATTCACAAAGTATATACACATATCTATCCACTCAAAAAATGTGCACCCTACTGCCAAAAAGAAAATTTTGTCTTTAGGAAAGTAGGTTGTCACAGACCTCTTTTATTTTATTTTTTATTTTTACATAAAGACAGGAATTTATTAAGATTGGTGTGAAGCCTGCTAGAGTCAGATGTGCCTAATTTTGTAAAAGGCATGAGCTTTTTTTTTTTTTTTTTTATGAATTTGGCCAAGGGCAAAATTGGTAGCTCTTTATGCTCCAGTTGTAACATTTAGCTCTTTATTAATGCCCCCCCCCAATGTTTTTATCTTTAAAGGCTATGTACACCTTCGGGCAATTTTTAATGATTGCATTTACTCATTTACGATAAAAATAATATTTTCAGTTGGTCTTCATTAAAAGTGTTCAGCCGTTTATGAGATACAAGGGTTAAAAATCAGTCTGTTCTGTTATTTTTGAATCCCATCGTCTGAAGGCTCATGTGTAGCTCTGATGTCTTAATCTCATAAACACTTACCGTAGTTAAGCCATATTCTTATCAGTATTCTAGGAACTGAGCTATGAGTTCAGAAAAGCAAACATAAGAGCTAAACGAGCCATCACAGAATTCAAGGAAAACAAAGCGACAGACTGCTTTTTAACCCCTGTTTCTCAGAAATGGGTGAATATTTTTTAATAAGGACATATTGGAAACATCTGGGGGCCATTTACGAACACATATATGCCACTTTTGTGGTGTATATCTGGTGCAGATTCTGTCGCATGCCATGTTGCAGCAGAATGTCCGACTTCCTCCCCGCTCATGCCAGGCCTAAAAAAAGGGGGTGTGGAAGGGGACAGGCCAGTAGGCGCCTGTCTCATTCAACATTTTCTATACCTGGTTTAGGTGTATAAAATGGTTAAATATAAGACCACAAGGAAGATGTCTTAGATTTAGCATTGCCGGTGGATATGCCGAAGTTATGGAGAGGCAACTTATTGCTGTTGGTCTGAAAGGATGGCTAAATGTAAAGAAGCGGGTACAAGTGCACCAGGACTGGTCAGTCATACATGGGATAAATGTATGTAAACAATTAGCCCCCCCCCCCACTCCTGCAGCCATTCAGCATTCGTGGTCCAGAACTTCCCACAGTATACAGTATATTGGAGCACTAGACCTTCTTTACTCATCCTGACCACATTATATGACTTTATGAAGTCCCTGTTAGGGATTTACATATACGTGAAAAATCTTTCCTTTGAGCCAAAGCGATCTGTCATAGAGCAGAGAGGCGTCCGTCAGATAAATTTATAGTTATTTCTTTGGCTTTATGGCCGGCGGATAGTGGTTTTGCTGTATTAAAAATACATGCCACATCAGATTACTTTTCACGAAAGTGAATTTTAAAGGGATTATTAAAGATAATAATCATATACTCGCCTGTTTCTGACCCACTTTCTAGGTACCACTGCGTGTGACTTCTGCAGCCAGTCACTGTCCTCTGCAGTCTGTTCCCCTCTTTCCCTATTCTCCACTACACAATAATCTGTCTGAGATGAGCCACAGTGGAGCAAATCCCGAGTACTTGCCAGCACCGATGAACCCAACCCAGTCTACACAGAGACTGGACATAGTCAGGGATTGTCCCACAAAGGACTTTTGTCAAATGGCTGGTGGTCCTACCTCTGAAAACCCTAGAGATCACTAGAGCGGGGGTCCTAAGTCCTCCGTGTTTGAACGGAGCAGTGGTCAAGCAGGAGCTGTGCCGCTCCATTCATTGTCTATGGGGGTGAAGGAAACCGCTGAGTCCTGTGGATAGGCAGTAAATGTCCTTTGAGGGGCGGCCTCTTTAAAGTGACAGTCCAGTAATGATTGTATAAAATTATATGTAAGTTGCTACCTCCGCGGGATAATTGGCTGCTATTTATTTTTCTCAGACCTTGGCTGCTTTTTTGGGTCAGAGCTGTGATCCGTGACTACATTTTAGCTGCAGTGCCTTCAAGGAGTCTTAGCTAGTCTGAGACACGCCTACTGCCCCATCATTGGTTTAGGCTGCTTGCTTTCTCCCTCCCCCTGTAGCTCTGCTTCCTCTGATTGGCTGCAGTGTATGTACTGCACATGACCCTGTGTGTGTGGAACAACCCAGAAACTGGATCGAAGTTGGGAGGAGCAGAGGAGTAGGGATCTCTTCACATGTACAGCTGGCAAAAAAAAAAAAAAAAGGGCAGCCCCTTTAAAGGGGTTATCCAATTTCTGAAACGCCCCTCACAGGTAATATACTTACCCCGCTCCCGGCGACGCTCCTGGTCCCTGCACCGTCGCTGCTGCTTCTCTCTGCACACGGATGAAAACATCCATTCTTGAGTGGGAGTAGCCAATAGCAGGCAGGGACGGGGACGAGTCTCCCTAGCGTCACCTGCTGTGCTAGAGAGGCTGATCCCCGTCCCTGCCATTGGCTGAGCCCCCTTCCGCGACACCGGATGTTTTCATCCGTGTACAGCGAAGTATATTACCTGTGAGGGACCCGGCACTTGGGGGGGGGGGGGTTTCAGAAATTGTATAACCCCTTTAAGTCGACCCCTACTCTATCGTCCATATGCCATTTTAAAGTCCATAAAAGACTGACGGAGACTTTTTGTGTTCATTGTCGTGTCCAATGTCAAGTCTATATTTATTAGATTTGTGAGTGTTTTTTGTTCATTTCTGAAGACTTTATGTAATATGTACAATCTCAGTAAGCATAAACCATTAGAACATCACTTTTAATTAATCAATTAAAACAATAACAGTAAGGTGACTGCACACGTATATCAAGTGACAAGGTAAATTATAAAGGGCAAATATAAATATACTAGTTTTGTTTTTTGTGGTGGTATGATCTTAATAGTGGCCTAATATATGTGCTGATTATCTTATATTGGCCCAATAGCTGACCATATATACACTGGTTGACCGTACATCGTATATCTTTGTCCTGTAGAATCTTAAAAACAACATTGTATCTCTTAATATTATAAAAATGAGTTTTTATCTGTCTGTCTGTTCTCTATGCACGACCAAACTACTGGACCAATATTCACCAAATTCGGCACACAGGTACATCAGGTGTCCGGGAAGGTTTTAGACCAGGTCTCAGCTCTCTAGGACGTACCGTTCCTGAGATTTTCCCAAAATATGATCTCCATTAGCCAATATTAGTCTGGAAACATTTCACTTCAAATTTTAACTGCCATTTTCTCCATATGCACACAGGTTTCCATACCAACCTAGCCAGGTAATTAGCAGCCAGCTGAGGAGCTCAGCCATTTCTATTCGCTGCTTTAAAGGGGCAGAGCGCTGTGGATCACACTGTTAAAGGGGGTATTCCGGTTCAGTAGTAATAAAAGATGTTTTCTTCTATTTCTACCCATTGCGTGTCCTTATAAATTACCATGGCATCGACCTGTAATTCAAGCTGATCCCTAAAGAAGGACTTAAAAGCAACCCCCCAAGGTCCCGCTAAGCCACGCCCCCGACCCGGTCAGGTCATGCCCACTCCGCTGCCAATGGTGAATGAAATAATTAAGGTAAAAAAGAAAACTTCTGTCAGCTGCATTGACTTTCTCTCTGCAACGACACACACAAACATTAAATGAAATAAATGAAATACACTAATTTTAGACTAAGACCGTTCAGTAGTAATAAAATATGTTTTCTTCCACTGCTACCCATGGCGTGTCCTCATAAATTACCATGGCATCGACCTTTAATTCAGGCCACCTTCAAAAGAAGGACATAAAAACCCCGCCCCAGGTCTCGCTAAACCACGCCCCTGACTCAGGCCACGCCCCCTCCAACCCCGCAGCCAACAGGGATTGAAAAAATTAAGCTAAAATTCAACTTCTGTCTGCTGCAGGGGTGGCTGTGAGGTTGACTTTTTTTCTGCAACAACAACCAGAAACACTAAATGAAATAGATTAAATATACCCGTGCGAAGCGGTTTTCTTCCACTGCTACCCACTTGTTTCCTCATAAATTACTATGGTATCGACCTTTAATTCAGGCCACCCTCAAAAGAAGGACTTAAAATCAACCCCCTCCAAAGTCCTGCTAAACCATGCTCCCGACCCGGTCAGGTCACACCCCCTCCCACTCCGCAGCCAATGGGGATTGAAAAAATAAAGGTAAAAATCAACTACTGTCGGCTGCATTGACTTTCTCTCTGCAACGACAAACACTAAATGAAATAGACAAAATATACCCAGGCCGGGTCCTTCTGCTAGTATCTTATATATGTATCTGGCCCATTTTTTCAAATCCCTTGAAGAACCTGTACATTGTCAGGGGAAACGCGTCGGGATTTAGGGCATATCCTTTATTTTTTGTTTTGTTGCTTAGGGGCAATTAGGACTAAAACCGGATTAGGCACGTGGACAGGGGACACCTACCTTCTGGGTGTTCCCCTGGGCTGAGCTGACACTAGGGTTTCTTCAGGGTCAGACTCCCTATCCGTTTGCCCATATTTGCAGTCACCTTACTGTTATTGTTTTAATTGATTAATTAAAAGTGATGTTTTAATGGTTTATGCTTACTGAGATTGTACTTTTTGACTCCGCATAATCCCTTTCAAGGTATCTTTACATGTGGGGCAGTTTTTTATGTAATACGTCTAATATCATATTTGTTTTTCTATATTTTTTTCCAGAAATGACTGTCCTGGAAGCAAACTCTTTCATGAGTGAAGCCAATGCTGAGAGAATCGTCGACACATTGTGCAAAGTGCGGGGGGCTGCACTGAAGATGGGGCAGATGCTGAGTATTCAAGGTGATTATGTGAGGGTTTCTGTAAGCCTTCCGGCACAGAAAGATGTCCATATGGTATGCCGTCCAGAACTGTAATGCTGGTTCTAGTAAGGTTCTGTTTCATGTATCGACTGCTCTTACAGAAGCATGAAGTTCACAGTTCCTGCAGCCGCCCCTAGGGGGAGACTGCTGAAGACGGATTTCTTACTGAATATTCAGTTCAAACTATCTGTCTGTAGTGAGCTCCCTGTATTGGCAGCAACAGGTAGAGACTTATTAGCATTTAAATGGGTGTTATCTGTTAACTGTGAAGGAACAGTTATGTTTGGGCTTCCCTAAAGTCTTTCAGCCACATCATACCCTGTTTCAGCTACACAACTAGATGCATTTCTCTAAGAAGCAGTGGGTGTCTCCCTTCTCCCAGTATACAGCGACCTCACAGGACAGATAAGGAGGGATGGATCACACTTGAGGTTCTATTACACCTACGTATAATCTCTAAGATAATTGCTAACAATCTCATTAGCAATCATCTGGCAGTGTAATACTGCCTCTGATTACCCAAAGAATGAGCAAACACTCGTTCATCGGGTAATCGGAGTCTTTCGGGTTTTCACTGAGTCTTTCACCACGTTGAAAAATAATGGTTTCCCAGCGGCAGATTCTGCCGTGTAATCATGCTCTGCTGTCGACAAACTGTGCTCCAGTATCGGGATGAGCGATGGCATTAGAGATCACTCGTCCCCATACTGAGGAGAAGATCGCTTCATGTAATAGCAGAGGTCTCCTCTGCTAGAGAGCAGGTGCTTGTTGGGAAGCAACTCTTCCCTCCTGACAGTCGCCTGCAGAATCTGTAGGTGTAATACAAAAGTGCATCTCAATAAATTAGAATATCATCAAAAAGTTTTTTTTTTTTTCAGTAATTAAATTCAAAAAGTTAAATACATATATTATATAGAGTCATTACAAACAGAGTGAACTTTTTCAAGTGTTTATTTCTGTTAATGCTGATGATTATGGCTTACACCCAAAGAAAACCCAAAAGTCATTATCTCAGAAAATTAGAATAATTAACCCCAAAACACCTGCAAAGGCTTCCTAAGCCTTTAAAAAGGTCCCTTAGTGTGGTTCAGTAGGCGAAACAATCATGGGGAAGACTGCTGACTTTGGCACAGAAGGCTGTCACTGACACACTCCACAAGGAGGGGAAGCCACAAAGGGTCATTGCTAAAGATGCTGGTTGTTCACAGAGTGCTGTATCAAAGCATATTAATGGAATGTTGAGTGGAAGGAAAAAGGGTGGTAGAAAAAGGTGCACAAGCAACAGGGAGAACCACAGCCTTGATAGGATTGTTAAGAAAAGGCCTTTCCTAAATTTGGGGGAGATTCACAAGGAGTGGACTGCTGCTGGAGTCAGTGCTTCAAGAGCCACCACACATAGACGTATCCAGGACATGGGCTACAACTGTCACATTACATGTGTCAAGCCACTCATGACCAATAGACAACGCCAGAAGCGTCTTACCGGGACTAAGGAGAAGAAGAACCGGACTGTTGCTCAGTGGTCAAAGGTGTTGCTCTCAAATGAAAGTAAATTTTGCATTTCATTTGGAAATCAAGGTCCCGGAGTCTGGAGGAAGAGTGAAGAGGCTTCAATCCAAGCTGCTTGAGGTCTGGTGTGAAGTTCCCACAATCAGTGATGGTTTGGGGAGCCATCCTCAAGTCATCTGCTGGTGTAGGTCCACTGTGTTTTATCAAGACCAAAGTTACTGCAGCCGTCTACCAGGAATTTTTAGAGCACTTCATGCTTCCCTCTGCTGACAAACTTTTTGTAGATGGAATTTTTTATTTTCCAGCAGGACTTGGCACCTGTCCACACTGCCAAAAGTACCAATACCTGGTGTTATAACCACAGTATCAGTGTGCTTGATTGGCCAGCAACTCGCCTGACCTTAACCCCATAGAGAATCTATGAGAGGCACCAGAGCCAACAATGCAGACGAGCTGAAGGCTGCTATCAAAGCAACCCGGGCTTCCATAACACCTCAGCAGTGCCACATGTTGATCGCCTCCATGCCACGTCACATTGATGCAGTCATTCATGCAAAAGGAGCCCCAACCAAGTATTGAGTGCGTTTACTGGACATACTTTTCATGTGGCCAACGTTTCTGTGTTTAAATTTTTTTTTTTTTTTTACAGTTGGTCTAATATAATATTCTAATTTTCTGAGATAAAGACTTTTTGGTTTTCCTTGGCTGTAAGCCATAATCATCAACATTAACAGAAATAAACACCTGAAAAAGTTCACTGCTTGTAATGACTCTATATAATATATGTTTCTCTTTTTGAATTGAATTACTGGGGAAAAAAAACAACTTTTTGATATAATTTATTGAGATGCACTTGTAGGTTCCCTTACAGAAAAGCAGGAGGTTCCTGTGATGCTCAGAAGGGTTTTATCAGTCCCATGTTCTCCGCTCTGACACGCCCCCACTTCCTCTAAGCCGTCATCTGTAGGGATGAGCGAACTTGTGTTTTCAAGTTCGGTGTACAAGGTTCGGGTTATCTAGAAATTCCGTTATGGATTCTGCTACCACGGACCATAATTTACGGCCCATGGTAGCGGAATCCATAACGGGATTCTAAGGGAACCCGAACCTTGTACGCTGAACTTGAAAACACAAGTTCGCTCATCTCTGTGTCTGTTGCAAGGGACAGATCTTCCCTGCTGTCAGTGGACTGCAATATAGGAGGAAGTGAGACCCCTAGTGGCCATGACTTTACATCTTTTTTTTTTTTTTCAGGTAGGTGCAGGCAGATATATTAAATGAAATGATTTAGAAATTTGCTCTAATAAATGAAATGAAATTGTGCAAAAGTACAGTGATTTTTCAAGCTTTTATGGCATATCCTCAGCAGGCAGTGCTTGGCTCTTTTCATAACGTCCACGTCCTTTAAAGGGTTTCTGTCACCAGTTTTTGCGGTATGAATCAGGCTGACATTAGAGATGTGCTAATGTCACCTGATTCCAAATATATATCTGTTTTGTTTACTGGTGCCCCCATTTTTATATAAAATGAACTTTTATTTTATGCTAATAAGGCCTCTAGGTGCAAGGGGCGTTACCCCTGCTCCTAGAGGCTCTGTTGATTGACAGGCCCAGGCAGAGAAGAAACACTCCATTTACCATAGCTTGCAAGGACCTTCAATGATGTCATGACCATGTGATCAGTCACATGGTTAGGATCACACAAACAGCCTGTCTCCTCCTAAACCATGTGACTGATCACATGGTCATGACATCATTGAAGGTCCTTGCAAGCTATGGTAAATGGACTGTTTCTTCTCTGCCTGGGCCTGTCAATCAACAGAGCCTCTAGGAGCAGGGGTAACGCCCCTTGAACCTAGAGGCCTTATTAGCATAAAATAAAAGTTCATTTTATATAAAAATGGGGGCACCAGTAAATAAAACAGATATATATTTGGAATCAGGTGACATTAGCACATGTCTAATGTCAGCCTGATTCATACCGAAAAAACTGGTGACAGAAACCCTTTAATACAGAGGAGCCTTCACCACTAAGCCCTATGGAGATTGCAGTGGCCGCAGACTGGACATTCATTCTCCTGGGCTCACAACAATTAGGCATGCGTGGATGTGCCATAACGGCTTAAAATGAGATTACCGCCTTTAATTCTGTATTAAGAGATTTGGATCTCTGGAAACCGCCAAACTTGGCTCCTATTCCTATTAACCCTGTTGCCGCCAAGGGCATGTGTGTTACATCCTTGCTACTGAGGGCTCTGTCTCAGGCTGCTTTAGCACTAACAATATAGCATCAGGATGTGTCCATTTTTTTTTATCAGGACCCATTCATTTGAATGACATTGGAGTCTCAAATGGAAGGCGTATGCTGAAAAACTGATGCGGATACCATTATGGATGATGGTAACAAGCTTGTCCCCCATTGTTTACACTGCTGGTTGCATCCAGACAACTGGAAGAAATAAGATGTGTATTGCAATGTTGCTTCTTCTTTCCCTTCAGGACTAGACTGCTTTATCTATAGAAGGTTTATAACCACTTTATGCTAGGAAATAGTATTTGTGACTTTTGAATTTTTAATATGTGAAAGATTCATCCCTGAATTATTTATTTAATTAGAAATTCTATAGTATTGATAAAGTTTTCTCTTCTTACAGATAATAGCTTCCTTAGTCCCCAACTGCAGAAGATCTTTGAGAGGGTGAGACAGAGCGCAGATTTTATGCCTTCCTGGCAGACGACGGTGAGTCCATATCGCCCACCCCATACACATGCATACTCGGCTCGTGTAAGCTGTCGCCAGACAACTCCCCAACATCCTCAGTCTGGAGATTCTGGAACCCCCATATGCATTAGATGGTGAACCAGGCCTGCTTAAATAGATAGGTTCATCTTACATTAGTCTAATGCAGGGATCAGCAACCTTCCAGATGTGGTGAAACTACAACTCCCAGCATACTTAATTCACTTCTATGGGACTTCTGAAAACAGCTAAGCAAGTGTGCATGCTGGGAGTCGTAGTTTCACCACAGCTGAAGTGCTGAAGGTTGCTGATCCCTGGTCTAATGTGTATGGCCAGCTTTACTTGTGTCTGCCATTATCTGCCGGTGGACGTGATAAGTCATACGTAAGGTGGTGAGCAGACGTTTCTATTTGTCCGCAGAAAGTCCTTGAGGAGGATCTGGGCGCTGGTTGGAGGGAGAAGCTGTCATATTTTGAAGAGAAACCTTTTGCAGCCGCCTCTATTGGCCAGGTGCATCTTGCCAGGCTGCTGGACGGCCGTGAAGTAGCCATGAAGATCCAGGTGAGTTGCCGCTGCATGACTTTCATCCCCGTATTATTTCTTTGTAGAGAGCTTATAAGGGGGGGGGCTCAGTGTTCTAGGAGAGAATTTTGGATAAAGCCAGTCTTGAGTGTTTCATGGGCCGACCATGGCTCTGCTGACCTGAACTCACTGCATCATAGTGACCTTCCAGTCCAACCACAGGACTACTACCATTATTTGAGCACGAGAGAGTAGGTCCTCAGGCAAGCTGAAAATTGCAGCATCATAGATCATTATAATGCAGTGAATTTTGGTCATCCCAAGGCGGTCTGAAAATTCGGCAGTGACGCTGAGTGCATCTTCTGATCCATGTGAAAATGCCCTCAATGTTAGCGAGGTTTTCGGAGATATTTTTACTGATGACCTATCCTCTGCATAAGGGCCCATTCAGAAGGCCGTAGCGCTTTGCGGATCCACAAAACACAGATATCGGTCATGTGCGTTCCGCAATTTGCCGCAACCATAATAGAAAATGCCTATTCTTGTCCACGATTGCGGACAAGAATAGAACATGTTCTGTCCGGAACAGAACCACAGTGTGCTGTGTCCACATCTTTTGCGGGCCCATTGAAATGAATAGGTCTGCAAAATTTCGGAACGGATGTGGACTCACTCATATGGCCGTGTGAATGAGCCCTAAGTCATTAGTATCTGATCAGTGGGGGTCTGACACCCAGGACCCCCCACCAATCAGCTGTTTGAGAAGGCACCTACGCTCACAGTAGCATTGTGGGCGTTTTGCAGCTTTCCCTAGTGACGTCACATTCATTGGTCACATGGCCTAAGCACAGATCAGTCCCATCAAAGTGAATGGGGCTGAGCTGTGACACCAAGCACATCCGCTATACAATGTACGGCGCTGTGCTTGGTGAGCCGAGAGAAGACCGGTGTCAGACCCTCACTGATCAGATGCTGATGACCTATCCAGAGGATAGGTCATCCGTAAAAATGTCTTGGAAAACCCTTTTAACTATTGGCTTGTTTATTAGTCATTGAAGGGAGGTTATGGACAGATTCTCTTATCGTAGATGTTTGCTGTGGGGTATACACTGTACATCTTGTGTTACCTTTTTTTTCTTTTCCTAGTATCCTGGAATTGCTCAAAGTATTAAGAGTGATGTGGAAAATCTGCTGTCCATTCTGAAGCTGAGCGTGGTTCTTCCGGACGGTAAGGAGTCTTCTGCGTTTATTTATTTTTTTTATATTTTACCAATTTAAGTATTTTTAACATCCTGAATTACAAAAATGGCTAAAAGTGTAATAAAGATTTCCAAAGAAGCAGGTCTAAGAACATAAAAGTGGCACTGAAATGTGCTGTATGTATTGAGGCAAGGTTATTGTCACAGTGTTTAAAGGGGTTGTCTCACTTCAGTAAGTGGCATTTATCATGTAGAGGAAGTTAATACAAGGCACTTACTAATGTATTGTGATTATCCATATTGCTTCCTTTACTGGCTGGATTCGTTTTCCATCAGTGGTGGTCGTGCTTGCACACTATAGGAAAAAGCACCAGCCTATGTGCGCTCCCACGGTCCCGGCCACCACAGAGGCTGATGCTTTTTCCTATAGTGTGCAAGCATGACCTCCACTGATGGATTGCAGGGTAGTGTGTAACCATGGAAACGAGCAGTGTATAATGTGATGGAAAAATGAATCCAGCCAGCAAAGGAAGCAATATGGACAATCACAATACATTAGTAAGTGGTTTGTATTAACTTCCTCTACATAATAAATGCCACTTGCTGAAGTGCGACAACCCCTTTAAGTTCACTAGCGGTGCTTCTCCTTAGAGGGGTTATTCAAGGTTTGAAAATGAAGGCTGCTTTCCTCTAGAAACATTACTGCGCTCGTCCACAGGTTGGGTTTGGTACTGCAGCTCAGCCCGATTCACCTCTGTTGAACTGAGCAGCAGTACCGGTGTGGGGATGTTTTTGGAAGGGAGAAGCCTTGTTTTTTAAAATCCTGTACCACCCTTTTTTAATGAGGGTTATTTAGTTTAAGAATAACATGGCTGCTTACTTTCATAAACAGCACCACATCTGTCCATGGGTTGTGTCCTGCTAAATTGCACAACCGCTCTACCGAGGTGGATGGGGTTGCGTTGTAGTCCCACACCCAACCTGTGGACAGGTGTGGCACTGTTTTTAGATGGAAGTAGTCGTGTTATTCTAATTGTGAACAACTATTTTCTTTTATACTTTTCACTTTTACCACGCCATATTAGAGGACTTCTGTAAGATGACCATCGAGACCTGTCTTTAGGATGGACGTCGATGTGCGATTGTGGGGGGGATGTGATAGGTACGACTAAGGGCAATCGGTAGAAAGAAAAGTTGACTGCCCCTTCTTGACAGTATCCAACACTGGCTGTTTCCAGACACAATTGTGCATGCGTGCACAGTTCTGTGATGACTGGGTCCCTTAGTTCGGCAGATTGGCGGGGGTCCTGAAGGCCATACATTGATTAAAGGGAGTCTTTCACCTGATCTGAGTGTCATAGTCCGCTTAGATCAGGCTCTGGACCCCCTTACACACGTTACCACAGTACCTTTGGCTAAGTTGTCCCACGCCGTATATGCCAGAAAAACACTTTTAATCCATCTGTCAATCACCCCCCGCAAGTGCCCGGAACCTCGCTAAAGCCGGAAGGAGCCCAAGCCTCCGGGCTATTACCAATGCAAACGCCGCCCTTCTCCAGCATCCGTTCCACCCAGTATTAGAATACTCCTCTCCCGGCGCACGCGCTCTTCGCTGCCCACTGTGGGCAGAGGAGCAGTGTAACCTATTGCGCATGCGCCAGTCCCCGCTCCACTGGATTTTGTTACAGGAGGCGGAGAGGAGTATTATAATACTGGGCGGAACGGATGCTGGAGAAGGGCGGCGTTTGCATTAGTAATAGCCCGGAGGCTTGGGCTCCTTCTGGCGTTAGCTAGGTTCCAGGCACTTGCGGGGGGTGATTGACAGATGGATTAAAAGTGTTTTTTCTGGCATATACGGCGTGGGACAACTTGGCCAAAGGTACTGTGGTAATGTGTGTAAGGGGTCTATGACGCTCAGATCAGGTGAAAGACTCCCTTTAAGTTTCCCACAATACAATAAAACAATTTACTTATTTATTCAATGTACTTTACAGGTTTGTTTCCTGAAAACAGTGTGCAAGTCCTACAGAAAGAACTGGCATGGGAATGTGACTATCTACGTGAAGCTAACTGCGCCAAGACATTCCGGTAAGACTGTTGTCCTTCGGGTTTTTAAGTGAGTCCTTAAGAGGAATCTGTCGGTTTTGACCATGCTTCATGCAACTGCTGACAGCACTATGTAGGAGCTGGGAAGAGCAGGACAAACATATCTTTTGTGGAGCTTTTATTATCAGGAGTAGTATGAATATGAAGTTTGTTTTTTTTTGTTTTTTTTTTAATATATCATTTTTATTGAAGATTTTCAACAAATTAACAGACATAATCACCAATGGTTATGACAGAAATATCATAAGAAAACACATCTTTCATAAAATATAAACTCTATCCCTCCCCCAACTCAAGCCCCCGCCCCCCCATGCTCCAAGAATATGACAGCGATCTCTCTGATCCCTAGATTAATCTACTTGAAGTCTTCCTAATAAACCTGCGATCATCCTCCTGAGATACCAATCAGAGAGAATAAAGGGCTCCATTAACGCCTTGAGTTCAATATCTGAAAAGACTGTCACAATAAAAGATTCCCACCTTTTAAAGAATACATTGATATAACGCCCCTTTAGTTGCTCCGCCTCCGTTTTCTCATTTGAGAAACAGATTTTAAGATGCTCAAATACTTCAGTTGCTGAAGGTACTTGAGGTTGCAGCCATTGTTTAAATAGACATCTTTTAGCTGCCAGAATGATCAAGTGTACCAAAGGTGGAAAAGTCTTCCCCTTTGTAACAGAGTGGAAAAGGATGAGATCAGGAGAGAATGGCACCCGAATCTTTAGGTGACATTTGATTTGAGACAGGATTAGCTTCCAAAACCTTTTGGTCTTGGGACATAACCGCACTCCATGAAGTAAGTCAGTCCCCTTAAGGTGACATTTAGGGCATCCTGTCAATTTATTAATTGGTGGGTTAGTTGCAGAAAACTGAAACCCGTATATCGCCCTATGGATCATCCTAAAATGAGTACCTCTCCATGCCTCGTTTGGAGTCACTTTCTCTATGGTCTTCCACCCTTCTAATATCTGATCTTTGGTGATCAGGCCAGGTAATGTCTCCTCCCACTTATTAAATATATTGTCAGAGATTGGTTTTTGCTTGGTTTCTCTAATTCCCTGGTATAGATCAGACATCGATTTTCTTACGGAACCTCTCCCCACTAGTTGATCAAAACCGTTAGGAGTCAAATCCCTGTTTGGATTCAAGATTCTTCTAACCAGAAAACCTTTCAGTTGCATATAAGCCAAGGCCTGACCCGAACCCAAAGGGTACTTCTGCTGTATCTCATCGAGCGAGAAATACCTCAGTCTCTCCTGATCCCAAAGCTCCCCAACCGTTTTGATCCCTGCCTGTCTCCACTTTATAAAATGTCTAGACTCCACCCCTGCAGGAAACTCTGGGTGCCCCCAGATATTCATGAACTTAGACAAACAATAAGGCAGATTAAAGATCTTCCTCACCCCTTTCCAAGCGGCTATGGTATCTTTTAACAAAACGCTAACTCTAATGTTAACTGGTATAGAAGTATATTTGGTGTGTAGCAGAGCCCCCAAATTCCATGGTTGAAACAACTGCGCCTCTATGTGCGTGTTAGAATAATAGCTGGATCCATGAAGCCAGTCGATACAATGTCTCAGTATTCCTGCCAAGTTATAGCACCTCAAATCCGGCAACGCCAATCCTCCACTCATCTTAGGGAGCTGCAACTTGGCTAGGGAAATCCTAGGCTTTTTCCCTGCCCAGAGAAAGACACTAAAGGCTGAATTTAACTGGCTGACATCCGCATGCTTCAAGAGGAGAGGTATAGTCTGCGTGTGATACATTAATTTTGAAACACACATCATCTTTAGAAGATGAACCCTACCCCCTAGAGAAAGCGGAAGAGATTTCCATCTCTCCAAATCCCCCAATATTTTCTTAATTAATGGCGGATAATTCAGGGTATATAGAGAGGTTGGATGGGGCCCTATATGAATACCCAGATACTTTATTGAACCTGTTGCAATCTTGATAGGGATATCTCGTAATTTAATCGATCTTCTAGATGTCTTTGACTGAATGCCTAAGCACAATAATTCTGATTTTGTGGTGTTGACTGTGAAGCCTGAATGAAGCCCAAATGTCCGTAATAGACTAAAAAGCCGCGCCAAATCCCTCTCTGGTTTTTCTAAAAAGACTAGTAGATCGTCCGGAATATGAAGTTTTATTCTGCCAGATTCATCTTCTGCCACTGCCCAAGAGGTGGAGCGTCACTGTGAAGTGCTCTCTGCATTTAGCTGCTGCACAGCCCCTCCCTCTGCAGCTAATCAGGAAACCCTTACAGGAGGGGCTGTTAAGTACTTTGCAGAGAAGCTCCGCCTCCTGGGCACTTACAGGAGCAGAATGTGGCAGAATAAAGCATATTCACATTACTCCTTATAATAAAAAGGTATATTTATACTGCTCTTCACAGCCCTTGTCTAGCGCTGTCAGCAGTTTAGTATGGTCAAAGCTGCTGACAGATAACTTTTTAAAGGTGTTGTCAAGAGGTTTAAAAAGCACTAAACTAATACAGCATCAATGCTCTTATGGCCCCAGTGGTCTACATGCCTGCAGCAATGGCTGCCATCCCCAGCTGCAGCAGTAATGACATCAATAACTGCGCTCTGTGGCCAGTGGTTGCTGCCATCACCTGCCAGTACACATATCCCTGTTGGCATGTAAAGAAAGGCTGGCGGTGCATCATGGAAGCATGTCGTATGGGCAGGGACTGAGCCACTGCTCTACATTAGGCCCCATACACGCGACCATGTCCGTTTTGCTGTCCGCAAACCGTGGATCTGCATAACACTGATACCTGCCGCGTGCGTCCTGCACTTTCCTGTTCCACAGGTTCTGCAATTGTAGAAATGCCTATTCCTGTCCGCAATATGGACTACATTAGACATGTGCTGTTTTTTTTTTTTTTTTTGTGGAGTCGAGGAACGGACATACGGATGCGGACATGTGCTGTCCACATCTTTGGCGGCCCCATAGAAATGAATGATTTTGTGGGATGTATGGAAACGGTCGTCCACTAGTGACAGTGAAGGTCCTGACAATTTTTCCTTTATCAGCTGTGTTGTGGGTTTGTGATGAATATTAAAGGGAATCTATCACAAAAACCTGTTCTATATTTTATTTATGCTAAAAAAATCTATTATATATTTGTAAGAAATAATAAATAAATAAATAAAAATTCCAATGTGTGAAATATTATAAATAAATATTAGATTTTACCATATTTACCATCTTTGGTCACCAGGGGGAGCTCTGCTGGCCAAATGAGGCTTTGAGCAACCTGTAAGTAGGCATGCTGCAAAAAAGTGGGTGGTACCAATGACATCACCAATTCACACCTTCAGCGGTGACATCACTGCTTCAGCAAGATAAGATGAGACAATGGCTTCATTACAAAAACACAGATCTCTGCTCCTCAGTCTCCTCCCCCACTGGTCACATGGCCGATTACATCACTAAGGTCCTACAGCCCCAAGAACCTCCATCTACTCTGTTTCTGAGTCCCCAGCAGCAAGGAGGGAGGACCTGGCTGTGTGTTACTGGTGTCATCACAGGGGCGGGCTCACATCTTCCATTCATTCTCTATAGGGTCAGCAGCGACTGAGGAAGCCTATGTACATGCCTGAGGTGCCATTGTGTTGTAAATCCAGACTGTCACACTTTACTTCCAACATGGCAGCCCCCATGTAAGGCAAGAAAACTGAATTTAAAAAAAAAAACATTTACACAATTTGAAAAATACATTATGTTAAAACCTGCTTTTGTTATGTTGTAAAACATATCAAAAATTTTTTCTTCGCGATAGTGTCCCTTTAAGGAACCCTCCCAGTTAACCCAGTATGTACTTACTGGCAGGGCACTAGAGATGAAACTGTGCAAATATATGTCAGCTGATACCTGAGGCTTTCTTTATGTGTCCCCCATGACTTACAGGAATCTCCTGAGCGATGATCCCTTCTTCAGGGTACCACAGGTCATCGATGATCTCACTACCAAGAGAGTGTTAACTATGGAGCTGGTGTCCGGCGTTCCTCTTGACCAATGTGCAGAGATGGACCAGGAAACCCGTAACCAGGTTCGGTATCTGTATAATTTTGATTTTCAAAAGAAAGACTGAACTTTCTGCCAGTTTCCAATCATCCATTTGCAAGTTTCTGTAGTTCCCCCACAGACTTCTTACTTTGTGTAGATCTTTGAGCGGAATTAAGTTTGTAGTCTACTTTCCAATCAATTCCAACAAATAGAAACACTCAGTGGAGACAAGAGACAATGCTATACTGTGTAGAAACACGCCCTGTTGTGATAATGCAAATGATATCATCAGGCGTTATCTCATTCATACTTTACTAGGAGGAATAACTGAGGAATGGTCCAACAGAGTTTGAAAACAAATATATTTGCCATTAGATTTTGTTCAGTCTCAGTTGGGAATCTTGAACATGTGATCTTTTGCAGAGCCCGTCTCCAGCATGTAAATATATGGCAGACTCTGGGGCATTCATCAGACCCAGGTTGCTGTGACAACCCATCAGCACCCTGCAATGTTGTGCACCAATGTAGGTGTTGCACAGTGCCAAATATCTCAGATGATGTGTTCACTATTGACCACAGCATAAATAATACCAATACACTTAATCCTTGCTGCACACACCTGTGTGTACAAGGTGACCCCAGACTGCTGCCCTCAGCAGTTTAGAAGAGATCTCGCAGACAAAGTACTTTGGGGGACGTTTGTGAAAACTTTTATGGCACAATTGTGGGGCACAAAAGTAAAAAAAAATTATGGCGTATGCCATATTTGCACCATAAAATTGCTCTGAACCTGGACATATCCCCATCTTCACCCCTCCAGCTTCACTGATATGAGCATCGGAGCATGTCATAGCATAGGGACTGCTAGGCGTTGGATTCTGCCCAGCAGTGAGCCCAGCGATGTCACCGACACTAATGGGTGGGATTTAGCGCTGCTGTAACCTGTAAAACGGCGGAGCAGCGCTAAAGCCCGCCTATTGGAGCTGGTGATGTCACCGAACATACTGCTGGGTGGAAGCCTCTGCCTAGCAGTGTACCAAGTAAACAAAAAGTCAGGGGGGCCGGAGGTGTGAAGATAGGAATATGTCTGGGTTCAGCTCTGAACCCTTTAGGCTTCAGAAAAATGGCTTAATGCAGCCCGCCAGATTTACTATAATTTATGCCAGAATCTGGTGTAAGTTATAGCTCGAGTCTGTTCTAGTCCCTGGCTGGCATGGATTTAAGTTTTTGGCGCACACGCCGGGCGGCCCCATTCAAAATGCCTATACTTGTCCGTGCGTGTGGACAAGTATAGGACATGCTTCATCGGAGCCGCGGCGACTCCCCGCTCCATAGAGGTGAACGGGGCCGCATCTATTCCGCATATTGCGAAATAGATACAGCCCCATTCACACAGTCGTGTGAATGGGGCCTAAACATGATTCGCTCATCCCTAATTAGTAACAAGGAACTTCCTTTCAACAAAATGACCACTCTCACTGTGTAGACAAAAGCTATCCAGACCAAACCAAGCCCTCTCATCCTACACTTTTCATATTGAATACATTTATTTTTAAATCTACATGTTCTGTTGGTTTATTATCACGTTTTATTATTACCTGTGTGGTTTTCTTCAGTCTTGACTTTGTGGCTACTGCTCAGCTCTAACAGCATTCTTTACATTTCAGATCTCCTACAATATCCTGCGCCTCTGCCTGCAGGAGGTCTTTCAGTTCCGCTTCATGCAGACTGATCCAAACTGGTCCAACTTTTTCTATGACGCTGATCTAGACAAGGTGAGAATAGCCAGACCTGATCTGGTGCTGATGGAATCACAGCAGTTCGGAGTTCTTATAAGGATACTCCATAGATCATGGACAAGATGGTTTTAAAAGTGCGTGTTTAATGCCAATTTTCAGAGCAAAGGTTCGGTCAGATGAATCAAAGTTCAGGCCAGTCCATATAAAATCCATCATAAGTATAGATGGGCTTTTCATGTCTATATGAACTCTTGTCACAGCATAAAGAAGGGCCTTATCAGCCCTTGGTTATGGTGGATTTTTCTATGGCTGTGTAATGAAGCCTGAAGTTTTATTCCTCTGTATACTGGATTATCCTCTGATCCATACTGCCCTGTACTCCATACATCCGCATTGTCTGGTATCAGATGAGCTATACTGTGTTATGCATATGTCCACCTTTTCAGCCTTTTTATTTTTTACTTTCCAGATCATCCAAAGGGAAACAAGTCTTACTATATTATCTCCTGGTCTTTTGTGTGTTTCTATGGTAACAGACTACAAATAAACCCTATGTAGTCTGATCCCGCAGTCATATTCCCTGCCATCTGCCCTCCACTTCCTAATCCATTTTTTTAGATTAGCAAGCAGTAGAACAAGCAGAAATGAATGGCCATATGACTACAGGAACAACTCTGCAGGGTTGTGTTACCATGGAGACACATTGCTTTATGTAACTGCTGAAGACACCAAACTATAGAGAGGTTTTAATTTTTTTAGACTGTTTGCAAAATTGTCCTAATTCTCATTTGACATCCAATGACAAAAACATCATTTGCAAAGGAGGACATGTCCTGTAAAAGGCTCTCCGGATAGGTCATCAATATCAGATCAGCTGGGGTACGACTCCTGGAACCCTCACCAATCAGCTGTACGAAGAAGCTGCTGCGCTCCGTGAGAGCTTAGGCCCTTTATTAAAGGGTCATTCCCATCTTAGACAATGGGGGCATATAGCTAGGATATGCCCCCACCGCTGGGACCCGCACCTATATCGAGAACAGAGGCCCCAAAGTAAAGGAGGGCGAACTGTGCATGCGCAGCCGCCCTCCATTCATTTCTATGCGGAAGCCGAGAATAGCCGAGCGGTGGCTGCCCATGCGCAGTGTGCTCCCATTCATCTCTATGGGAGCAGCAGACCCCGAGTATAACCCAGGGTCCTCCAGGCGCAGCGCTCCCCACTCCATTCTTGATATAGGTGCAGGTCTCAGTGGTGGGACCCACACCTATCAGACAATGGGGGAATATCCTAGCGATATGCCCCCATTGTCTAAGATGGGAATAACCCTTTAAGCCATGTGACAATCCCGTTCATCGGTTGCATAGCCTAGGAGCAGCTCAGCCCTATTCAAGTGAATGAGGCCGAGCTGTGGTCCCAAGCACAGCTGCTATCAAATGGACAGTACTAAGCTGCAAGGAGGCCATGGATCTCCGGTGAGTGCCACGGCTTCCTCAAACAGCCGATCGGCAGGGGTGCTGGCTATCGGACCTCATATTTATGACCTATCCTAAGGATAGGTTATCGGTATGTAAATCCCCGAGAACCCCTTTCAGTTGTCAGTCATCCGTGTCTACTAATGTTCTCTACTTTCCACTTCTCCTTAGGTGATGTTGTTGGATTTTGGAGCCAGTCGAGGATTTAGTGAAAACTTCACTGATGATTATATTGAGGTGAGATGATTCGGAAGTACAGATTCAATAAAAGTTGCTAATAGTTCCTTCTCTCTAAAGGCCTTTTTTTTTTTTTTTTTTTTGTCTTCCTGCGCCATTGCCCAGCCCCCCTGTTTCTTAGGAGGCTCCCTATGATGGGGATCCCAAGAAAGACTGAAAGCGCATGTTTTTATTTAGCAGTGTTTTTGGAGATCAGGTTGTTGCATTATACTCGTTATTTGGGCACTATATGGTGGTATTAAATATGCTGTTTGACACTATGTGGCCATCTTCTGTGGGTTGTAACTGCAAGAAGTGTCCTCCTTGACGTCACCCAGGTCCTCATTTTATATAAAGTGCCTTGAGCTTTTCCACATTTTTTTTTCACATAAAATACCAATAAAAGACATTTAACTTTTCCTCCAGGATTGCCTTGTATTTGGCTCCATCCATCTTACCATCAACTCTGACCAGCCTCGTTGCCCTTGCTGAAGAAAAGCCTCCCCACATTATGATGCTGCCACCACCATGTATCACGGTGGGGATGGTGTCTTCAGGGTGATGTGTGTAGTGTTAGTTTTCCGCCGCACATAGCATTTTGCATTTAGGCCAAAAAGTTCAACTTTGGGCTCATCTGACCAGAGAACCTTCTTCCACATGTTTGCCGTGTCCCCTACATGGCTTGTGGCTGCAAACAGGACTTCTTATAGTTTGCTTTCAAAGATGGCTTTCTTCTTGTCATTCTTCCATAAAGGCCGGAGTACATGACTAATAGTTGTCCTGTGAACAGATTCTCCCACCTGAGCTGTGAATCTCCGCAGCTCTTCCAGAGTGACCTCTTGGCTGCTTCTCTAATTAGTGCTCTCCTCGCCTGGGCTGTTAGTTTAGGTGGACGGCCATGTCTTGGTAGGTTTGCAGTTGTGCCATACTCCTTTCATTGTCGGATGATGGATTGAACAGGGCTCTGTGAGATGTTCAGAGCTTGGGATATTTTTATAACCTAACTCTACTTTACACTTCTCCACAACTTTCTCCGTGACCTGTCTGGTGTGTTCCTTGGTTTTCATGATGCTGTTCGATCACTAATATTCACTAACAAACCTCTGAGGCCTTCACAGAACAGCTGTAGTTATACTGAGAATACATTACACACAGGTGGACTCTATTCACCAATTAGGTGACTTCTGAAGGAAATTGGTCACACTGGATTTCATTTATTAGTATCCGAGTACAGGGGGCTGAGTTCAATGCACGCCACACTAATCAGAAAACCAGGTATCATTTTCTTTTCACTTCACACATACTTGCTACTTTGTGTTGGTCACATAAAACCCCAATAAAATAATGTTTTGTGGGTGTCACATGAAAAATGTGTAAAAGTTCAAGGAATACTTTTTAAAGTTACTGTATAATGATCCCCATTGTACCCAATACACTAATGTTAGGATGCAGGTCACTTGACACCATCAACACAGAAACTTTATCTTAGGTACACTACAGTGATGCCTACAGATGGTCTAGTCCTGTGCTGGGACCTCAATGTTTTGATGACTGTCCCTTATTTTGTCCTGTATAGGTTGTGAAAGCAGCAGCAGAAGGTGACCGAGCGAGAGTTCTAGAAAAGTCCAGAGACCTGAAATTTGTGACCGGATTTGAAACAAAGGTAAATGGTGTAATAAATTGGATTTTCTTCCCCCTCATTGTAACGTAAAGATTTTTTTCTCAGACAATGGTGGCATATCGCTAGGACATGCCCCCATTGTCTGATAGGTGCTGGTTCCAACGCTGGGACCTACACGGAGTATGGAGCCCGTAAAGATATGGAGGGCGCACTGCGCATCCATTCATTTCTATGGGTCCTCAGTTCCTGTCCTGTTCCTTGATCACAGGGGCTGCCAACGGTGAGACCTGGGATCTGCAATGAGTCAGCTTTTCGACTTTACAAATTAACATTTTATGAGGCCGTTAGTTACCTCTGGCCATGTGTAGCAAGAAGCAGCTTGACAACTTTCAGATTTTAAGAAATAAGGGGAAACCTGGTTTGTATCTCTTACTGTGTGTGCCGCTAGTCCTTCGTAAAGTGGGGTCAATTCACATTAGGCAAGTAAAACGGGACGGCGCTGCTCTGCTGGAATCCACACACAGGGTGGGTAAGTCGGACGTCAGATCTTTTCTCCAATTCCCCTTCCTTATGACGCCAAACACTGCTACAATGTCCCAGTGTGATGCCGCTCCACAGTTTTTCCACGTCCAATCATCCTATAATATCAGGAATCATGGAGCAAAATAATGAGGCACTGTAGGCACTTTCAGGCTAAAAGATGAATTTATTCAGCTAAAAGAAGGCATATCAAATATAAAACTCTGGTCCGTCCTTCTTTAGGGGCCTAAGGGGAATTGGAAGAAGGATCTGGCATCCGACTTATCGACTGTGTTTGTGGATTCCAGGAGAGAAGCACGGTCCCCTAACTTTGTTTTACTTGCTTAAAGGGTTTCTGTCACCAGTTTTTTCGGTATGAATCAGGCTGACATTAGAGATGTGCTAATGTCACCGGATTCCAAATATATATCTGTTTTATTTACTGGTGCCCCCATTTTTATATAATATGAACTTTTATTTTATGCTAATAAGGCTCCTAGGTGCAAGGGGCGTTACCTCTGCTCCTAGAGGCTATGTTGATTGACAGGACCAGGCAGAGAAGAAACACTCCATTCACCATAGCTTGCAAGGACCTTCAATTATGTCATGACCATGTGATCAGTCACATGGTTTAGGAGGAGACAGGCTGTTTGTGTTATCATATGCACCTAGGAGCCTTATTAGCATAAAATAAAAGTTCATTTTATATAAAAATGGGGGCACCAGTAAATAAAACAGATATATATTTGGAATCAGGTGACATTAGCACATCTCTAATGTCAGCCTGATTCGTACCGAAAAAACTGCTGACAGAAACCCTTTAGGCTTCATTCACACGACCGTATTTTGTTTCCGTGTCCGTTCCGTTTTTTTTGCGGACCGTATGTGGAACCATTCATTTCAATGGGTCCGCAAAAAAAACGGAAGGTACTCCGTTTGCATTCCGTTTCCGTATGTCCGCATTTCCGTTCCGCAAAAAAGATAGAACATGTCCTATTCTTGTCCGTTGTGCTGACAAGGATAGGCACTGTTACAATGGATCCGCAAAAAAAACGGACACGGATGCCATACGGAACGTCATCCGTTTTTTTTGCGGATCCGCAATTTGCGGACCGCAAAACACATACGGTCGTGTGAATGAAGCCTTAATGTGATTTTAAGAGTACGTCTGCACGGGACTGAAGCGTCATGAGTTTACCGGAGAATTGTGCACAGCAAATGCCCAGCCCTTTACAGTACCAGTAGAGTGGATGAGATTTTAGGAAATCTCGTCCATACGCTGCAAAAAAAAACAAACCAAAAACCTGCAGCATTAATTGACATGTGGCACAGATTTGAAATCTACTCTGTGGATAAAGTGGGGCCGTTTTGTGTAAATGGAGTGGGGGTTACACATGCACACTACCTTCTTGATTTATAGGTCGTGGAATTGACAGGAATAGCCGAATTTTGGCTGTCTTAAGGGGGTTGTCTCATAACAGACAATGGGGGCATATCGCTAGGATATGCCCCCATTGTCTTATAGGTGCGGGTTCCACTGCTGGGACCTGCACCTATATTGGGAACAGAGCCCTGCAAAGTGGTGACTGGAGGACTCCGGTCCGGCCACCACCAAGCGCTCTGCCTACAGAAGCGAATGGGAGCTTACCATGCATGACCGGCCACCGCTCCCATTCATTTCTATTAGCCTGACAGAAATAGCCAAGCCAGTGCTCGATAGTTAATGAATGGAGGGTGGCTGCGCATGCGCAGTGTGCCCTCCACCACTTTCGGGTCTCCGTTCTCGATATAGGTGCGGGTCCCAGCGGTGGGACCTCCCCGTATCAGACAATGGTGGCATATCCTAGCGATAGGCCCCCATTGTCTGAGATGAGACAACCCCTTTAAGTCAGTCTCCTACACCTTGAATGGAGCGGTAGTATGCATGCGTGACAAATGCTCCAATGAGTGGGTTCGACACAGTTATTAGTAATGGTCTTGGCCATGGTACCGCCACCCATTAGACACTTAGCACCTATTCTATGGATACGTGAGAAGTGTTAATTATAGAAAAACTGCTTTAAATGCATTTTCTGGTTCGCAAAACCATTTTTAAATACACTATTAGAGAATTCAGAATTAGTAGAGGTCGTGGTCCACTGTCCCATCGTCTGACAGCCAGACTGGAAAGCAGCTAAGAGTCGTCTTGTCCTCTGGATAACCCAGAATGTCTGTGTGTTACATGGACGGACCATTGATTGATTTCAGTGACCACCGGTTCCCCGTAGTGGAAGCTGGCAGGCGATTTGGGCAGTTTGTGCGCTCCCCCACGGGTGACATTTGGTTTGGCTTTACATACTATCAGATGAGGCAGGGTTGGTCAGCGGCGGGCTCCAGCACATCATGGTTGGGGTAGATGCCGGTTGAGAATACTCAGCAGGTGCGGGGACATCTCGTTTTGGTGATATTTCCCGTATTATACTTCGTTCCCTATGACCCCCATACGTCTTGTCTCAGACGCTGTCTCCTTTATGTCTTTCCCCTGTAATAATGATTTCTGAACGGAGCAGAACAAATTGTTTTCATGCCACTTTAGTCAAACATCGTAACGACTCCAAGATCTCCCCAGGGGAAGGGATTTACCCATAGGAACCTGTCTGCTGGCACTGGTTACCCAGGAAGATGCCAGACTATGCGGCTCATCCTCTGGGGTGTATCAGGCATTGGTTAACACTATGTTGCCTGCAGCTTTCCTATTGTAGCAGAGCTGGACTCGCGCTGTCGAATTCATTAGAACCCTCCTGGTTCTGGGGATGATGGCTTTTAGCAGTAATGAGGAGGCAGACAGAACCTCTCATTGTCTAGGTGTCTGACTGTTCTCATTACATCTTTTATACCTATTGTGCTTCTCGCTGTTAATTATCTGAGACGCTGAAAGCTTCACTTACTGGAATTTAGATGAGATGTGAGGAGCATATCCTGGTGGAATGACATTGATTTGAGATGTACTTACAGATGACACTGTGTAAAAGAAAAATAGATAAATCTATCTAATGGGTATTGTTCGTCTAGGGACCCCCCTCCTATACCTGCCTGTCATCTCTCCTGACATGTCTGTTTCAGTAAATACTTTTTATTCCTTTTATTGTTCACGAAATATCTATTTTGAGCATATTTTTTTTTTTTTTTAGAACTCTGTGTTGTTAGTCTTTTATTCCTACTGGAAATGTACGGAGAACTAGGAGTTACTATTTCTATTGTTAAAGGGGTATTCCAGTAAAGTAACTTAATCTTTGAAAAACTGCATTAAGGCTGCAAGCTGTGACCCAACCAGAACCCATACCTGTACATATAACCATAGCTTCAGTTTACCTTGCAATCCATTTGTCTAGCTCCTGTGTGAGCCTGCAACACACTGAGAGTATCATGGCGCCTGATCTTCCCCACAAAACTACAATCCCCACAATGCCTAGCTTTCCTGCTGCGAGTTTGTGCTTGTGTTGATGTTTATTGATTGGCTGCGTGATATACAGTCTGGTCACGCCCCCTTTACTCTACACACTGAGCATGCTTGACCTAACAAGGGCTCAGAACTACAGGTCGCTGCCATGGTAACTGATAAGGAAACACAGTGGGTAGCAGAGGAAGAAACTACTTTTATAACTACTGAACAGTAAATATGTGAAATTTACATTATATGAAGTAATGAGGATAGGAGTGACTAGAGATAGGTGGGGCCTGCACCCATCGGACATTGGTGGCATATCTAAGGCACTGATGCCTTAGATGACACAACCCCTTTAATGGGGCATGTCAGTACTCATTGGACAAGGTAAAAATATTTAGGCACAGGTCACATTGACAAGGGGAAAGGCAGCTCCCCCCGTCAAACATTCCCTTGTGAAGGGTGCCGCCGGATCCGTGCTGCCGCATGAACACATGTGGGGCCGGAGCAGCGCATACACAGACACAGACACATACACAGACACTTACCTGTTCCAGCAGCTCTGGACCTGACCAGCGACGAGGAGGACGGCGCGCACAAGGGTAAGTTTGCCCACAGCGCCACCTGCTGGAGGGAGGGGAAATTGCAGAGAGACGGATCCGTCATGAACTCCATTGAAAGTCAATGGAGGACGGATCCATTTACCATTGTGTCACACCAAACGACTTGCATTGAGGGTCATGACGGATCCGTCTTGGTGCGGATGCCCAGACCGGAGAGCAAACCGCAGCATGTTGCGGTTTTTTCTCCATTCTGGAGACGGAAAGGAATGCTTTCAGGAGCATTCCGCTGTCTTCAGTTCAGTTTTGTCCCCATTGACAATGAATGGGGACAAAACTGAAGCGTTTTATTCCGGTATTGAGCCCCTATGACGGAGCTCAATACCGGAATATTGAAACGCAAGTGTGAAAGTAGCCTTAAAGATAACTTTTTCAAAGTAGTTAAAGGGGTTAGGCTACTTTCAGACTTGCGTTTGCAGGATCCATCACAGGCTCTCACAAACGGTCCTGAACTGATCAGTTTTGTCCTAATGCATTCTGAATGGAGAAGGAACCGTTCAGAATGCATCAGTTTTGCTTCAGTTCAGTCTCCATTCCGTTTTGGAGGCGGACGCTAAAACTCTGCTTGCTGCATTTTGGTGTCCGCATGAAGAAACTGATGCAAACGGATCCGTCATGACTCACAATGTAAGTCAATGGGGACGGATCCGTTCTGTCTGACACAATAGAAAACGGATCCATCCTCCATTGACTTTCAATGGAGTTCAAGACGGATCCGTCTTTGCTATGTAAAAGATAATACAACCGGATCCGTTCAGAACAGATGCAGACGGTTGTATTATCAGGACGGATCCGTTTGTGAGAACCTGGACGGATCTCACAAACGGATCCTGCAAACGCAAGTGTGAAAGTAGCCTTATCCCATCCCCATGATGCCCGGGCACCTCATACTGGTTATATTTACCGCGCTCCCCAGCACCTGCGTCCCTCCTGATGCCCGCAAGGCCGCTGCTGCATTTCCCTGTCCCGCGGATCAAAACATATGGAGGAAAAGGGAGGGGATGGGGGTGTTTGCTGCCAGTAGGCTGCAATGGGAATGAGCCACCCCCCGTGGAGATCAGGAGCCACACGGGTGCCAGGGAGTAGATAAGTATAACCAGTATGAGGTGCCCGGGCATTGTGGGGGGCATTATAGGGGTTGGATAACTCCTTTGAAGGGAGTCTGTCACCAACCTGACTGTTTTTAAACTAATCTCATCATTCAGTGGGACACAAAGACGTGATGCAGATGTTAGATTTGTTTAGTTTTTGAGACCCTCCAAATCACTGAAAATGTAGTTCTTATAATATGCTCATGAGCCATCGCAAGTGCCCAGGGGTGGAGTGTTTGCCTCAAGTGCCCAGGGGTGGAGTGTTTGCCTCAAGTGCCCAGGGGTGGAGTGTTTGCCTCAAGTGCCCAGGGGTGGAGTGTTTGCCTCAAGTGCCCAGGGGTGGAGTGTTTGCCTCAAGTGCCCAGGCCCCCCTGTCTTACTTGTGCCTAACAACTCCCCTCGGTGTTCTCCAGCCCAGATCCTCGCTCCTTCTCCTCCCTGCCGGGCCTGCTCCGCTGCGCTCCCTCGCTAAAAACATGTGGCTTGACGCTGCCAGAAGCCAGTTCCTGGCTGCAGTGGTGACCGGCCCCACTTACATCATGATAAATGGTCACTTGACGCAAGAAGATCGGGTTACTGCTGCAGCCGGCGATGCCGTTGGGGTTTAGGGTCCCAAATGAGCCCACAGCAAACCCATTGGGAGTGGGAGAAAGTAAGTAACTCCATTGTGTACCTCGTGCATTAACCCCATGATGTCCATTATGTGAAGAGATACTTGATGGGTTTAATATTAATATGGTATTTTCAATTTAGACTACTATGTACCTCGCATTATTAGTAAGTGACCCCATCAAGTACCTCCTCACATAATGGGCAATGGATACTTTGGCAAAAAAACACCAAAAAATACACATTCATCCCATATTGCCAGCAACATGGGGTTAACGTATGAGTATTTATTTATTTATTTTTGTTTATATATATATATATATATATAACTTTTTTTTTGCACGATGTCGAATTGATATTGAATATCGCAATACTTTTCTTGGTATCCAAATTGTACTTTGTATAGAAAATTCTGGTATTGTGACCACTCTGCGGGAAGGTGGAGGGGGGCATATCTTATGAAATATAGAAAATGGCGCAGAATATCACAGCCTGTATTAGCAAGTGCCATATAGTCCTCTTACAAACATCAGAAAGTGTCCAACCCCTTTAAGATAAGGTAGTGATTGAGGGATGGCTACGTTCCCGTGCTGAATGGCCAGAAGCATTGTCCAGGGCCTGTGACACTGTGTACGGGGGTTGTACATTCAGTCCCGGGGGTTGATGTCCGTGCGGCTCGGTACACGCCGTCCACACAGGAGAGTGTACAGACAACGTACAGGACATTGCTGTGTTATCTTTTCACTAGAGCCAGTCTCGTTCTCCAGGACCATTGTGAGTTTTGGGGATTTGATGGGCAGAAGCGGCTGGAACATCTCTTTAAAGTGATGACCTGGTACATTGCAGATTATAGCACAGCAGATACAGCGCCGAGCGTCGTCATCCTGACAAATGGTGCGGATCATCAGCGTGTCGTTCCCGTCCAGTCTGTTCTGTCTATTCAGCTCAGTCTTCAGATATTTCATCCGAGCCTCCTGATTTATTCCTGCTTATGTATTATAGGTATTACAATTTTTCAGCTGCCATCCCCTACTCCTTTTTAAATAAAGAAGAAGGGGATGGCAGCTCGGGCCTTAAAGGGGTTGTGCAACTTTCTTCAGAACCCTCAGAGTGTCGGACCTGCGGTAGTGATCGTACTTACCTGGGTTCCGTGTCCATTGTTCCACCACCGGCTCTGCAGCTGCCAGGGTGTTGATGCGAGATATGTGGCCACTGCAGCGGTAACCTGCTCCCCTCGCGTTATGACTAGTGATGAGCCAATCAAAGTTCACGATAAATTTGATTCGCCATGAAGCTGAATTTCCTCGTGCTTCGTGGTGGCGAATCAATTTTAACTAGAGATGAGCGAACGTGCTCGAAACGAGCACTGTACCGCTCGGCTCCCCTGCGCTCAGGAGGACGGAAGCGGCTGCCTGCGCCCATGCGAGCTCAGGGGAGCCGAGCGGTACAGTGCTCGTTGCGAGCACGTTCGCTCATCTCTAATTTTAACCTGAAATAGAGTAAAAAAAAAAAAATACTCATTTGCTCGTGATGGGCTGCCCACCGCCATGTTGCTTGAAGATCACTGCTGAAATCCTATGTGTGGTGACGAATGACGTCACTATGCTGGCCGGCATCATGACGTCATCTCGGGCCACTTGAGATTTGGCCCCAGACTTTCAAGCAAAATGGCAGCAGCTGTGAGCAATTGGTATAGGCAAGTATATATATATTTAATTGTATGCTCTTTTATGTATATCACATGGCTTTCTCCCAAAACTCCTGGTCCCTGATAGGATACCTACTCTACGTAGGGTAAGTGGCCCTTTTGTTCAAAAGCCCAGTGTGAGCACTAACAGAATCGGGCTGCTCATATGAGGAGATATTGAGCCCCAGACCTCACTGGTAACAACCTGCTCCTTGCAGAAACCAGATGCAGTCTGCACGATCAGACAGCGCCACGTATCTCAGCTCCCAGTGCTGCTGTGGAATAACTTTCCTCTGGCATTGCTCCTGGATATTTCTGACTACCTCGAGTGCTTTTTACCTGTTGACGTGGGATCTTTCCAACTAGTTCTTATAGCTTGTGATATTTTTTATATATTTTTTTTACTTTTTATGGAGATCTGGTTCTCCAGTCAGAAAGATGCTGTGAAGCCACGCAGACCATGTCCACGGTCGTGCCTACGGTGCAGGAAGCCGCTAAGAACGCTCCAGCCAAACCATTGCAGCTTTTTTACAGCTTAATCGCTTCCTTTATAACAGCATTTTCCATCTTTTCTTTTTGGCAATGTCTGCTCTTCAGAATACCTCACTTTTCTGGCTGGGAATAGAGTATTGTTCCAGTGCGGACCCCTCCCCCACCCCCCACCTTACACACCAACCTTGATTCCTGTGAGGGCTGACGTGGTCTAATGATTATTCAGCCGTAACCTATGTAATACTGCTCCATCCTAAAGGTGTCTACAAATATTAGATGAAAGGGGCTGAACCTGGCAATTTCAGAGGGGCGTTACCAGACGACCATCTAATGCGTATGGGGGCGTTCTGACATGACAGATATGGGGGTACACAAGGATCAGGTAGTTGGATTTTAGCATGTCCAATCTTTTGTTCCCACAGGAGATGCGCTGCTGCCAGAAGTGTCTGTCAACAGCTTATTTCTTGCTTTTTGCATTGTAAACACATGCACACTTGGCCGAGCTGAGCATTCATTCGAGCAGTAGCAGTCGGCCAAACTAACATTCAGCTGATGGGGGTGGCTAGTCCGCTCCTGCAGCTATCTAAGATGTGTGGCCTCCTTAAAGGGGTTATCCTGGAAAGAATACTGATGACCTATCGTCTGGTCATCAGTATCTGATCGGCAGGGGATCCTACTCTCAGGACCCCCGCTGATCAGCTGTTAGAAGAGGTCAGGCGCTCCATGAACAGTGCGGCCTCTTTCTAGGCCATGTGACATCACCGTACATCGGTCACATGGCCTAGTGGCAGCTCAGCCTCATTGAAGTGAATGTGGCTGAGCTGCAATACTAAGCACAGCCACTGTACAATGTATGGCGCTGTGCTTGGGGAGCTGCTGGGAGTATACAGAGCTCTGGGGAGCGTGACAGCTTCCAAAAGCAGCTGAGGCTCCATTCACACGTCCGGTGTCCGGACATTAGCCATGTGTGTTCCGCAATTTGCGGACCGCACATAATAGAAATGCCTTTTCTTGTCCGTGTATTCGGACAAGAATAGGACATGTTCTATTTTTTTACGGGAGCCGCGGAGCGGAAGTGCGGATCTTTTGTGTGCCGTCCGCATCTTTTGTGGCCCCATTGAAAGTGAATGGGTCCGCACCACGTGTGAATGGGGCCTTAGGGTGAATTCACACAACCGTATTTTTGGGTCCGCACCCGTTAGGCAAAAATCCGTATGAACAGGCATTTCTGTCATACAGCCGGTATCCGTGTATACGGTCGTGTGAATGTAGCCTTAGGGAGAGTCCAAAAAAAAACAACAACAAACGAATCCTGTAAAAAAAGTCTCCTGTGCATCAGCTATGCAGATCTGGTTTGAGCCATTTCCATCATTATTTTAGACAGGGGTAAAAAATCCTGCATGCGGTCCATCTGGGGAAAAAAAAAGGATCTCTGATGGAAATGGCTCAAACAGATGGCAACTATGAATAACTGATGCACAGGAGCCGTTTTTTTACTGGATCCGTTTTTCTCCTTTATTTTTCTGTTCTTCTGACGGATCAGAAAGAACGGAAAAATAATTTGAACTCTCCCTTAAAGGTGCCTAAATCCCTTCAATAGCTGTTAGCTGTCGAGTGAATGCTTGTTTAGCTGTCTACTATTCCACCGGACTCACCCGGGCTGGGCATGCTGCATAAAAAGACTCACCTGTTCAGAGCGTTCTGGGTAAAGCACCCGAGATCCCGGCTCCACGGCTTCCAGTCCGTGTGTGATGTGTCGGCCAGTCGTTTATGTGGCAGGTGACCAATGACCTGGGGCATTATTGGCACTAATACCAGGAATGGCCAGACCCCTAATTCCATGGCCAGGTGCATATGTAACTCACAACCCTACTACCGTATATTTGTGTGTCCCTATTGCAGATACCCCAGTGCCCCCATAATAAGTTAACTATTACTATACAGCCTTCCATGCTCCCTCATACTTGACCAGGCAGCTCACCCACCCTGCCCTTTGGTTGCCTATATTAGCCGGCAGGAAGGGTGTGAGACCTACATCATCTACTTATTGGCAGTGCTCTAAACTCACAAGTCCTGATCTGTTTCACCTATGAGCGGTTCACTAGGAAAGGTGCCAACCAGGCTTTCCGAAACATCTCTACAAGGAGGCAGATGTCCCACTTCTGTGGAACAACCTGCTTGATCTAACCTTAAGATCTTCTCATCCCAACTCGGAGATCCACTGGTAGTCATGGTCCATCGTAAGGCCTACTGTACTGTTGTATGTTGGCCTGTTCAGCAAATCCAGTGCCGGACCTTTTAGCTCTTTTTGGTAGGTGTTCTTTCCTAGCAATGAAGGTTATACACATGGGGACCACTGGTGGTTGGCTTGGCCTATGACATTGTATTATTGGGGTAGTTCTGCTTTGCTATGTTTTTATTTTTTTTATTAATGGGTGTTTTTTGTTTTTGCTCAGGTTTTTGAAGAGGCTCACATAGATGCCGTGATGATTCTAGGAGAGGCTTTTGCCTCCAAAGAGCCATTCAATTTTGGCACCCAAAACACAACCAAAAGGATCCACGACCTGATCCCGGTCATGCTAAAACACAGACTTACACCTCCGCCTGAAGAGACCTACTCCCTGCATCGGAAAATGGCAGGCTCTTTTCTCATCTGTGCCAAGCTTAAGGCCATCATCCCTTGTAAAGACCTCTTTGATAGTACATATCTCCAGTACTGGGCAGAACGAGGGCGAGAGGGGCACCAGTCCACCACCGCTGATTAAACCACTCCATCATTTTTACTTGAAACCAACGACGCAGTTATAGTTTTTGTTTTTTTATGTTTTTAATCCTTTAATTACATGGAGAATTGGCAGTACGGTCCTACCGCTCTGTGGGCCTTTCACCGGTCGAGCAGATACGGTTTTGTCGCTCGCCAGTCTGACGAACTTCCAAGGCGTCAGCTCTTGTGCCAAGTGTGTTCTTTTCAGCTATCATTGTACTGTAGTGGAATTTGTCTGTTAAATGGGACAGATTAAAGGGGTCCTCTCACGTCAGTAAGTGGCATTTATCATGTAGAGAAAGTTAATACAAGGCACTTACTAATGTATTGTGTTTCTCCATATTGCCTCCTTTGCTGGCTGGATTCATTTTTCCATCACATTATACACTGCTCGTTTCCATGGTTACAGTCCACCCTGCAGTCCATCAGCGGTGGTCGTGCTTGCACACTATAGGGAAAAGCACCAGCCTATGTGCGCTCCCATAGTCCTGGCCACCAGAGAGGCCGATGCTTTTTCCTATAGTGTGCACAGCCACCACTGATGGATTGCAGGGTGGTCGTAACCATGGAAACGAGCAGCGTATAATTGGATGGAAAAGTGTATCCAGCCAGCAAAGGAAGCAATATGGATAATAACAATACATTAGTAAGTGCCTTGTATTAACTTTCTCTACATGATAAATGCCACTTGCTGAAGTAAGACAACCCCTTTAAAGGTCCCGTCCTCTTCATCTAGCCAAAAGGGTCCAACCTGCTAACAGCAAGCAGCTTCTCGTCTGGGAATCCAATGCTTTCCCCGATCAGTATCTCTGCCATTCCCCGGAAGGTTCGAGCCGCACAGCCTTCTTTTATATCTTTTTATTCTTTATGCAGTCTCTTTCGGCAGCCCCTCACATCCCAAAACTGTGGGTTGACTTTCACCGACTTGTCATTGGGACGATTTAATTAATCGCTTAATCCGCCATTCAGCCTCCTTTGAAGCTGCCTCGTTGTGCAGAAGATAGGATTCCCTGTGAAATTTTTTTTTTCCCCTGTTGACAGGAAGACCCGGGAACAATGTAAAAAATAGGTCACCCAGGTCCCAGGCACTGATATGTCTCCAGAAAAGCAGATCAGGGCTTCTGTTTCTTTAGCCAGACCGTACAATGCAGATTAAAGAAGTAAATGGAGGGCAGCCTGCACCTCCCAGGAAGAGGTTTATGCCAGACGAGCGCTTTGCAGACCTCTCATCACCCACGCTCGCTCCTTACTGTTGCCGATGACGAGCCCACCCTTATTTGACATCGTGCAGGCTTCTCCCGGCGCCTTCAAAGGACCACTAATCCCTCGCCTCTTATATAGATGGGAGGTGCGAATGAAAATCACAAAAATATATAAAAAAATGTACAAATTTTTATTTTAATTTTTTTAAATCTCAACATATCCATAGTGCCCAGACTTACAAAAACTGACCTATGATGTATGTTCCCTTACTGTGCAAGCCCTGTGCTCCCTGGTCTAATTCCATTGCGGGCACCTCCGGGGTCCTAGTATGGGGGTTGTGCCTGTGCAGTCAGGAAGCCACAGGCACAGACAGCTCACAACTCCCGAGGCTGCCTGACTGCGCAAGCGCAACCCCAGTACATAGGGCAAGGATCCCGCAGGTGCCCGCGACAGAATTAGACTGGGGAGCGCAGTGTTCACACAGTAAGGGAAAGTACATCATCATAAGTCACTTGTTCTTGTAAGTCTGGGCACTGTGGGAAAAAAAAATGGATAACCCATTTAAGATATAGCTACCTTCATCAGAGAACAGTTCCTTAAAGGGGTTATCCCATTATTAATGTAAAAAAATGAAAACCAAACATCATATAGTACATGACAACTTCTTTCTAACAAATCTAGAACCAGCCCTGTACCTCACATGGATCCAGAGATCTCCACATTCATTGCTCTGCTAGATTTATATCAAGCTGGCAGCTCAGGGGCGTGTCTCTGCTCTCCCTATCACAGCTCAGGGGCGTGTCTCTGCTCTCCCTATCACAGCTCAGGAGGCGTGTCTCTGCTCTCCCTATCACAGCTCAGGAGGCGTGTCTCTGCTCTCCCTATCACAGCTCACAAGGCAGTTGAAGGATGAAACTGAGCATGTGCGGCCTTCTCAGTGAGCAGGACAAGGAAATAAGAAAAAGAACAAACAGCAGGTGGCGCTATACAGATACATTTTATTGAATAACTCAGTGGCTATACTAAATTTTTAATTACATTCAATTACAAAAGTATTCAGATCCAGGTGCTGGTTTGAAAACTGTAGAATATTTTTCATGGGACAACCCCTTGAAGTGCAGAATTCCTCCGAAAAGGTTTGTTCCCATCTGGAAATGCCATAAATGTCTGAAGATATCTCAGGTAAGGGGTCGGTTTTGCAACTGCTGTAAATAGAAAGATGGCTCTCTCCACTCATTTCTATGGGACATCCGAAAATAATGCAACGTGAGCTATTCCGAAATCCCATCGAAGTGAATGCACTTGAACGGCCATCTTCATTCACAGCAGCCATGAGACCCCCCGATCCCAAAACGGAGCCCCTGTCCATAGTCTCACGGCCTCTAGGACCTTGGGTACATGCTGTGGTTATGCCACGAATGTCCACATAGGAGTAACACTTTAAAAGGGTGACCTCTTTGCATTGGCTTTCCTATCAGAGTTTTGCAGTTAAAAGGGTTATCCCATGATCAACGTAAAAAATTATACTCAGACATCACATAGGACATCACATGGATCCAGAGATCTCCCCATTCATTGCTCCTGTTGCTCTGTTAGATTTATATCAAGCTGGCAGCCCAGGGTGCGTGTCCTTTCTGCCGCAGCTCTCTCCCTATCACCGCTCAGGAGGCAGTTGAAGGATGAAACTGAGCATGTGCAGCCGTCTCAGCGATCCGAAAGAAATAAGAAAAAAACAGACAGCAGGTGGCGCCATACAGATACATCTTATTAAATAACTCAGTGGCTAGGCTAAATTTTTAATTATATGCAATTACAAAAGTATTCCGGTGCTGATTTGAAAACTAGAATATTTTTCACAGGACAACCACTTTTAAAGGTTAACTTTACCAAACCTGAAAATTCTAGCTTATAGTAGCGCAATCTCTCCCATTCCTTCCATTTAAAGCCTCACATACAAGGCTGTATTATGTAATGTGGCGTACGCCCATACGATACCATCTCAGGTTTCCTCTTATGTTTTCCTTGAGAAGTCGGTGACACCATATGATGTATAATACAGAACCATAGTCACCATACACATGACATTTCTTTATGCATGAGCCCATTAGACTCTCAAGTGTCTGAGAACTTGGCGGTGTCACATTTGTGGTGCACCTGATTGTTGTCCCTATAACTGCTGAACTCAAGGGTGACCAGGATTTTTTATTTTCTGAAAATAGCGCCCCCCTTGTCTATAGGCTCTCTCTGGTATTGCAGCTCAACTTCTTTCAAGTTGAATGATGCTAAGCTGTGACATAAACTGTGAGCAAGAGTGGTGCAGCTTCTGGTAAGATGTGGGGGAGAGGGAGTCCCCTTTCTTCGGGCATGTAACCCCTTGAACACATCTTACTGCTGTTCGTGACAGAGGCATTGCTAGAAGGTCAAGTTTTGATCTGGACTAGATTTGTACATTTATCTGACTTTTAGGGACTTCTTTTTCTGGTTGATTTTTACTTGTATTTTACGTTTATTCACTGTACTTACTGCCATTTGTGGCTGATTCAACCACATCTCATCTGCTTCACAATTATAATTGTGTCTTCACCAAAGAAGAAAGCCACATTATTTACTATGTGAATGTCCAGTTATTAAATAATTTATACAGAGGGCCGTCTTCTGGTTTTCTTCATACAGAGGCATTGACTGTGGATGTTCAGTTAACCCCTCATAAATTCTGTTTCTGGGCTACATTTCAGTGAACCGTGGCTTTTTACTGTATACTGTTTATACATTGAAATCCTTGATAAAACTGTATGCAATAAGCTCGTGATCTCCCTCTAGTGGTGACTGGAAATGGTTGGAATTTTATGGCTATTTGAAGAGAAGAAGGAATAAGCAGCTACAGTGCCTTGCGAAAGTATTCGGCCCCCTGGAACTTTTCAACCTTTTGCCACATTTCATGCTTCAAACAAAAAGATATAACATTTTAAATTTTTGGTAAAGAATCAACAACAAGTGGGTCCCAATTGTGAAGTGGAACAAAATTTATTGGATCATTTAAACTTTTTTTGTAATAATAAAACTGAAAAGTTGGGCGTGCAAAATTTTTCGGCCCATTTACTTTCAGTTCAGAAAACTCCCTCCAGAAGTTGATTGAGGATCTCTGAATGATCCAATGTTGTCCTAAATGACTGATGAAGAGAAATAGAATCCACCTGTGTGTAATCAAGTCTCCGTATAAATGCACCTGCTCTGTGATAGTCTCAGGGTTCTGCATCATGAAGACCAAGGAACACACCAGGCAGGTCCGTGATACTGTTGTGGAGAAGTTTAAAGCCGGATTTGGATACCAAAAGATTTCCCAAGCTTTAAACATCCCAAGGAGCACTGTGCAAACGTCATATTGAAATGGAAGGAGTATCAGACCACTGTAAATCTACCAGGTCCCTCTAAACTTTCATCTCAAACAAGGAGAAGACTGATCAGAGATGCAGCCAAGAGGCCCATGATCACTCTGGATGAACTGCAGAGATCTACAGCTGAGGTGGGAGAGTCTGTCCATAGGACAACAATCAGTCCAACACTTCACAAATCTGCCCTTTATGGAAGAGTGGCAAGAAGAAAGCCATTTCTCAAAGATATCCATAAAAAGTCTGGTTTACAGTCACCACAAGCCACCTGGGAGACACCAAACATGTGGAAGAAGGTGCTCTGGTCAGATGAAACCAAAATCCAACTTTTTGGAAACAATGCAAAACGATATGTTTGGCGTAAAAGCAACACAGCTCATCACCCTGAACACACCATCCCCACTGTCAGACATGGTGGTGGCAGCATCATGGTTTGGGCCTGCTTTTCATCAGCAGGGACAGGGAAGATGGTTAAAATTGATGGGAAGATGGATGGAGCCAAATACAGGACCATTCTGGATGAAAACCTGTTGGAGTCTGCAAAAGACCTGAGACTAGGATGGAGATTTATCTTCCAACAAGACAATGATCCCAAACATAAAGCAAAATCTACAATGGAATAGTTCAAAAATAAACGTATCCAGGTCTTAGAATGGCCGAGTCAAAGTCCAGACCTGAATCCAATTGAGAATATGTGGAAAGAGCTGAAAACTGCTGTTCACAAACGCTCTCCATCCAACCTCAAAGAGCTCGAGCTGTTTTGCAAGAAAGAATGGGCAAGAATTTCAGTCTCTAGATGTGTGCAAAACTGATAGAGACATACCCCAAGAGACCGCAGCTGTAATAGCAGCAAAAGGTGGCGCAACAAAGTATTAATGCAAGGGGGCCGAATAATTTTGCACGCCCCACTTTTCAGTTTTATTATTACAAAAAAAGTTTAAATGATCCAATAAATTTCGTTCCACTTCACAATTGTGACCCACTTGTTGATTCTTCACCAAAAATGTAAATTGTTATATCTTTTTGTTTGAAGCCTGAAATGTGGCAAAAGGTTGAAAAGTTCCAGGGGGGCGAATACTTTCGCAAGGCACTGTAGATCTCCACCACCACTTAGCATATGGATAACTATAGAATCGGACAGGAAAAATCCAACCTACTAACGAAAAGGTAAGGCAAGGGTCTGACCTTACGCAGGCCATAGATATTCCATAGCTATCGGCCAACGGCTACCTCTCCTGAATCCCTCATATATGTACACATTCAGTTCGGCTGACATGTACGTGTATTCAATAGGGAGAGAGGAGAAAGTCGTTGCCAGATACTTCTGGCTAGGGTTATCTCCTGGAACAATAAAGGAACTGGGCGAGAATATTAAAAGGGTTTTCTGAGATTTTATAACTGATGACCTATCCTTAATCCTTAATTTCCCCTCTGGAGGCGCTGCAGTTGAATGAAGCACTTCCTGCCAGATTCATCCACAATCACTTGAGGTCCTAGCAGCAGGACACCCAGTGATCAGCTGGTCTTCGGGTATTCAGACAACCTCTTGAAGCTGCAGACTGAGCTGATGTTCTTCTATAGGATTAGACCAGCTATTTAGATGTTTGAGGCAGAAAGCTAAGCTTGGTTAAACAAGATTATTAATTAAAGTACATTGGATTGGCTATGTCTTAAAGATTCACTGTACTTTCACACAATTTAATTTAATAGACAATGCGGTAACTAGCAAGTTTCTAAATCACTTCATTGAAAAAAAACAACAACAATCTGCCTGTATTCACCTGAAGAAAGCTGTAAAGTCATGGCCACTAGGGGTCTTACTTCCACCTAAGTTGCAGTTCATTGCCTGTTGTCAGGCAAGATTTGTCCCTGGTAACAAAGACTCAGAAGACAACAGAGAGGAAGTGGGGGCGTGGCAGAGCTAGCTGAGATCCTGAGCCTGATAAAAGAACTGCTTCTGAACATCACAGGAGCCTCCTGTCTTTTTGTAAGTGTGATTTCCCCCTCCTTATCTGCTCCATGAGCTCCGTAGCTGAAAACAAACATAGTAGGAAGTAAGGGAAAGGACTTCACAGCAGTACAGTTCTGGCAGATTCTTCTTAAGGGAGACACACCCTGCTTCTGAGAGAAATGCATCTAGCTGTGCAGCTGAAGATGGGAATAATTAGGCTGTAAAAGACATTAGGGAAGCCCCAAAATGACCTATTCCTTCACAGTTATGCTTGTACAAAGAAGCACAGCAATTATGCAAACTTTTTTTTTTTAAACTCTGGTATGCTTTAAAGGCTATTCCTGTTACATTAAGTTATATTGATAGGGGATAACTATTAGATTGGTGGGGTCTTACTGCTGGGAACCCCATCGATCACGAAAACAGGGGATCCCTCACCCCTGCAGCCCCCTGAAATGAACGTAAGAATATGTAAATCTGCTTGAAGCTCATAGGTGTGCATCAATGGGTAGACCCTACCTTGGTTTGTCCCCCTATAGAAGTCAAACCAAAGTCTGGAAGACCATTATCACTTGAAATGTGAACTTTTGCAATGTAAATCCCATAAGTGCTGCATTTGTAGTAGACAAGTTGGCATCTCACATAAGATGGCCTGGTTTAGCGATTCTTATGCTTTCTAGAGCTGCTAGACTGTGCTTTGAGATCTCTGCCTTGTTGCCCTTTGGGTCTTCTGGAACCAAAGATCTTCAATGTGTATTTCCGAAATCTATACGCCATCTATAATTGAGATCTTTGTAGTCCGAGGCGACTGATCATAGGCCCTACAGAGAAATATCCTGGTGGGATGATGCCCATGAGGCCTCCCGAGCCCTCCTCATTGCCTGTGGCCTAGTACATTGTGATCTGATGCTCTCAGCTTTTATTAACGCAAATCGTGAATTCAGTTGTATAGCTGTCCCCAGGACAGTGATACCATTGAGTACTGTGCCAGACCATGGGGGCCCTGCTGATCACCCTCATAGGCAACAGGCCACTATGTGAGGCACTCTACAGATGGCACAGGCTGGAAAAGGCCTGTGGCCTGGGCCGGAGACAGCAATTCGGAACAGGACTCAAAAATTTTATTTTTTTCTTATTTTCTTGGCCACCTGGCGAGCATACTACTGGGGGCACTATGGAGGTCCTTACTAGGGGAAGTCCAAGCAGTGAGGTAGTAGCTGTGGCCGACATCTCACCTCCTAAGCCCCCTACTCCATATCTTAAGGTCCCTTTAAATGGGACAATTTAGCAGGCGATTGTAGGGAAGGAACTTTTCCTTCCTGCCTGGTTGTCAGTGAAGGAGACTGAAGTGATGTCCTCCACAGTATGGGGAGGAATGATCGCTAATGCCATTGCTCACCCCCAGCCAGAATCATTGTTTGCTGGTAGCAGAGGCACTTTAGACACAATGACCTGCTGCCAGCAAACTTTGATTTAGGTGCCTACACAAACAAGTTCATGGGGTAATTGGTGGCACCTTTACACTGCCAGATAATCATTAATGCGCGTTCCTATGAATTATCTGGCGGATCTTTGGCCTGTGTTAAGGGACCTTTACAGAAAATTGGGGGACAAGGAGAACAGAAAGTGGCAGTTATTGCTGGCCACCAGAGAAGGACAGCTTCTGGGAAGGCATTTTGTGCTGCACTGTGGTATTTGGTTCGGCTGAGATGGTATTTCTAACCCCGCCCATTTGTGTTGGCCCCATCTACTTGTGTTTCCCCACTTTCTGTCAGTTTGGACCCACCTACAACATTGGGGCAACTTTTAGTTTCGTTTTTTTTTTTTCCAAGGCCACTTTAAGTTTCCAGTCCGCCCCTGTTTGTAGTGATACAAGACAGAGTCTTTGAGGCCTTCCCTGTGTACATCTCACAGCAGTCGAGGAGAATGATGGAGGTTCTCAGGCGCCTCGCTCTCTGGCAGGATTTAATGCTACACACAAAACCCTGCAGGGTAGTGAAGTTCACTTGGCGAGGGTCACTGACCAAGGCACAATGGATTTACTGTAACCGGATTCCCAGAAGCTAACTTTATGAAAAGGTTTGAAAACCTATTTAACTGTAAGAAAGAGAAAGAACTGACTGAGCAAAGGGGAGTTTGGGGTCAGTGTTGACTCACTGAGAAGAATCTGTGCTCATTTACGGAACGTGCTCCGCAATGAGTCTTCTACCACCGCCTCCACCATCTTAGAGGTTTCTTATCACATGGCCGCTGCATTCCGTCCCTGTACTTTTTCTTAAGACTCCCATAGAGGTTAGTATACAGAAATCTCTAATTGTCTTGTAATTTTTTTTTTTTTTTACTTAAAGGGGTTGTCCCACGAGAAATATTCTACAGTTTTCAAACCAGCACCTGGATTTGAATTCTCTTGTAATTGCATGTAATTAAAAATTTAGTAAAGCCACTGAGTTATTTAATAAACTGTATCTGTATAGCGCCACCTGCTGTTTGTTCTTTTGTTCTTTGTTTGTCCTCACTGAGAAGGCCGCACATGCTCAGTTTCATCCTTCAACTGCCTTCTGATCTGTGATAGGGAGAGCTGAGACACGCTTTCTGAGCTGTGATAGGGAGAGGGCTGCAGTAGAATAGACACGCCTCCTGAGCTGCAGCAGAAAACACACTCCCCTTGAGCTGTCAGCTTGATATAAATCTAGCAAAACAATGAATGGGGAGATCTCTGGATCCATGTGAGGTACAGGGCTGGTTCTAGCTTTGTTAGAAAGAGATGGTCGTGTACTAGATGATGCCTGGTTTTCATTTTTTTTACATTAACCATGGGATACCCCTTTAAGCATTCCATACTATAACCAGTTTAACACCAGCGCAAAACGGGTTCAATTTTTGCGGCTGCAAATCTTATTCTGACTGCAAGGAACGAAGCGGTATCAGCTGTAAATCTTCTGCGGGTGATCGGTGAGGATCTAACCCCGTGGGTCAACTGTGGCTCCTTCCCTGGTGTAAAATATACAGCACCATTTAGGTCCATGTGATGGTACTGCAGCTTAGCTCCATTTAAAGGGGTATTCTAGTAGAAAAACAATGAAATAAAAAAAATAGCTGTGGCCCACTTCTACCTATGGCAAATCTTAATGCTACGTTCAAATATGTGTTTACAAATCCGGCAGAAGAACAGCCTGCTGGAATTGACTGGATACGGCCTAGCCATATAAGGCCGTGCACCACTGGATACTATTAACTATAATGGGATCTGGTGAGGATCCAGGCGCTTTTCGGCATAAGAACTCATGCACACGAACATATTTTCTTTCGTCGTGTCTGTTCTGGGTTTTTTTTGCGGACAGTATATGGAACCATTCATTTCAATGGGTCCGCAAAAAAACGGAAGCTACTCTGTGTGCATTCTGTTTCCGTATGTGCTATTATTGTCTGCATTACGAACAAGGATAGTACTGTTCTGTTACATACGGTTGTGTGCATGAGGCCTTAACTGTGGGTTTCAGCCCAACAAAAGAGTCGTGTATGCACAACTTTTTGTCCGGCCAAAACATGGCATATGGTAGCACTGTTAAATGGGTATAGTGGCCAGCACCGTGGCACTGTGGATAGCATTTGTAGGGGAACCATGGTTGTCAATTTTGGCATCAGTGTGGATAGCTCCTATGTTAGCAATATTGCTGGGGGGGGTAGGGGCAGGGGCAGCGTGGATTTCACTTATGGAGACTCAGTGGCAGGCAGTTTTGGGGCTTTCAATTATGGAGGTACATTGGCTGTCAGTTATGAGGGCACTGGAGCTATCACCCTGGCATCACTGTGGATAACACCTGTCAGTATTGCTGGGATTTCTTGGGGAACTATAGCTGCCAGTTACGGAGACAGCAGATGAAACTTATGGGGGCATTGGATGGCACTTATATGGCGTTGCCATTCACTATTTCTAATGGGGACACTGTGGATAGAACAAGGGTCCCAGAATGCTAGGATCTGTAGGGGTGGTGTGGCTGGCACTAACTATGGTTGGCAGTTATGAGGGCAATCCCAGACTCCTTGACTAAATGTATGAGGGCTCAGTCTGGCACTTGTGGTAAAGGGGCACAATGAGGGGCACCAGGACTGTGAAAAATCTGTTCCATTGTACATCTTAGGCCTCTTTTACCAAGTACTGTCTTTCTTGCCCCTAGCAACCAATTAGAGCCCGGCTTTCATTTCTTTAACTGCTCTGCAAAAATGAAAGCTGTTTTCTGATTGGTTGCTATGGGCAACAAAGACAGTCTTACTGGTAGATAGCTTTAATAGCTCCTTGGGGGGAGGAGCGCCTATGTTATTATTTATTGTATGTAATCCTCTAATATTACATAGATAATCTGCATTTATATATTTAGGCCAGGCGTTGTGCCAATGTAAGTACAAAATGGGACATGCGGCTAAATGTGCAACTTTCCAATTCCATAAAACTGGGGTAGAAGATTGATCCATTCACCCCACAGCGTTCACCTGAACAGTTGTTGACCCTCTGTGTCACCAGCGACTGTTCTCATTCAGTGCTGGGACTCCTAACACTGCTAAGAGTCCTAGCGATGATCTGCTAACTTGGTTATTTCATGATGAATTTCATTTCAAGGGGTATTTCCATTTGGGATATTTATGACATATCCATAGGACGGGCCCCCTAAGTGGACAGACAGCAAGTCACGCACGTCTGGCCACCCTTCATTCTCCGCTATGGAACTTCAGAAAATAGCTGAGCGGCGGTTTGGCTATTTTCAGAAGTCCCATAGTGGTGAATGGAGAGGTTGCATCGCTTGTGCTGCTTGTCCGAAAACAGGTTAAAGCGCTCACTGTTTTTGGAACTCCCACAGTAATGAATGGAGAAACTGCCGCGCATGCGCAATGTGCTCTTCTTTTACTTCGGACCCCTGTTCTGGACATATGAGCAGGTCCCAAAGGTGGGACTCGCACCTATTGGACATTTATGGCACATCCTATCCATATGTACCATATATGTCCCAGATGGGACTACCCCTTTAACTTCCCTCCTGAGAAAATCATGCATACATCCCTGAAACCAATGAATGTAAATTAAGGACACAGAATAAAGAGACGGAACACAGTAATTGGGAAATAAATGGCCAAATTGTTTATTTAAAATATTAAAAATGGCAAACCCCCGACTCACGGAGAGTCACCCTCCAGCACTCAGGAGAGGAAAACCCCCTGTGGAGGAAACCTCTAGAGAACCATGGCTGGAGGGCTGCCCTTCCCTTGGGCTTAGAAGGTAATGCCGCTATGTGGCTGCCACATAAATAGTAGGGTGGGTGGGGGTGCAGCAGCCGGGCTGTTCTGGTTGTCTAGGCGGATGTCCCTTTCCTCCCATTGGGCGATGGGCTTCCTTCTAGAACCTCCAAATTTCGTCAAGGTGTGGTGGGCGGGGGTGGTCAAGCTCAAGGTCCTCAGGTCATGAAGCACGGCACCAAATATGGCCTCTCGTCCGCATTTTACAAGGGTTCTTCCCTTATGACACAGGTGCTTGTGATGTCACAGGTGTCTATGACCAATGTTAGTTGCAGTGTTCTGAAGGGTTAACCCTTTAGTACCTGTCAATGTGCCTTACTGCAGAGGCCATTAACCCCTTCCTGACCTTACTTTGTCAATATACTCCAGTTTGGATAACCACCATATATTTATGGTCGCCCGACCATCGCATGGTTTCCTCTTTCGGGGGAGCATGTTTTCTTCTGTTACTGACAACGACACCGAACCCCCCCGACCACTGGCTTTTACTTAACCCCTTACAGTCCGCACCATGTAAATAAACAGACTAACCGCATGGTGTGGTCAGTTTTATATGTGATGCTTGATCCTGTTCTGGGACCGCACTAGAATATGGCGCAGCCATGAAACAGACACTTTCATCTTGACTTTACCCAAGCAGGAGGAGCAGTGCTTTGCGGTTATAGTCACCATTGGACACAAAGCTTGATGGTTACATTGTTATTATAAGCTTGGACGATGCTATGGGCAACTGAACAGTCTATCAGGTAAACAGCTTGATGGTCCCTGACATCCCTGATTGGTTTTGGGCCCCTTGACACATCAGACACAAGAAGTCAGGTAAAGAGGACAGACATCATACATGAGTGGTGGGCCTCCTCTGCACTCTCAGGGACACCGGCTACACTGAAAGCATGGATGAAATAACTTAAAGGGGCAGCACCACCCCGTTGCAAGCTGCAGTATGGTGACAACTTCATGGCACAGTGCATGGAGCCTTTTGCTTTTGGCTTTATCCACTGTTGAATCCAGGCTGCTAATTGGGGAGGCCAGGTCTGCACTAGGTTTGCCACCTGCCTGGTTAACCACTGTACTAGTCGGTATTACCGGTAATGTGCTGGAGTAAAGTGGCAACCCTACATGTAGTTCATCCATTATATAATAGGTTACGGTGACCACTTTCATAACCCCCAAAAGGAGGACACAATACCTGCGACAGAATGGAAAGCATAATCTATACCTCAGCATCAAGAGAGATTAGAGGGAGGTATAAGAGGAGAGGAATACAACTCCCAGCATGCCCCAGTTGTTATTATGGGATATTTTAGGATGTTTCAGGAAGGAGGTCTATAATGAGAGTACTACAACTCCCAGCATGTTGAGGCTGATATAATGTGATAGTAGAGCACATTACAGGGAAGAGGTATAAGAGGAGAGGGCTACAACTCCCAGCATGCCCCAGTCGTTATTATGGGATATTTTAGGATGTTTCAGGAAGGAGGTCTATAATGAGAGTACTACAACTCCCAGCATGCTGAAGCTGATATAATGTGATAGTAGAGCACATTACAGGGAAGAGGTATAAGAGGAGAGGGCTACAACTCCCAGCATGCGCAGGCTGTTATTATTGCATATCAGAAGAAGGGAGGGGGTATAAGAGGAGAGAACTACAGCTCCCAGCATGTTGAGGCTGATATAATGTGATATCAGAGGACATTACAGGGAGGGGGTACAAGAGGAGAGGACAACAACTCCCAGCATGTCCAGGCTGTTATATGATATCAGAGGATATTACAAGAATGAGGTTGAGGAGAAGAGAATTACAAATCACATCATGTCCAGGTCTTTCTAATAGGATATCGAAGGACATTTCAGCAAGGGGTATAAGAGGACAGGATTACAACTCCCAGCATGTCCAGGCAGGTATTATGGGATATCAGAACATATTTAAGGGAGGCGGTATGAGAGGACTACAAAGGATGAAAGTCTTTTTTTCCTCGGGAACGCCACAACCGACTTCCACAAAACAGGTATCGTTTTAATCAGCAGGATCTACCCTATCAGAGAGCATGCTCAACTTTATAGGGGTGATCCAGCTGACAGGTGCTCGTTAATACCACATTATATGTTAGATAAGGCTGCATGTGTGTCATGTTACTATAGGGCAACACATATGAAGCAGAGAGGGACTAATTGCCATTGGCTGCTGGAAATGGGACTATGAGGTCATCTCCCAATGTAAAAATGATGAGGTACCACCTAGTATTGTTTACAGGACCACATACCCCCTTATAATTATTTCATGGGTGGGGGAGCTAGACACAGCTCCTCTCTCTAGGCACAGAATTGAGTGGATGAATTGGTTTCTTCTAGATATGGCTAAACCTCGCAGATGATCTATAGTGAAATCTTAGAAGGTTCTTGTGGACTTTTTGGTCTGCAGCCATGTGTGAGCTCGGCAGCTATGTGCACGCACTCCAGCGAGGTGACTCATGTGTAACACACCCTGACCAGAGCTTCGCCTGTCCTTAATTTGCTCCCCGGCAGCTGCCTTGTGTGGAGTCTGGAATACTGGAATATCCTTTAACTCTTGTGAGGCTTCCAGGAAGCAGTGTGGGGGCGTCTTATGGGTACATTGGATGGACATCAGAGGTGGAATGGATTTCACGTCTGTCTGGAATGTGAAGGCCTCACCCAGTAAATGACGCGCATTGAAACTCTGCTCTCCGGGTCCAGTTCTGTTCTGGTAGGCAAGAGACTCTGATGTGCTTTGGAGTATGACATCATATTCCCACCGCTCGAAGATGTGATAAACATAATATCCAGCAATAATTAAAAGGAAGCTTCTCAGTCTTCCAGACCAGATGTTCTCATGGTGAAGTGTACGAAAGTGAATTTTAGCTGGTCTGCCCTGAATGGGCAGTACCCAGGCCTATGGTCCTGTTAGAGAGTGACCACATTGGCAAGATCTGAATGTGTTTGTAGATACTCCGAGTATGTGTTGGGTAATACAGCCATGTTGGAGCATCCTAGTTTCCCGGGGTGCATGCTATTTTAGTGGGTAAGGCTTTTCAAAGTAGTTGTCAGGTTTTGTAACCCCATTTTCATAAACTCTAGGGGGGGAATTCTGAGTTAATAGAGAAAGGGTCTCCTCATCTACAAAGAGCGTCTCTCTCTCTGGAAGAGCTGTCCTGGCCTGCATTACACACACAACTCGTTGGTTTGAACAGACGTTAATGTCCCCTGTGGTGGCGCTGCAGAGAAGTTGAACAGTTACTGCCAGGTTTTCCCATAGATTGCCGCTGATCGATGGGGATTCCAGAAGGGTGACACTTTAAAAAGTAGGGGTTCTCCAAAGAGCTTTGCATACATGTTTGGGAGCTGCATCTACAGCGTACATGGTCTGTAGGTAATCTGAGGTAATCTTCCTGGCTATGCAATTTTTTGTCTCTGGGAAAGCTGAGTGACAAGTGATTTGGCCACCATTACATCTCCCCACCCAGCCTCCCGAATACGTTATGCAGAAAGCAGTGGAAGACCCTCAGCATGGCAAGACAAGTTTTCTAGAACAAGGGCAGTCCAGGAAAGCAGTACCTGTAAACCTGTAGATTTGCAAAATACGGACACCTTGCATGTGTGCTTTTTGTCATTGCAATCAATAAAAATGACCATTCTTGTCCGAGATAGGGACAAGAATTTGTGTAAATTCTGTGGAACATATAGATGTGGACAGCACATGGACAGTCCATGTACTATCTGCAAAAAAAGTGGATCGTGTATACGAATGTATTTTCTTTCTGCGTCCATTCCGTTTTTTTTGCGGACCGTATGCGGATCCATTCATTTCAATAAAAAAAATTTCTTAATAAAAATGGAAGTTACGTGTGCATTTCCATATGTCAGTTACGCAAAAAAAAGATGTCCTATTATTGTCCTCATTACTGACATGGATAGAACTTTTATATTACGGAATTCACACGGACGTCATCCATATTTTTTGCGGATCCGTTTTTGCAGACTGCAAAATACATACAGTCATGTGCATGAGCCCTTAAAGGGGTTGTCCGAGTTATGAAAAAAAAATATATAGTACATCTGATGGGCAGCAAAAGGCAAAAAAAAAATCTATATTTCCTCATTTCCCTGGTTCTCTTCTGGTCTGCTCTGCAAATGCTGCCCTGAGTGACATGTCTTCTGGGATACTCAGCAGCATGTTGTATGTGTAGGACTACAAGTCCCAGCTGTACAATGACACTGCTGATACACACAGGATCTTCCCCCTACCTTCTTTGTTCTTTGCATCTCCTCCAGATCAGCTCCAGTATCAGCTCTGTGTCTGTAGGGTGAGGAGGGCAGATCCTGTGTCTCTTTACATCTGCAGCTGCTGTTGTAAAGCCTTCAGTGTGTTCTGAAGGGGTTAATGTTTTATCTGAAAGAATCCAGGGAGAGCAGATAGCAGGAGCCCGGCAGAGCAGGGGGGCGTGGCCAGCACAGTGACGTCTGGTGTACAGGCTCTGTGCACGAATGCAAGATTAGCAGGGAGGCAAGCTGACATCACAGGTCATGTGACCCTCATTGAAACCTGAGAAACCAGCAGCTTTAGAAGCTGAAAGTGTATGGAAAAGCTGTTGTATTTGACTAGATAGAAACATACAAAGGACAAAAAAATAACTCGGACAACCCCTTTAAGGACAGTTTCACACAATGTGTTTTTAGGGAAAATGCTGTGTTTTTTTTTTACATTATTGCTGCCCCATGCGCTCTCATCCTTATATTTCCAGGGTGTTTGCCCTTTAATGCAAAAATGCAAAGCGTTAAGTTTTCCGTTCATCTTACATTTCTGATTCTTCAGTGTCTGTCTCTTTGGGAGATGTCAATCTCCCTGACATCTGTCATTAAGTGCTGAGAAGAAACAAAGCTGTGGGGTTTGTTTGGGTTTTTTTTTAATTTTTTTTATATTGTTATCCAGTTCAAAATGGCCACTTACACCCTTTTGTGACCAAACAAATTTTCATTTTTTTCTTTTTTTTTTTTTTTATTACATGCTGCTTTAAAAGTTGTCATTTTTTTTCCTTTCCGTTTAAATAATTTTTGCATCTTTCTCTCAGTGATACTCGGGGCTTTATTTTTAGGTTCTTTTTATTTTAGTATTTTTTTGTTTTTTACACCTGGGAAAATGTAAAAAGGGAAAAATGGTCTGTTCACAATTTTTTTAATATCACACAATACATTTATAAATTGTGTCCCTTTTCCATTACAGTATGGTTGCTCAGGGGTGGGATGTTCTTTTTTTATTTATGTAATTTTTTATTTGACATCTTTTTTTGATGATTTATAGACATATTAGCCTCACAAAAGGGGAATATGACCTCCTGGCATGCACTGCAGAGCCGATCTGGGTCTGCTAAGATCCAGCAGTTCCTGCAGTTACTCAGGAACCTCAGCAATCACATGATTACTAAGACCGGAGCAGGGAGCGGCATTGCCAATCTCTGATCTGTATACACAGCACTTATCGAGAAGGCAGGGGTGGTAAAAAAAAAAATCTCTGCTTTCCCTATGGGGAGCCCGGCTGTCACTGACCATCGACTCCCCGCTCCTGCATTTGTGCAATAAAACATGGGCCATCGAGGACGTATATAGGTGGTCGGCAAGAGGTTTTGTGTCATGGCTTGAGGCACATATTTCTACGTGCGAAATGGGGTAGAAAAACATTGCTGCTTTCTTCCAAAAACAACCTCTCCACAGGTTGTGTGTGTGGTACTGTAACTCAATCATGTTCACTTCAATGGAGCTGAGCTGCAATACCAGACACAACCCATGGACCTGTGTCTGGAAGAAAGCAGCCATTTTTTCTAATCTCTTTTAAGCAGTGACATTATATATCCGCTGGAGTTTGGTCATTTGTATTCATTCTTGTCCCGTTCATTAGTGATTTTCATCTGCTCGTTAATTTCCATATTAAAATCTCTAGTGCACAGACGTCACTGGAGCCAGTCACGTATTGTAATATTCATGTCTAATCCTGCGGTTTTCCTCTCGTCATTTTTAATGTGGAAATTTCTCCCTTATGTCCCCCGCTGGATCAGAGCTTCTCTGATGTCTGTCTACAATGACGATTTGGATGCAATTTACAGGATCTTCTTCCCTTTCGTAGTTACGGGTAGACATGACGGCACATGTGATCCTAGCTTCCAGTCATTCCAGGTTGTCAGACATCGGGATATTGGCGGGTGAGAAGTGATACTAAGCAGCCAAATACATTTAGAGGGGAATTCCACATTTGCACATTGTGCTCAGTCCATTGAATTCCGTGGGGGACTGTGTAATGCTTCGTTCCACCTTACAGGTCAGCTCCATTCGCAACCCATGGAGAGGTGCTGTGCTGTTTTTGGAAGAGAGCAGCCATGTTTATCTAACCCATTTAGTGCCCCATTGATCGTCTCCATCAGACTAGTCATTGATAAGAGCCCAGCATTGAGATTTGGAGCAGCTATTGGGGCTGGTGTCTTATGGACTACACGTCCAAGAGACTAAAGAAGACCCACAGTGACGTTGTAGCATCTAGAAGACTTCTATTGTGTGCCTAAGATTCATGGCCACCACCATAAACCTTTTTAAACTGATATTCCAACCCTAGAAGAATGATGTCCCATGGTCAAAATAATACCTTCTACTCACCTCACTGACCTTACACCGCTACCCTTTTGACAGTGACCAGGTCCCCGCTGCAAACACTTCCTGTTGGGCCCTGAGAATCATTTTCTCTGGTGGGCCCAAGGTACGTCAGTCCGACGCTGGGTGTTAAATCATATGTGAGTATAAGCTATTTTTTTTTTTACTGTTTATAGGCTGGAATATACCTTTAAAGCGACTGTCCAGCCATGACCTCAGAAATTCTGGAGATGGTTGTCTGCTTTTTAGATCTGTATTCTTGGCAGCTTTCCAGCTTCGCTCCATTAGGACAGAGCTGTAATCTGTGACTACTGTGTAGCTCCAACGCCTACAGAGAAGAGAGTCTGAGGTAGTCTGAGACACGCTTCCTGTCTCATCATTGGTTCAGACTGCCGCTATCTCCCTCCCACTGCAGCTCTGTTTCCCCTGATTGGCTGCTGTGTATGAAAAAAAAAACCCAAAAACAAACAAGTTTATTATAGGCTCATGATTCCATAAAACCTGAGGGCAGAAAGATTATAAAGAAAAGATTACTAAACCACCAGGGAGAAAAGGATGAATATCAGGTAATGATCACATGTATACTGAGGGGAGGGAACCTTAGTGAGGAGGATTTTGAAGGATCGCTTAAATATTTGACGGACAAGACTGGGTATGTGGTGTGTTTATACTTTCATAACTTGACCACCAGGTGGCGCAGCAGAACTCTTATATGACATCTTTTCCCTAGGGCAGTGTGGGAACTTCAGGGACATACTGTATATATAGGGGGAGTTGTAGTAGGCCATACTTCCTGACTACTGATGTTCATTTTCCTAAATTGTGTGTTTATATATATAAAGCAATATTGACCTTTGAAGGGATGCTGATCCAATGGTGGTGTCATCAGTCGTCCTCTGTTATCAGCCATTTTAGGCTTTGGAGAAGTCGCTTGGGGAGAATCTCTGCTCTTATATGATTTTAATTGAATCTTAGAACCTGTCATCATCCTCGGAATCTGTTTTGGACTGTACGGATGTGACCACACAATGTAAAGGGGTTGGCTAAGATAACCAAAAAATTGTTCGCTTTTTTTTCCTCCCAAAAACTGCACCACTTCTGTCCAGTCTAGCCCCTTCCAACAATATTGGGATGAGCTGCAATACTGGACACAACCACAAGAGTGGAGCTGTAGAGGAGAGGAGCTATAGCTGGAGAGGGTTCAGAGGAGGACAACTAAAGTAATAACTGAAATGGGGGACTACAGTAGCCAGAAAGATTATCAAAATTAGGGTTATTCACTTTAGACGACTGAGGGGAGATCTAATAACTATGTATAAATATATCAGAGGTCAGTACAGAGATCTCTTCCATCATCTATTTATCCCCAGGACTGTGACTGTAACGAGGGGACATCCTCTGCGTCTGGAGGAAAGAAGGTTTGTACACAAACATAGAAGAGGATTCTTTACAGTAAGAGCAGTGAGACTATGAAACACTCTGCCTGAGGAGATGGTGATGGTAAGTTCACTAAAAGAGGGGCCTGGATGTATTTCTGGAGGGTAATAATATTACAGGTTATAGTTACTAGAGAGGGGTCGTTGATCCAGGGAGTTATTCTGATTGCCTGATTGGAGTCGGGAAGGAATTTTTTTCCCCTAAAGTGGGGAAAATTGGCTTCTACCTCACAGGGGTTTTTTGCCTTCCTCTGGATCAACTTTCAGGATAACAGGCCGAACTAGACAGATGTCTTTTTTCATACTTATAAACTATGCTACTAATATCACCGCCGTTAAATCTCTTTTAAAAGTCTAACTCTCCTCGAATCTTCTTATGACCTGTCCACATGTCGTGTCCCTAAATGACCTGCACCTCACCTATGCTTCCCAGTCATTCCCAATTACTGTAAGAGTGTGTCACACAATGTCAGTCCATTTCCCGTTTCAGGTTTCTGGCTTTTTGATGGCTGCCAAGTAGTCATGCTTTTGTCTCCCTTGAAGACAATTGGTCACATTCATCACGGGCACAAGCCTTCAGACTGAACGGACTGTAGTTATGTGTCTTTTGCATATTTGCCAATTATTGTCTCCGTATCTCAGCCATGGCTGAGAGGGGTTGTCTGATTACGACAGCTTATAAGCATCTGAATCGGCTGGGGTCCGACCTCTGTGCCCCTCCTGACCATCAGGAAGACGGGGCCGCATGTGCAGAGAGCACAGAAGGACCTGGAGAGGAGGATGGGAGTGATAGTGGCTCCGGCTGGCAAAGTCAATCACAGTGGCTGTCCTCACACCGTTGCTCCCTAAGGTCATGCAGTGACTGGAGGGCACACTCGTTCTTCCTTCAGGGCACACCCTAGTTCTGGGACTCCTACCTGATGATAGTTAGGGTGCCGTTGATGTTAAGTGTTTGTATGGGTGCAAAGCAGAGTGCAATGGTCGGCATATGGTGTAGGAGTCCGTAACTAGGCCAGATTTAAAAGAATCAAAGTCTCTTTTTTACTGTAGTGCAAATTGGGAGCTGTAGTACATCCAACAATAGCAGAAACACAGTTCCCATAATATTCAGTGCAAATCTCCCCAGATAGTTTTGTATGGATTTGAGCAAGGATGGGAATTATCGTACTCTTTCATCTCTATCTTTCACAAGTCTCTTCCTGCATGTAAGCTGACCAAGTCGTGTCCAAGTGTGAAGGGTGTCTTAATAGTATTCCCCTCACTGCAGTAAAGTCTAAATAGCTTAGGTAGCAGGATACTTTAATGATTCCAGTGCTTGGCCATGCAAATTCCTCTTGTCTCATTCTTTCAATTTGTAGATCATCCAGACATCGGTTAGTCTTTGTAGCTTTAGTCCAGTCTTGTGGGGAATTAAGCACATGGAGTTGCAGATCCAGGATCCACACCCAAGCTTCCTTTAGGGGCTGTGTCAGAGTAAAATAACTCTGTCACTTCCATCCATTACCATGCTGGGTATACAAAGCATAAAATGACATTAAATAACACAGCAAGCAATTTGCAAGTACCTTCTACTCTGGGGTACTGCACATGCCCCCTCTGTTTGATTGGGGCAGTGGTTCAGCTTAATGGGGCTGCAGGAGATAGCTGAGCGTTTGAATTCAGATGTCTCCAGCTGTCACAGAGTTAAATGGAGTGGAGGACACGCTCCATTCAAACGGTGAGCTCGGGCTCCCATTCTCCTGATTCATCAGGTGCTTCTTTGGTTGGAGCCCCAATGCTCAGACATTAAGTGTCGTTATAGAAGAATCCCTTTAATTAGCAAATCAGCAACCTTGTGCTCATGAAGGAGCGGTGAATCTAAAGTGTGCATCTTATAACAGTTGCACATTTGGGCAGATTTACTACGCCTGTCTAAAATATAAACTGCATACACTTAGACTAAACGTGCGCCAAATATATCACAGAGGCTGACGCACCAACTACTGGATGGCTTACTTTGTGCTAAAATTTTACCGCATGTTGTCACATGTTAAGTCACGCCCCTTTCCAGTAAGTGAGGCCCCATTGTCAAGGTGGAAAACAAAAACCGACTAGCTAAGTGCATCGGATTATTCTCTTTGACTTAAATAGGTCAAAAACCTGACATTATGCGGCGGCAGAAATGCGCCAAATTTTAGCCCGTTTTCTGACAGTTTTATATATTTTCCCCATTGTTTCTTGACCTTCTCAGAACTGGCTAATAACAGGAAACAATAGATTGCGTTAATTGAAAGGATATCTTGGTTTCAGCCAATAAAGGTTATTCATTGTGAAATGAAAAGTTCTACAGCTTTCCAGTATACGTTGTGACTAGAGATGAGCGAGCATGCTCAGCCGAGCGTACTCGGGAGCAATTTTTGAGTAGTAGCGTATGCATCTTCTAATCTATACGCTAATGCGTTCGCATCTTGTAATTTGTACGCATTAGCGTACAGATTATAAAATGCGTACGCTACTACTCGAAAATTGCTCCTGAGTACGCTCGGCCGAGCATGCTCGCTCATCTCTAGTTGTGACAATTCCTCACAATCTCTGCTTGCTGTCATTGAATAAAAATCTTCACCGTTCACTTCCAGTGAATGAAAAATGTGTCCTGTCATGTGACGGACACACACGTGTAAGGGCTCATGCATACGAATGTGCAACCCATTCACCTAAATTGGTCCACAATATACTGGCCATGTGCACACCATATCGAGGATGCGGACCCATTCACTTAAATTGGTCCACAATCCGGATTAAATCTTGCAGACCGGAACGGAGGCATGGATCGGAAACACTATCGAGTGCTTCCATGGGTTTTCAGCGAGGAATACCACTTACCAGGGAGGTGAGGAGCTGAAGAGGAGCCTAACCAGGAAATGCTGACGCTTCCACGTTCTTGATGACCGAGTATAATATAATATGATCTCATCTGACTACTGCTTGTTTTGGTGTGTAATCAATATGCTTAAAAAAATCTAGATGAAAAAATCCTCACTGTATCTGCCATGTGTGAAAACACCCTTAGGCTACCTGCACACAGTGTGGATTAAGCGTGCAAAAGAAAAAACGTAGCGTAATACCAGAAAAAGGTGCAAGATTTCAGAAATCTCATTTAAGCCTCATTCACACGTCCGTTCTCAAATCCGTAAGAAGGTGGTCACTGATGCATCCGTGAAGCTGTCCATGAAGGGTCTGGTCCGTGTTTGGTCTATGTGTCTGTTTTTTGCTGTCCGTGTTGCATCCGTGTTTCACGGACACTGAACAGCTGAAAAATAATTTTCAAAGCATCTCTTCCTAATGATCCGTGAAACACGGATGGCATCCACGGCTTTCATGGACCCATAGACTATAATGGGTGTGATGGATCTGTGAACAAGGACAAAATAGAGCATGTATCCGTGCTAAAAACACGTGACCACGGACCGTGCTAAAACTCTGATTCACACGTCCGTATTTTTCATCCGCATCCTATCCGCAATTTCGTACGTTTTTTGCGGATAGTATGCGGATCCATTCATTTCAATGGGTCCCGAAAAAATGCGGACATTGCACCGTATGTTGTCCGCATCCGTTTCTCCGTAAACAGAAATCCTCCTGTCCTACTTTTCCTCCGATTTTGCGGTCTGTAGCCCAATACAAGTCTATGGGACTTCCGTAAATGTGGAAGACATGCGGAAAGCCATCCGCATTTGCGGATTCCGTTCCAGGAGGGTAGAAAAAAAAAAAAGGATTTGATTACTCCTTCCGTTTTTTGTGGATCCGCAAAAAACGGATGACATATGGATACATCCTTTCTGTTTTTTACGGAAAAACGGAACGGATGTCCTGGAAAAACTGAGTTTTTTGCGAACAACGGATCCGCAAAAAACTGATCGTTTTCCAGGATGTGCAAAAATACGGACGTGTGAATGGGGCCTAAAATGAATGGGGACGTGTGCTGTCCGTGGAGAACACTGAGGTGTGAATGAGGCTTTACTCATTGTGCCATTCTTTTGTGCAGATTTCACCCTTTGCAATGCAAGAGTGAGATCTGCGTCAAATCCGCACCAAAATCCGCAAGTAACACATGTGGTTATTGGTGCGGATTGGGTGCAGAACCACACAGAAATCCATGCGGAATTTCTGCAAGACAGCCCTGCAGGTAGCCTTAAAGGCAACCTGTCATCACCTTTACGCTACCCATACTAACGGCAGAATAAAGTACAGACAGGTGAGTTGATTTCAGCGGTCTGTCATTTATAAGTTAAAAGTAAGTGGTTGCCGAGAACCAACATCACAATCATTGCAGACTAGGCTTGGAAAAGAGTCAAATCTTCATGAGAAGAGTCATGGTTATTCATGAATTCCTGCTCTCCCTGCCCTCCTTCTGATGATTGACAGTCTTCTACCTAGTTTTCTCCCTTTCTCTCTAGGAGAGAACTGCCAATCATCAGCAGGTGGGCGGAGAGAGCAGGAGATTAGGAATAACCATCACTCTTCTCAGGTAGATTTGACTCTTTTCAAGGCCTGGGCTGCAATGATTATTATGCTGGTTCTCAGCAACCACTTACTTTTAGCTCATGAGTGACACACCGCTGAAATCAGCATTTATGTCACTACTTTATACTGCCCTCAGTACAGTCAGCATAAAGTTGATAAAGGTTCCCTTTCAAGGGGTATTCCGGTTATATAAACGTATCTCCTATCCACGGCATAGGGAATACATAGCTATTAGATCCGTGACTGTCCTACCGCTGGGACTCCACTGATCACAGGAATAGAGCCCCGCTAAATGAACATCCGGTCAGGCATGCACACGTCTGCTCCATTCATTTCTATGGGATGTACTCACCTCTCTCTGGAATTTCCATGACATGAATAAAGCACCTGTGCACATGCCCGACTGGCTGCTCCGTTCATTTAGAGGGGTACGGGACCCTGGTTCTCATGATCATGGGGGTCCCGGCGACAGATCTAATATTTATCCCCTGTCTCGTGGATAGGAGATCGCTTTATATAACCGGAATACCCCTTTAAGGCTACCTGCACACAAGGGCTTATTTACAAACAGAAATTTTCGTGCGCACTTCTCTGCATTTACGCACCACATCTGCATGCGTAACTTGCGGATTTGATGCGGTTTTGCTGCAGATCTCACTCTTTGCCTTACAAAAGGGTTAAATGCAAACCAAAAATCCACATCAACAATGGATACACTTCTCTGGTGCTGTGGTTTTTCAGCGCGAGAATCCGCGCGTAATCCGCCTCGTGTGCAGGTAGCCTAAGATTTCTCTGATCTTGACTTCCCGTTGGCAAATTGTAAAAACTGCAAAAAATTGAATCCAAAAAGATCTGATTTTCCTGAAAACATGTGTATCTGTAGCGAATCGTAACCGTCCGCCTTCTGTTCATTGATTGCAATGTATCCTCCGAAATCCAGGCTGCAAATGTTTATTGACATAATTTCCTGTCTGCTTCTTCTGCTTTCTAAATTTAGGGAGAAGAATTCGTCAGATTCCAGATACTTTGTAACAGAAGGAAAGGAATCTGAGACCCTCTAACAGGGGGGAGGGGCTCAGGACGGGGCTCAGAATGGACCTATTTGCATATTCAAGCTGCAGGGACCAGTCAGGAGGTAGGTGGGCGGGGTTATGGTGATTGTCTCCTTCCTAAGGAGCATGCGTGGATTCATGGGTAACAAAGCAGAGCCTCAGTCACTGCATTTGGGATTATCCGTTGGGAAGGACTGAACTGGGATTGTTCTCCTGCAGATCCTGTGGATCCGCTCACCTCTGGAGTGAGATCTGCTCTGTGCCCGGTGAGTACATGGCTGCTCGCCTGTCCCATGAAGGGGGGGGGATGCGATCACACAATGAATGAGTCAGGGTGGCATTTAATCTGGATTTGCAGGAAGGGAGAGTGGGCGGATGCTGAATTCTGCATCTTGGAACCTGAGGAGCTATGTTGGGCATAGCCTCAGGAGGGTCATGATGGACCTGCAGGTGTATGATATGGCGGGTTTACCCGGATGCTTGTAGGTTACGGTTCTTTTTTGTTAAAGGGGGTTAATGCAGTCCTGGCATTGCGCAGGCAGTTTTATAGGATGAACGTAGTGCGTGCATATACGTCCATCTGCGAGGACTATTACGGTATTTTTCCCTATCGTGGATGTTGCATGCACCCATGATGAGGAGGATGAGTGTTGGCGCCGACGATACGAGGTGGATGTGTCACATTTGGCATATGTACGCTGTTACGGGGGGTATGCAGGGTATGCAGTTATGTCTACTGTACACAGTATGTGTGTGGCCTCATGAAAAAGACATTAACCACGCGTGTGCTGGCGGAGGAGAGCGAGGGGTGGCTCCTCCACAATTCATCCCAGCTGCCAAACTGTTTGGGTTCTGGGATTTACTGGCATTTCATTCAGCCACAGTAATAAATGCCAGCTATCCCGGGTCTCACAGCGTGTGCCGTGTCTGTGTGCTAATGGTCATATGCAGTTCTCCGCCATGCACTGGCCATTGGTACTATACTATCTCCACTCATCACCCAGAACACATGGGGTTAATCTATACCGCCATCTGCTTCTGTGCCAGTGTGGAAAAGTACTTGAGCTGACACCCATGTGATGCCCAAGCTCGGTCCTCACCGTGTAGGTGTCCTGTCGGTGTACACCAAGACCTGTGTTGGTCAGCGCCGGTGGCGACTTCTGGTTTTGATGCACACGTATACCCAGAGCTCAGGCGCATCCCATGTGCTGCCTATAGTATGCCCCTTGTAGTGTACCCATGCAAAGCCTTGCTGCCTTGTACCCTGGCATAGCTCCTGCCAACATCTCCTGATGTATTGCGTGAATGGCAGCAGTGACTGCTCCTGTCCGTGATCAGCTTGTATGATAGATTTCAGCCAGACAGAACACGTGTGTTTCATACATCATCTGTCTGCAGCGCAGGACTGAGCCGAGCCTTGGCCAGCAGGTCCATCATACCTGTGGGGGTGGGCGTCTCTGAAATAGCCATTATAGGGGTCTTCCCGTACTGTTGGCTGGGTGGTAAGGGTGGAAGATGATGAGAATTATATTGGTTGTGGATCTCTACATTGAGTGATGGATATTGGTCTTGTATGACATCCGCATGCAGCTGAGACCATGAGGACCACTCATGACAGCTGTCATGTAGGGGTCTGTGTGTGACACCTGTAGGGCAATGTCACTGGTGGTACTGGTATAACTCCTATGGCCTTCTTTAGCTAGAACATACTCTACAGTCCTTCTGCCGGTATCTCTATGCACCCTTACATATTACAGATGTTATGTCCTACAGAAAGGATCGTCTCCTCAAGAAGCTGTTTTGGGGTGTAGCTGGGGGTGTTAATAATAGAGAAGACACATAACGGTAGATGATGAGTGTGCCGCTGTATTACAAATCTCTGCATGGAGGTGGTATACAGGGCTTTATTAGGTATACGGGGGAAGGTACCCAAGAGAAGGGGTTCTCCTCTTTGGACAATCCATGCTTGTTAGAAGGGTTTCATGACAATAAGCTGATTACAATGTGTCCTCCTAGGAATCATAGTCAATCAGCTGTAATCTCTTTGACAGTAAGAGTTCAGTTTATCGGCAGCGCCACCACAGGCGAAAGTAAGCATTACACATTCAAATCAATGGGCTGGATGGGACTGGTCCTCCAAAGCAAGAGATGCTCTTCATGACTGCTCTCCATTCTGGCCAAGGGATGAGGACCCTGGGGGTTCCCTTTATTAAAGAGGTTGTTTCATCGCAAATTTTGATGGCAGGCATTTCGGTAGGATATGTCAACGGAGTAAGATAGGTGAGGGTCTCACATGTATCTCCAGATTGGTACCTCACCTCAAAGTGAAGGAGAGCTCACAGGCACTCTCCATTCACTGCTGTGGGAGTTCCACTTGATCTGGGTGCCAGCTGGGGTAGTGCTCCCCTTCACTTTGCGGGGTCCATTCTGGTGATAGGTGTGGGTCCCACCTATCTGACATTGATAGCATATCCTAGCGATATGCCCTTAAAGTCTAAGATGAGACAACCCCTTTAACTCCTTCTTTAATATGGTTATGAAATGAGATTATTAACCCAACAAGCCCCTTTAAGTGTTTGCCTTGGACTAGCTTCATCCATGGTCTGTAATATAGCACTATAAGGTATGGGTAGATATGATCAGCATAGGCTGAAGAGCCGCACACAAGTCCATACTGACCGCGGTTAGACATCCGCCTGTCCGATATGCCAAAGAAGTCCAGTCCTCACATATCAGACAATGAGCCGATTACTGCACATATATTGTCCACCCTCCGATAAAATCCCATTCCATTTGGTGTTACTCGTCAGATGCAATCTGCAAATCGTTGGCTGTGCCGTATGGTTGGGCCCAAAAAAAAAATCAACATTGCACGGCCAAATTCAGTCTGTTAAATGACAACTTTTTCACCCCAAGAACCACGGATTGGTTCAGCCCATCCATGCATTACACAGACAGCTCAGTGATTTCAAAGGGCACCATGTAATGCTTCATTTGCCCTCTAGAGGCACTGTAGAGAAACTGAACACTTGCTGCTGGGCTCCCTCCCCGATCGCAGCTGATCACTAGAAAAATCTGTAATCTTCATATTTTTTCGGAGACATTTTTAACTATAGAAGGATGTTAAAAGTGGATGCCACCATGAATCAGATATGATGGGGACGAGAAACGATTTTTTTTTTCTTCAAAAAGTCGCATTTAAAGGACTTTTCCTACTGATGACCTAGGATAGGTCATCAGTATCTGATCGGTGGGGGTCCGACAATCCGGACCCCCGCCGATCAGCTTTTTGAGTCGGCACTGGCGCTCCTGTGCGAGCCATGGCCTTCTCTCAGCTTTTCCTAGGTCAGTGATGTCACATTCATCGGTCACGTGGCCTAGGAGCAGCTCAGCGCCATTCAAGTGACTGGGGCTGAGCACGATACCAAGCACAGTCACTATACAATGTACGGCGCTATGCTTGGTGAGCTGAGAGAAGGTAGTGGTGCTTACAGGAGTGCCGGTTACTTCTCAAACAGCTGATCGGTGGGTGTCGGACCCCCACCGATCAGAAGGAAAATCAGTAGGAAAATCCTGAAAAACCCCTTTAAACAGTCACAAACACAGTTTGCAGCTTTATAAAGCCACTTTTCTGGCGCAAGTATTTTATTTTGTGCTAAATAATGGATTTCTTGCATACAATAAACAGGATATAAGGAGTCACCCTGGAGCTCCCCGACCTGTGTGAAGGCATTCATGAGTATAATAATGGACCCCTATGGGACGTCTAATATCCTTATTTATAGAAATAGAGGTTGCATTGTTCTCCATCGCTCTGAATAATTCACCTTCAGAGGGACCTGCTTCTTCACGTTCGGCCTGGAATAAGTTCTGTTCCCACCATGTGGGTTTTGCTACTGGCCCTTGCGCGATCCTTTTTAGCGAGTTTCAGCCTCTGGATGCAAACAAGGATGTTTCTATTCACTGACAGCAAGCAGACATCTTGGAAATGGTGGGAAACTGAATCGCAAAGTATATTTAAAAGCTTTATTACTTTTCAATATACAATGGATGTGGGGCCTAACCCTCCACCAAGGGTCTGTCTACGTGTTGCTGAATCTGGCTTGCCGACCGGGGGTAAGGGGACTCTTCCTGACAGGTAGCAGTCCCAGAGGTGGGACCCCCTCCCCCTCCACTGTTAGTCATTTATAGCACAATACATATGAACACATAAGAAACAGATAGTAAAAATTGTGAGAAGTTGAGGCATGGAGAATATATACCGTACATATAGGATATGATAAAACCGGTAATCTTCCGAGCAGCTCCAAGGTGGAGCGTCACTTTAATACTAGTTATGTGATACTTTTCTGTCCATTGTTTTGCAGTATAAGCGTTCTGCTGCGTCCTTCAATGCTATTATGGGACAGGAAGTCTGCGGTGTCTGCTAAAATAACATCTCTGCCCATCCTCCCAAAAATGTCAGCCGCAGGAAACTTTTCCTTATGGATTTTTATTGGCATGGCTTTTTTATGTGTATTTGCAGTAATATGTGCATGGCCGGATATGACGGAAGCTTTATACGCCTCATCGATCCCGTATGCAATATAAACTCTAGTTCTGGAGTTTACTGTATCCAGTATAGCTGGACATCGCAGATCTCCATTGACTCTAATGGGATTTGACTGTGACCAGGATAAATGCTGGCTTTCGGCTGGGCAAGCAGGACTTTTTGTCCGTCAGAAAGCCATCATTTATGCTGGAAAGTGGCAGGATCACCATCGTATACCATTATAGTCCATGGGGATTTGGTGGTGCGAGGTTGTGTCTGGTTACATCGGATATATTCCTCTGCCTGAACTGAGTACTGTGGTTTATGTCGCATATGTGGACTTAGCCTTCCTAGGTCCTCTGCTGGTCTGTATGTCCCAGTGCCTTTCTCCATCTGATGCTTCGGCTACGTTCACATATGCGGCATAAACTGCAGTACTCTTTTCCGGCACACTAGAGTACTGGAGTGTTCGGTGTCCGGCTATGTTCGGATCCCCATTGACTGTAATGGAATCCAATGGTGATCTGGCTGCTTTTTGGTATAAATGTCACCATGGTATTCCATTAAAGTCGATGGGGATCCGGCAGTGCGCGAACATGTCTGGTTATACCAGATACTGTAAACTCCTCTGTTGGAACAGAATATCGCAGTTTATACCGTGTATATGAACGTAGCCTTCCCAGGTGCTCTGCTGCTCTGTATTTCTGGTGCCTCTCGAAATAGAAGAAGTCACCACTCAACCAATCATTGATTGTAGCAACCACCAGACTCAGCCAGTGATTGGCTGAGCAATAATTTCCTGTTTGTGGAGTTGAACCAGGAAGTAAAGACCGGCATCAGTTTTACATTTTCTTTCTACACCATTTGGTGCCTTTCCTAAATAATTTCTATTGGCCGGACAAGCCCTTTGAATGTGGCCAAAAGGGGCAATTTCCAAAGGATCTCCACCACCCAGCACCCCAGCATAATCTAAACTTGATCATGTTGTATTTAGGACCTATATACCGTTATTATTCCGGCAGTACATAGCACTGTTATTTTTGCCCTGTTTGGCACTATTGGCTAGGCGCTATTTGGCGGTATTACGTAAGGTGCTATATGGTATTGTCATTAGACACTGTGTAGTGACTGGATTAGTATTCAGGCAATATTACAGAATGATTCCTCCCCATCCCATTCCCCGAAGAAAATATTTAAAGGGGTTATCCCACGAATAATGTAAAAAATGAAAATCAGACATCATATAGTACATGACAACCTCTTTATAACAAAGCTAGAACCAGCCCTGTACCTCACATGGATCCAGAGATCTCCACATTCATTGCTCTGCTAAATTTATATCAAGCTGACAGCTCAAGGGGAGTGTCTTTTGTGCTGCAGCTTTAAGGAAGCTCCTACATCTGCCCAGGGGTCTTAGATGAGTAATATTCCCCAGTTGTATGGAGTCAGGCGGTATTATACCACGTAGATCAGGCCAGAGAACTGAAGTTGAAGGACGGCCGCTGACAATTGCATATTGCTTATTAATGAATATGGAACAGAAAGCCCGGCCAATTTCTTAACAGACCCGGCTACATTATGTCAGATAATAAGCCGAGGACAGGAAGTTTATTCTCCAGAGAGGGATTGAAATAAAAGTCGATCAGCCATGGACGTCTATGTGTCCTCCATACATTAAATGAGCTTTCACTCAGGGACTTATTGAATATTATTTGTTACTATGTCTATTCTTGTATTCTGCTACAATGGATTATGTATTGTGGATCTTATGAGGGATCTTTGGAAATATGGGGGGCGTGGAGGTAGCCGTTGTACCAGACATTTGTGCCTGATGGGAACCAAAGACCCCTCTACCACACCATCATTATGCATGGTAGTTGGGGACTTGTTATAGCTTCAGGTTTCCTCTGGTTCCAGCAATCAAGGTCTTTTTTTGGCCGTACCAGGCGCTCTGCAACTTCAGGTTCTTTCTTCCATGGCACTTTTCTTCCAGCATCTTCTTCAGGTTCATTCCTCCATGTCACTTTTCTTCCAGCATCTTCTTCAGGTTCGTTCCTCCATGTCACTTTTCTTCCAGCATCTTCTTCAGGTTCATTCCTCCATGTCACTTTTCTTCCAGCATCTTCTTCAGGTTCATTCCTGCATGGCACTTTTCTTCCAGCATCTTCTTCAGGTTCATTCCTGCATGGCACTTTTCATCCAGCATCTTCTTCAGGTTCGTTCCTCCATGTCACTTTTCTTCCAGCATCTTCTTCAGGTTCATTCCTCCATGTCACTTTTCTTCCAGCATCTTCTTCAGGTTCGTTCCTGCATGGCACTTTTCTTCCAGCATCATCTTCAGGTTTGTTCCTCCATGGCACTTTTCTTCCAGCATCTTCTTCAGGTTTGTTCCTCCATGTCACTTTTCTTCCAGCATCTTCTTCAGGTTCATTCCTGCATGGCACTTTTCTTCCAGCATCATCTTCAGGTTTGTTCCTCCATGGCACTTTTCTTTCAGCATCTTCTTCAGGTTTGTTCCTCCATGGCACTTTTCTTCCAGCATCATCTTCAGAACATGTTATAGTGAGATGAAAATCTCAGTCTCTAGAATCCTATACTATACTATATACTATAACTATATTAGATGGCAACTGCAGTTGCAAGAAAAAGTAAGGGAACCTTTTAGGATAGGTTTACATGGAGTGTTTTGGAGGTGGTATTAAGGCAGATTTTCCTGCAGGTTTTTCAACTAAAGCCAGAAGTGAACCCAGCAGGAAGCAGAAGTCCTTCTTTTATATTTCTGATTCCTTTTGAATCCACTTTTGGCTTCGATAAAACAAACTGCAGCAAAATCTTCCTCAAAATCTCCTCCAGAAAAAGCTCTGTGTGAACATACCCTTAGAATCAATTCCATTGATTACTAATAAAATGTGATCTGATAAGTCACAATTATAGACAAATACAATGTAACTAAAGCATAACACACAAACAGTTGAGCACATTGAGTAAACAACCACAATGCGGGGAGGGGGGGTGGAATAAGTGAACCCCTGAGTTTAATAAGCTGTAGAACCCATTTAAGCAGCGATCGCCTCCATCAGATGTTTCAAAAAGCTGCAAGTAAGAGTTGCACAAGATTGAGGAGAAATTGCGAACCATTCCTCCCTGCAAATGTGTTTCAGTTCATCAATATTTCTAGGATGCCTTGCTTGTTCACACAGCCCTCTTCAGGTGATGCCAAAGTATCTCGATAGGGTTAAAGGGGTTATCCAATTCTGGATGAAAATGCCCCCCACAATGCCCAGGTCCCTCCTATAGATCATACTTACCCCGCTCCCTAGGACCTACGTCACTTCGGATCCCTGCATGGCCTGCCGGGGAGTGGGGTAAGTATGATCTATAGGAGGGCCCCAGACATTGTAGGGGGCATTTTTTGAATTGGATGACCCCTTTAATGTAAGGACTTGGCCATTCCAAAAGACAGAGCTTCTTTTTCAACCGTTCTTTAGTTGATTTACTTGTGTGTTTTGGGTCATTGTCTTATTGCATCATCTAATTAAAAAAACTAAACAGACAAAGTATTACCTTACTAATCCCTTGCTGCTCTCATTCCAACTCTTCCCGGGTCCCCGCTGGTCTCTTCCTCTACTTCCTGGTCTGTCTCAACACACAGGAAATGAGCGCTCAGCCAATCATGGACCACAGCAGTGACCGACCCCAGCCAGCGATTGGGTGAGCCATCATTTCCTGTGTGTCAAGAAGGACCAGAGAGAGGTAGAGACCAACGGTGACCTGGAAAGCCATTCTGACCCCAAGTTATTAGCTGGACAAGCTCTTTAAAGTTTATGGGAAGTCCAGGAAGAGTTGAGCAAGAAGACTGCAGAAGCCTTTAGTGGTTCTGTGGTCATTCCTAGCAGATCTGAGGTGGGGTTCATAATGTCCCAGAAATGGGGCTTCACACCTCAGGAGGTATGTGTTTGGTCTGCTACATAATGACACTGTATGACATGTCATGTCAATGATGACATGCATCCAGATATTTCAGTAGCTCCTGCTTTTTGGCTTGGCAAGCAGGTTTACATTGTGTTAACTGGTATTTCATGCAGCATAACATAAGCAGATGTGGCAGACCACCCATAAGCATTGCAGGCCGGTCATAGACAGCACAGGTATCTGCTGCTCTGAGAAGCCATGCCATGTACAGACACAAACCAGACCTGATTCATGTTCATACTCTTGCCCTAATCATATCCGCTACATGGGATGAAAGTGTGGCTGAGGTATGCCCCAGGCAAGAGCGGGATTTCTGCCTCTCATAGCAGTCAGTGTAAGCCACTTACCAGCCGTTTAGCTTTAGGAATGAACGACTATTTGATTACTGAACGTAGTGTAGTATATAAGACCTGGGGATGTTTCCTAAAAGAGCGTTTATGACATTAGAAAATCGTGTTTGTTTTGCTCCAGAAACAGCGCCACTCTTGTACATTGACTGTGTCTGATATTTCACTGTTCTCAGTCCTATTCACTTAAAGGGCACAGGTCATCATGATTAACCTAATAAATCAGATATACTGCCTAATAGATTTGATTTTGCAGATTAAAATGACACCTGTCTTGTGAAAATCGGCTGTGGCATTCCCGAGAAAAAATACTTTTATTCTTTATGCAAATAAGTTCTTCTGTGTGTCAAGGGGCAGGACCAACACTGGAAAGCTGAGGCCCCGCCCTTCAGTGCACTGAAGCTTTTGTTTGCATTACAAATAAAAGTCAGTTTTTCTCGGGAATGCCACAAGCGATTTTCACAAGACAGGTGTCATTTTAATCAGCAGGATCAACTCTTTTAGACAGTGTGATTGATTTAATAGGGTTGATCAGCCTGTTCGTACCCTTTAAAGATCTCTCCACTGAAATTACAATATCCATTTTGCTCATTATGAGCCAAGCCAAACAAGAACATTAACCCATTCTCATGTAACAGTACTGAGGTAGTTAGCAGTACCAGTATATCAATATGAATTTGTGGGCACTGCCAGTGTGCCCTCGTGGGTCAACTGCGGGTGGATTGTTGTAGTACACAGTTGCATTCCGACAGCAGCTTTTGGGCTCAGAGAAACCTCTTTTCCCAGCAGTTAACCTTCTCAGTGCCATGATCACTGGGGCTGGTGTCACTATGGAGACAGTCTGGGATAAGATAGAGGTCTCCAGGGCTGTCTCTTGTAAAAGTCTATTAAGGTATAACACTGATATGCCCTAGAAGGTGTGGGTGTATATGTGTGCAAGTATACTGTAATTACAAAAAGTAAAGAAATACAATTAAAAAGTACTGTTAAAAATGTAATAAACATGGCACAAAACACAATGGGGCAGATCGTAAAAAGACCGCTGGAGGAAGATGTGCCATGGGCCTCCTAATAAATTTGCAGTATCTTCTGACAGTCCACGCTGCAGAAATTAAAATCTATGCCATTTGTGAGCTCAGGGAGACACTTTAGTAAATCTGCTCCAATGGTTTAAAAAACAAAAAAAATACATTTTACGTTAAGAGAACATATTGGGTAGGTCAGTGATGAACAACGTAAAGGGGGGAGGGTTGCAGAATTTAGGGGGTTTTTTTTTCTCCTGCCCACACAAAATTAAAATAATAGAAAATAAGCGCTAACTTGTATGTACCCCAAAATGTTACGTGTAGAATCTACAACTTGACAAAAAACAAGACCCCATATTGCTACTGTAATGCAAAAATAAAATTGGTGACCTGGAAAATCCAAAAGTGTGCAGTCCTGAAGGGGTTAAAAAGGTTGCATGAGCTTAAATGGGTTGTGTCAGCAAATAGCATTTATCATGTAGAGAAAGTAAATACAAGGCACATACTAATGTATTGTGATTGTCCATATTGCTTCCTTTACTGTCTGGATTCATTTTTCCATCACATAATACACTGCTCGTTTCCATGGTTACAACCACCCTGCAGTCCATCAGTGGTGGCCGTGCTTGCACACTATGGGAAAAAGTACCAGCCTCACTGCTGGCTGGGCCTGCGCATCTATCCCGGCCACCTCGTATCTGTGCTGCAACGGTGGTCATAATCCCTGGAAATGTATAATGAACAGCTTTAGTGGTGAGACACCAAGTGCCTCGTGCCTCTGTGGGGTCAAATTTATAGGACATGTTCATAAATTAGGAAAGGCTCAAAAATTTGGGTTTCATTCAGGACAATAAAAATCCAAATTGTGCAGTACAGGAAGATAAGGGGATTTTTTGGTCATACTCCCACCACTACCTAACCTATATGTCAGAGCTCTTAACCCTTATTTATTGGCTCAGCTTTCCGCCTCCTTGACGTATGCATATTATCTAAAATTTGTATCGTCAGGGAAAGCATTACAAGTCAACCTGTAACACAACCCGATGTTCTATTGATCCACAGTCATGGAAACCTGCGACGGTCATGAAATCTATTCTAGAAAGGAGGAGGACGGAAAATGTAACCTCCATTTCCAGTAACTGAATCCATTGATTGCCTTCTATATTATTAAGATGTTTTGTCCATACGTGTTACTTACATGTCCGGCTCCTGTCTGTCTTTTTCCTTTGGGGTTAGAAGAGAGGTCTTTTTGCTGAATGAAATCAGTGCATACTGGAATCATTTTATCTATGAACTGGTATTTCTGTAATCAGCAAGTCAGTCAAAATCTATATGATACGACGCATCCAAAGGGCAACCGAAAGACTCTGATATGAGGCAGTGAGGTCCATTAATCATGATGGATTCAGCAGAGCGTCAGGGCCTCAATTATAAATGGTACCATAATGCCAGTGTGAACCTTGCCTTAGCATTGAAAGCAAAAGTGATGGAGGTGCAGAACAGCAATGTGAACAGAGATTAATCAGTAAATTGCATCCATAGTCAGTTAACCTTATAGCTTGTTTATTTCATACGTTACTGGCATCAAATGGCAGCTCTGGCAATACTCATGTGGACCATATGTGGTGTTTTCTTTTCAAGGACATCTATGGTTTGCCAGTTTCACCCTCTTTTCCTGCAGTTTTCTATAGACATGTTTATCTATTGTTTGTGAGTATAGTTGATAGATTCATAATATAGTTTCAACAGGTCTCCCCTCCAAACCTGGGTGTTGTTACTCACCTCTCTTCATTTCAGCGCTTGCGTGTAAGTTTGCTAGGCTACCTGACTCGCCTCTGCTAACTCCAGTGAATCCTTCTGTCTTGGTCAGCTGGTCCTGACCATGGCCTTCCTCCTCCTCACTGCCATCTGGAACTTCTTGATGGCATTGTTCTTGGTGGTCTGTTAAAGGGGACTCCGGCCACACTTACCTCACTTTCTAATTAAGTTAATCCATTGTGTGGCTTTTCTTCCTGACTTCTTATCTTCACCATGGCTTCTTTATTGCATCCTATTTTTGGATTTACCTGGTACCTGTCATCCATTTTATCTTCAGGCTTGGAGATGTCTGCTCTCTAACAGGTGTTACTGACTCTCGTGAGGCTATTCATTTCTCGATACTATCTGCCCTTCCGCCCTATAGCATCTAATTGAGATCTTTATAGCTGGACCACAGAAATATTTAGTAAATAATACTGAATTTCCTTCTTCCTTCAGAAACAGATCTCTGGATATCGGATGGTGGCCATTATATCACCTATCTGCCAGTAGCAAAAAATGGTCTGTTCTGTTTTTTTCTTGGGCTTATGTTAATCCTTTTTCTAATCTCCTTCCTATAAAAGATTGTGATCATTAGGTTTATTTCAGGCTGGCAGCTTTCACTGGGTGTGTGTCCTTTGTGCTGTAACTGTCACAGCTTCTAACATTAGGTACAGCTGCTGGCAGTTGAAGGATAGAACTGAGCATGTGTGACCATCTCAGAGAAGTGGACAGAGAAATAAAGAAAAAACAGCAGGTGATGCTATAGAGATACATTGTATGGTATAACTCAGTGGCTATACAAAATTTTTCATTACATGCAATTACAAAATTATTCAAATCCAGGTGCTAGTATATTTTTCATAGGACAAACCCTTTAAATGTCTCCCCTAAATTCTAATAATCCTAACTTCACTCTGGGGCCTAAGGAGATCGAAGGTCCCTCTTTCCCATATGCTGAGACCGGTATTATAAATGATGCGTCATAATTGGGATACTGTATTTTAGATTTTCTTTGGGGCCTGGGCGGGTTCAGGTTACACCTCTAGTTTCTTTTTACTTGTTTTTTTTTTCAATGGGGAAATATTGGGCGTCTTTAAAAACAATTGTCTTGACTTTGAAGCCTCTTACATAAATTTTCTTTAGGGAAAAACTGTTAAAAATAGAGTGCTTATCCAATCATTAAATTTTTTGTACTTGCTCCATTTTTCGGTCATGGATAGAGCGATAAAAGAGTCCCTCTTGCTCTGCTATTTGATGAATGCATACGATTAGGCCTCTTGTCCTTTTTCTATGCATTGTCACAGTCCTCTTCGGCTCTCCTCCTCTGCCGGTATGCCATCCTTGCACATTTTCCTTCATTCATTGAATCCCTTTCCTCCATTCATGCACTTTTTTAGCAAGCTCATTACCATATAATTGGGGGCTTTGAATAACGAGTGGGTGAGTGAATGAATGAAACCATGGTTTACTAAGACATAAAGAAAATTGTCATATCTCTCGCCCGCTGGTTCCCCAGCACAGTCTATGAAAAGTGGCGTGACTGCGTGTTTCCCGTTTATGAGAGGCACAATATAGAAATACATAGAATATCTGAACAGCATGTCCTCAAATGCCTCATCGCTTGGCCTGTAAGAATTAATATGGTAAGGCTTGCCTTCAGCCCACAAGATGCTCCTTGTTACACTGATCAGGCCGAGTGATTTTATGGCTCTCTCCGTGCAGACGCCTGAAGGGCAGGAAGGAGGAGCTGTTAAGGAGTATTTTTATCCATTTCTAAGTGCTGAGGATGCTGATTGACACATTCATCCTTTGCTGCAGATACCGGAAGTAATAAACCATTAATATGTCACAGTGGACATTGCCGTGCGTGCACTCATATAAATCCTGGCAAAAAAAATGAAGAAATTGCAATTACGAGGCTTTCCATCTGTAACGACAGTTGGTTTCACCGGTCCACAAATGTACCAGATCCATTAAAAGAATTTTTGATCCATCATCATTTCCACAGCAGTTGTCATGTTGACTATAATGGACTATTACAGATGAATATTGGTTCGTTTGTCTGAAATTTTTAGGTCTTTGCCCATGCACATAAAATATTGGCTGACCAAAACTTGCCTTGACTGCCGAGTTGAGGAGCAAATTGGTTTAGCGTCGATTTTCTGGTAATTCGTCTAACTTTGTCTCCATCTCATATGTGCTAGATTGTCTTCAGACCCAGCTAAAAATGGATCGATCCACCAACATCAAACTGAATATGGAAGATTGAAAGCTAACCATGCCTTTAGACTAATGTGTATGGTGGCAAATAATGTACCCTCATGCTTGCTATGGTGGGGTGGATAATATGTGGGCAAGTTGGGTTTCAACATTCGTTTCCTCAGAGAGGAGCCACTGACTAACAGAACAATTTCAGCATGTATGGTTATGGGATAGCTCTGCTATGTGTATGTCCAGCTGGAGGCCAGAAGCATATCATGAAGCTCTAGGAGCCCACCTACCATTTATAATGTTGGTGTGTTCTTGGTTAGCTGAGGTATTTTTGGTCCCTCCCATACACCAGGCCCAGATGCCACTGCTTCCTCTCCACTATCTAAAGCTACACCCTTGCTTGAGTTGTATTGCAGCTTAGTATGTGGTATCACATGTGTAGGATCAGACCCTGTGAGATCCAGCTCACTACCCATTTTGGATGATCAGACCCTGTGAGATCCAGCTCACTACCCATTTTGGATGATGGTATAATGTAAACTAGCATCTATAGCTAAAAGTTACAGGTGCAATCACTATTACTATTCCTCACAAAATGCTTCAGCCATGGAACAGAATACTACACAACCATGGAAAGCTTTTTCCAGATCTTCTGTGTCTTCCCCCAGCAGGTCTATAATTGAGTTTAATTAAACATTTCCCATCTGAGAGATATTGCACTGCTTATTTTTCTTGCTGTTCACACCAAAGAATCAAAATAGCAATTTCCCCCGGGAGAATACAAAGGGCGAGGAGGAGTTTTAAGATAATTGTTGCATGAATCACATTGTGCAGACGTTCATGATCAGGTTACAAGAACCTGGAGATGTAAAGAATCTCCTCCCCAGTATCTTACATCTTATATGGACAGGGTATTATTACTGTATGGCTTTGCTTGCTATGGGAAATAATAGCTTGAAATATTAGTCCCTTGCCTTGTGAGCTCCCACTAGATACCACAAGTTCTTGGCAGGATTGTAATTGTGGAACAAGGAGGATTTTGACAGTAAAATAAGGTGTTGCATTTGCTCACACTACATTTTTTATGGATTCCATGTGAATCAATCAGAAAACCATTGATTCTTATGGAATTCATTCAAACATTGGAGGCACAATGATGTGCAGTATGGCCCTATAGCCTTCTATGGGTGTAGACTTAATGATCCATATAGTATGGAAGTTTCTTTTCTTTTGGTGATAACAAAAAAAACATATTTGATGGTGCAAAAATATTCAGAAGAGGACAGTATTTTTCATGTAAATGGCCTCTTCCACCATTATTGTGAGGAAACCCCATAGGTCTGTATGGCAACAAGCCTAAAGGCAGGATATAGCTGTTGGTCAACATTGACATCTCCACCATCTTTTTGTCCAAACGACCAAATCGGTCTGAGACATTTATTTTTAAGGTTTTGAGTTCTCAACCATGTTCATCAAAAAGTTGAATTAGAATTTTTGTTTTGTGCCAAATGAACTATACACAGAGAGATTCTTCCCAGACATCACTAAATGCAAGGTTCCAGGATCTTCCTTGTGCCTCTCAAGCTTTTATTTCCTACATCCTTGCAGAAGGCAGTCAACCTTGGCTTATGGAAAGTTAACAGACCTGTCTTCTTTCCTCTGAGGTCAGACTTCCATATAATTCCCCATCCCTCTAGCGGAAGGAAATCCTTTTGTTGATGTAAAAATAGAGACCCTCCCTGACGTCTCTATAGCAGTCTCGGGGGTCCGCACCCTTAAAGACGTTGAATGACGGTGATCGAGGAAGGAAGTGGGGGGTTAGTCTTTCTGTAGGAAGTTACACTCCCTACAGGGCATTTTTTGTCTTCCACAGTATCACTCTGAAATCTCTCAATGATGTCACCAAAACAATGAATGATCTGTATATGTAAAGTCAGCTTGTGTCCTGCATAATGGTGACATAACCACTGAGTATTTATTATATGATGACTTTTATACTATTGTATAGTATATTCTTTTTGGTGTTTTTGTTTCTTTTTTTTTTTTTCTTTTTGACCTAGACGCACAGTACAAGGAATTAAAGTTTAGGACTAAGATGCTTAATGGCTAGTCCCCAAGTCAAATTTTTGCTCTGTATTTCTTCCCTTCAGATTAGGAGAATTCCATATCCCCTGTTCTTCGATAGGGAGAAGCAAAATCATCACACTTATGGCCACCTCTCTGAGGTTCCTTGGTGTTATCTGTTCCAATCTTCTATTAGGATTGTAGCTATTTTCTTTAAAACATCATTATTTTTTACTAAGTTTGATATGCATTATGGGTTTTAATCTTCTAAGGTCATATTCATAATAAAAAAGGTCATTCATGTAGGATTTTTTTTCTAATGGGGGGTTCAAATTTATTTTTATTTTTTTTAGAAAGGAATTATGGTACCAGTAATTGTGTGAATATTAGGTTGTCCTTGAAAACAGTAAAAATAATGTGTTCTAGCTGTGGCTTCAGCAATGGATTCCTGTCCTACATATGTTTTCATGCCTGCTTACCTATTATCAGTGGTTAAATGTCAAGATTGCCAGATTTGACAAAGAACCAGCGATACTACACAGATGATGGATAGGTATGATATAAGTGCTGGAGGGCATGTACACTTCAAGTCAACACAGTGGACCAGTTACATAAATTACTGTAGACGTTGGCCACCTGCAGGTTTTTAGGTGGTTTAGGACTATAGGTGCAGATAGGGTTAAACTGTTGAGCTTTGGGGTTTTCTGATATTTATTCCTTATATGAGTTATTCCCAACCTAACTACCATGGGCGAGCTTCTAAGAAACCCCTAGAGGTTTAGTGTAGCAAGAGGTAAATGCTTGGCCAGAACTATAGTCAAATTGTTTTGCCAAGAATTCCTGAGCATGAAATTAGTCCGTCCCTACTATAAATGATTCCAGCCCTAGATATCTAAAAAGGTTTTGCAGGGTCCAGTGGGCCCCACAAAGACACTTTTATTTTACAGAACATCCCCTGAAGGAGAGAGTTTGTAATATAAAACTTACCGTCGCATGGATTGGGAATCTGGTCACATAATGCTCCCCTTCTGAAAATCCAGCTTCTACCGACGTCGCATTCTTCACCAGGTTTCCACACTGACCTATTGATATGACATCACTTGCGCTGTGGATGAGGCAAAAAGTATTCCTCTTCCTAGTTCGTACGCAAACTCCTCATGCACCAAGTAGAGCAATTGTTCTGGCCTAGCAAGTGATGTTCATCAAATCTGGTAAAGGACATTACATCGGCAGAAGATGGATTTTCAGAAGAGGAGCATCACAAAGAGGCCGAACTTCAGAATGGTAAATATTTTACAAATTTTCTCCTACAGGTCTGTTCTGTGTAATTAAGGTGGCTTTGAAGGACCCTCCAAGTCAAGGAAAACCTTTTTAAGATCCAGAAATAAGAAATGAGTAGCATTTGAAGTGTGGAGTTTTTGTTTTAAATCCTGAAGCTGATATTGCGGTTTTCTCGGTTTAGGTGTCTCCCATAGACATGCAAATGAGTTAGTTTCTCAGTACATCAGGTGCTTGTTATGATGTGTTTGCTGTGGTGGAACCGCAATGGGTGCATTACAAAGTCCTCTATGATCATAAGATACCCGTACAGGACGTATGACCAGGCATGGCTATGGTAGACAGGACATGAAGATGACAGTGAACTTGTGGACTTGTGTTCAACAAAGGAAGCCGAAATGGGGGGCTGCCAAAGTAAAGGCCTGTGATTTCCACATCATATAGATATGCCCTTCACATTAAAAGTGGACAAAATTTGACTTAAATTTTAGATTTTTTTTTAGAAAGTGATTCTATATCTCTAGGAGGGGATTTTGATTGGATACGTCCTTGGTGATTAGAAGTTGTGTCTAGATGGACCTCTTAGGATAAAAGACTGAACCCCAGGCCTTACTCCTGCCAACTGCTGGTGATCTGTTAACCCGGGGTGGGGGAGGAAAGTCTAGCAAACAGCTGTCCTGATTTTTTTTGTGTGTCTACGTTACTCCCCAGCTGCTTTCCATACCCTCTCCGCTGTCCGAATCCTTTGTCCCATCTCTCTCTGACACCTCCCTCGTCTATGCACAGCTGTTGCCAAGTATGACTTTTCTTGGCCTTAATTAAAACAAGGATACACAATGGATAGGAAGGGGGGCATCAGTCACGCCTTCCCCGGCAACCACCCTCAGTCAGCTTTGAGGCCTAGTGTGTCCCTGGAAGGCCTATGGCTGCAGTAAATGAGCTTTTAGTTGTTAAAGGGGGGGAATGTTTTGGGGAGGAATTACTGTTGTCACAGCATCTGTGTCCTATTCAGACACTCGTGCTGGAACTATTCAAGTGACATAAAAGGAAGGGAGATGGGTATTGTCTATGGCACACGCTGCCTGGCCCCTGCTACCCCCCTCATGAGTGAAAGGTCATTTATATTAATTATTTGTGTGGTAGAATTAAGTGACTTGCACTGGCCATCTGTAAGACACCACTCGGCTTGTGTCTTCAATGTTATTTGCATGCTTATGTTAAACCCTTGACAGTCTGCACACGGTAATTTCTAAAAGAAACATTATGGGGTCTGCTAAAATGGGATAAGCTATGAAAATATGGGTTTTTAGAATTTTCTTGGTCACCTTGCTCAACCAGGAACCAGAAATCTCAAAATGTAGTAGTAAGGGTGTCCTTCAACTTTAATTGGCAAAATAAAAAAATAATTAAAATTAAAAAAAGTAGTCAAAAAAGTGCCTTTGAACTGATTTTATTTAATTCTTGATTTGGAAATAAAAAGTATTTTTACATTTTTGGAATATTTTCTGCTATTTTGCACCTACTTAAGCTTGACGTAGAAACCCTTTAAGACAGAACAACATGAAAAATTGATATAAGTATGCTTCTCCTTTCTGTAGTTGAGTTGAGGTCACCTCCTTCATCAGTTACAATTAAAGGGACCCACAAAACAACATGGGGTAGTTCAAACCGGACAAGCCTTTTAAAGCTTGATTGATGTGACGCCTGGTCACAGATATTTGACTTCTGGGCTATAATTCATTGGGAATAAATGGCTGATGCATTGTTTTAGGTAGGACTCATGGAACAGCATGTTGTCCTCCAGCCATGACGGCATTTATTATTAGGCCCGGTCGGCCTGTGTCTTTAGAAGGGAGAGGTGCAGAGTCTCTCTCAATGGTAAATAAACCAGTACATGTTCAAATGCTGGTGGGATGAATTCTGTAGGTTTTCAGTGAAAGCAATGCATTTTCTACAAAGTCTAAGAGGTGCAGAATTCAGGAGGGAGAACCAGATTGCATCTTTATAGGCCCCCTTAGGCCTATACAATATAATATGATGCAAGTCTCTTCAAGGGGTTGTCCACTTTGGTAATCTCTCCTCAGACTGCTATCACATTGTTCTCTCTGCTTTGATCCAGCTCCACAGAAATGAAAGAGACCTTCTGGTTCAAGAAACAAAATATACATGAACTGAGGAGTGAACAGAACACTTACCTGGTGCCCGCATTTTCATCTTTTCAGCTGCAGATTTGTAATTTCCCGGGCTTCTCTGCTGCCATCCAAGATGGCTGCACCACTTCTCAACACTTGCACTTGGTAGTCCAAGACACTTCCTGCTGCCTTTGGATTGGCCAGCACTGCTTACTTGAATATTACTGACCAATCCAAGATCAGAGCTGGACAATCAAAAAGGGTCTTGGACTACCAAATGCACAGAATACCTTAGGTAGCCTGATAATCGTTGTGGCCATCTTGAAGGACAGAAGAGGAGCACCAGAAATGGTGGATCTGCAACTGAAAAGATGAAAAGGAGGGCACCAGGTTTTCTTGTAATGGAGGGTCACTTTAATCCTTTAGAGGCTCCAGTATGCCATGCTCCTAATAGGTGACGTGGGCCTGACGCTACAGTATCTCATAGTCCAATAGCAGTTCCAGTAGGTTCCATACGATGTCTATGCACGCTTTGTCTTTTGACGCTAATCCTACCTTATATCCTCTCACCATGACTCCTCCTAGGTTGATGACACAGCTTGATGATGTCATGGTGCACATTTTACCCCTTTGTGGGTCCAGGCTCTTCCTTTACCTACTTACCATCTGTACATCCTTCCTACTTGCTTACTTACTGAAGAAGACTAGATTCCACCTCTAACTACTACAGCTTGTCTTGGCAGCAAAGCAGGGCATCTCCACCTACTATCTGGACAGCCTGCAAGAAAAGAGTACGAAAAACAACGCATATACAGTATATGTACAACCACATATTATATTAACACATATATAACAAGGTCAAACAAGTTACTGAGTAGTCTCTCTGTCATTAAAAGGAACTGATAACCAACAATAAAGCATAGAGTGCACCCTCCTTACACTTCTGCAAATGTTGAATTCTTCTGCAGCACCACCGCAGGTGAAAGTATGCATTACACTGTTCTTACAGAAATTAGTGGGCTCTCTGTGTAATGCATTGGGCATTGGCGGTCAGGTCCTCCAGAGAAAGAGACACTCTTCATAGCAGCTCTAAACTGGTAAAAATAACTTTGTTCTTAGCTATTTTCATCAGTTGCATAGACTTTGAATAAAGTGTCAGGGTGTGCTTGACTGCCGCTTCATTGATAGTCCACCTATCCCTGGTCATGGAACAGGGTCCCTAAATCTAGTGACTGGCGGTGATTTCAGTGGTTGAGCTCCACCTATCTAGTACTTTAAGAGGGGCTGTAACCTCTCCTGACATGTCTGTTTTAGTAAAGTAAAACATAAAAAATGCAACAGCACTCTGCAAACACAGACAATAAAATGAGTATATACAATACTGCCATACTCACTATCTACACGATACTGGCTCTACATTGTAAATGTTGTAAATTATCTGTGCCCGTCTGCCCTACATCAAGGCGATCTCTTTAAGACGGGAACCTAACACTAAACGCCATAGTCACTAAGTGCCATAGCAGCCTCCATTAACTACAGAGGATGCAGGCTCCACATGCATGCTAAGCCGACATTATATTGTACCTCTTATGGTGCCAAAATGGCCTCCACTGATTTCAGGGAATGCAGGCTCCACATGCATGCCGAGCCCACACAATATGACACCTCCTCGGTGCCACACTGATCTCTGTTACGCTCAGGGAATGCAGGTTCCACACACCTCTCCTGGTGCCAACTGGTCTCCAATGCATATAGGGAGAGCAGGACACAGCTTTATGCTAGCACTAATTAAAATCAGCCTGTAAAGCAAACAGGTTAGTTAGGAGTGCACGACCGAAATGGTGGAGTCACCCACACCTCCACCTAAACTGCAAGGAAAACTGGGGCTCAGTCAGCACATCCAAGTATGCAGGTGCACGTCACATGGCTGCAAATAGAAAAGTAAAACATAAAAAATGCAACAGCACTCTGCAAACACAGACAATAAAATGAGTACATATAATACTGCCATACTCACTATCTACACGATACTGGCACTACATTGTAAATGTGAGATTCTTGGCAAATAATTTTGTACAAAAATTATCTGTGCCCGTCTGCCCTACATCACGGCGATCTCTTTAAGACGGGAACCTAACACTAAACGCCATAGGTCCTCATACGCCTACATCGATGGAAAAATAAAAAAGTTATAGCGCTTGGAATGCGATGATGAAAAAAAAAAATTGCTTGGTCTGTAATGCCCCAAATGCATATAGGGTCTACTTTTTCAAGTCAGAGCGCCACCCTTCTCCGTGGACTATGTTGGTATTGCAACTTACTCATCCCATTTCAGTGATTAGTCTGCAATAAGGGTTCCATTCACACGTCCTGTTTTTTTTTCCTGATCCCATCCGCATCCGATCCGCAAATCATGCGGATAGGATGCGGATCCATTCATTTCAATGGGTCATGAAAAAATGCAGACAGCACTCCGTATACTGTCTGCATCCGTTGTTCCGTTCCGTTCCATTATGCGGATCCGCAAATAAGATAGAGCTTGTCCTACTTTTGTCCGCATATGCGGTCCGTGGTCCCATAATAGTCAATGGGTCCGCAAAAATGCGGATGATATGCGGAATGCATCATTATGTCATCCGCATATCATCCGCAATTGCGGATCAGTTTCCAGGAAATAGAAAGAAATACCCTACCAACATATATTCCTCCTTCCTTTTTTTTTTTGCGGAAAAACGGAACGGATGCGGATGTACAATTGGTAAAAACAGAAGGTTTTTGCGGAAAAACGGATCCGCAAAAAATGGACCGAAAATCTGGAAAAGAAAAATACGGACGTGTGAATGGAGCCTAACAGACACAGTCCATCAGTAAGATTGGCGCAGTTCCTGGAAAAAGCTCATCCAATCATGTCCTATGTAGAAGAAAAATATATCTGGTCGTACATGTATGTTAAAAAAAAAAGTCTGCAGAATTTTTTGTTTATCCAACAAAGTTTTTTTTTCCCTGTCATGTAATTTTTAAAACCTTGTCCCAACCTTGAAATATAGGGGGCTTTATGGTACATTCAGAGGCCTGTGCTACGATATAACCCTAAGGACTGCTCCAGCCAGATCTGAATATGACGGATAATTAATCTTCTAGTATTACATCTCTCATGTGTCCATGTCCGGCATAGTCTTCAGGGGTCACCTGATTCCCCCTTCCCCTCCCCACCACACCCCCCATAATGCTTCCAGTGCACCATCAGCCATCAGTAGCAGGGAAGCACTCACCTCTGCAACGTTGTCTCCACCATTCTTAATCCCGTCAGAATCCAGTAACCTGGCAACCATTTCCAAGGAGACAGTGTTCCCAGGATATGTGGGGAGAAGGATCTCGCTGACAGCTGAGGCCTGGGATCACTCATCAGTGCCGTGTCTAAGGAGGTAAGTATTCATTCAGTGTCATCCTCCGCTTGGGGTGACATGTAAGATGTATATATATTTTATATAGAGGTAAAATTTGCAGCGTCCTCTGTCCAAATCAATGAGTGCATCTTGTCTCTAGTCAGTGCTGCAGGGTGCGGATTCATTGCCCCTCACTGTTATACTGCCCCCTGCAGCTCTACCTGTAAACAACCGTAGATGGACCGGTCATTGACAGGGTGATCTGATTTTAAAACTGCCGTGATGGTGCTGTCCTGAAACGTTTCTGGTATGCAAGATACAATATTCAGGATGCATCTGTAGTGAGGAAGATGGGGTGACGTGTCCTTTTAAACTTTAAAATAATCAATGCAGCGTCTCTATGGCAAATGTTTTATTTTCAAAAAAGTCTGTCGCCCTTTCCTTCTGAAATACTCAATGCTGTCGTAAATATTATGCTTCTGGACTTGAATGATTATAGATTGACCAGTTGTTACTGGTGAAAAAATGAAGAATAGAGACATTCTTTTTCCTCTTCTTTTCCATCTTGCCCAGATCTCCATGACGACTTCTCCTAATCACGACTGATCTCTGCAGAATTTAGCATACAGTCTTTTTTGGCTCATTACATTTTCAGCATCTCTAGACAAGTTCACCATAAGTTGATGTAATACTACCCCTGACCATAATAATGCCCCCCTTGGTGCCCCACCTTCTCAAACAGTAACAGTGCCCCTTTAGGCTGCATTCAGTAATGGTGCAACTCTGAGTGTCCCGTATATTGATAATACCCCCTTTGTGCCACCCCACATTAATAATGCTCTCTTTTTGCCCCGTACACTAGACATTGGTATCTCATCAACGCTCACGACTTCCTGCAGGGGTAGGTGGTAGGGCCAATGGCTCTCTGCTCCACCATAGCTTTGAACTGGATTTGTAACTCGAGGACGCAAATTAGCTTAAAAAGCAGCACTGGCCACGGTGGGCCCCATTCTCCTCCTAGTTCGGTCATGGCTGCACCCCTTACTTTTGTTACACCATATGCAGGGATTTTATTCTGATGGTGGTCCTACATGGACGGACTGGGAAGTTAAAGTGACCCCGTAAAAAAAGTAGAAATAGCACCTATGTTGTAGGTGGGTCAAAACTGACAGAAGTTGGGGCAACACAAGTAGGCAGGATCAGTTAAACCATAGCGCAGCACAGAATACCTCCTCAGAAAATGTCCCACTTGGTGGCCACTGTTTTCTTCCTCCTCCAATTGTCTCTTATATGAAGCAGGGGGCTTAGGCTACTTTCACACTAGCGTTTTAAAATTCCGGTATTGAGTTCCGTCATAGGGGCTCAATACCGGAATAAAACGCTTCAGTTTTGTCCCCATTCATTGTCAATGGGGACAAAACTGAACTGAAGACAACGGAATGCTCCTGAAAGCATTCCGTTCCGTCTTCAGACCGGAGAGCAAACCGCAACATGCTGCAGTTTGCTCTCCAGTCCAGGCATCCGCACCAAGACGGATCCGGAATGACCCCCAATGCAAGTCAATGGGGACGGATCCGTTTGGTGTGGACACACCAGTAATCCGGATCTGTCCTCCATTGATTTCCAATGGGGGGTCATTCCGGATCCGTCTTACATACATAGATACATACATACATACAGACAGACAGACAGACATACATACATACTCACATACTCCAGGGACGCCGGCAGCATGTCTTCACGCGCCTCCTGCGCGCAGCTGTGGGGAATCGTCATCACTGCGCGCAGGAGGCGCGTGAAGACGTTCTGCCGGCGTCCCTGGAGTATGTGAGTATGTATGTGTGTATGTATGTATGTCTGTATGTGTGTATGTCTGTATGTCTGTGTCTTGTTCCATGTTAACATGTGTAGGGCCGGAGCGCTGCTCCGGCTCCACACATGTATCAGCGTTAGCACGGATCCGTTGGCACCCTTTAGGTGCCGGATCCGTGCTAACGCTAGTGTGAAAGAGGCCTTAGGAGGTGAGATTTGGACCACAACACCAAGCCAGCCCTACCTTCAGCATGCCACCTGGAGTTCCTTTAATAAAGACCCCTATACTTCCCCCAGTAGTGTGCATTTAGGAGGGCTTGAGTGGCATTGGCTCACCAGGAGAATTCACTGTAGTGTCTATGGTCAATCCACCACAGGGTTCCCACACAGTTTTCTCTACATACCGCTTTAGACCTGGTGGCTCCATGTCTACTTATTATTTAATGATGTCGATGGTTATGAGAATCTCATCAACTCGTCTGATTTCGTCTCCAACCTTGAAATTGTCATAGATTATTTCGAGAAAAAACTAACCTATGTCCATATTATCATCGCCCGTGCTGGGGATGTGACAGTCTGCATAGTTAGATGGTTGTGGAGCGTTACTTATCAGGACCTCTCCAGGCGCCGGTCACAGTGGATGAGACAATTCTTCAGCCTGTCTATGGCATTACTCCCTCTGCCAGACTCTAAATGTGGCATTAAAGCCTCTACGGAGATGGGATTTGGAGCCGTGGCTAATCCCAGCCGCACTGCGGTCACCATGCAGGGCTTTGTGGTGGGCTATGGGGTTCCTCACTCCTCAGTGATTTTCGGAATAGTGAAAAGTACCAGGATGAGCACATGTGCCGTAGTTCTGCCGCCAGATTCTGCGGCATAGATGTGGCAGCAGAATTATTATAGTGACTGCCTGAGAAGAGGATATCCGGTATAACAATAGCCACTTATAGACAACATCGAGGAAATAATAGTCACTTCATGGCTCAGTGCTCCTCGTCAGAGCTCCTGCAGTGTAGACATTTACACTCTGTACGCAGCGATGCTTTATATATTAATTGCACTCGGTTGTTAACTTATCACTTTGTAATGGTGACAACCATAGGTGTAAAAAAGGATGAAAGGTTGTCACATCCTTTTCCCCGCTACTGGTTGTTGTTGATTACTTTTCATATTCAACCTAATATCAAATATGATATTAGAGGAAAGTTCCTAGAGAAGCATCCTCCATACTGGACCATAACCTATTAGCTAGAGGAAAGAGCGTCCACAAAGATCATCTCTGGAGGACCTAACAGGTCTGTGCATTACACACATGGCTCATTGGTTTCAATGGAGATTGTGTAATGCCTCATTTGCCCTACGGTAGCACTGTGGAGAAACAGACTACTCATTGCTTGAAGCTACAGCCAGCCAAGTATTTCCTCTTCAGATGAATGGCTCCCCATGCATTACAAGGACTCAATGGCTCATAGGGAGGTCCTGATCGGAGGACCATAATTTGTCCTAGGCTTGCATAAGGGCAGAGGGAGTCTTTGTGAGAAGACCCCATCAAAGGGGTGGTCCTGGTCATACTTACTGATGACCTATCCTTCGGCAACCCACCAAACACCTGTTTCCAAAAGTTCTCGGGGAAACTGGAACCACTGTGCCATGCCTGGTGCTACTAATGGCCATTACAAGGATGCCACCAAACTTTTCAGACTCCCGAACGGTGCAGAAGTCTGGTCATGTAGTAGTATTGGGGTGGCAGATGTATTATAATTTGCCACTCGGGACTCTGCTGGGTGGTAGCCCCTATAAGCATCATAATGGCAGCCATTAGTGATGGCACATAGCTAAGAAACGGGTGCAGAAGAAGATGACAACCAAACAGCAGTGACCCTGAGAGACCCAGGATTCAGTGATGTTGGTCCAGAATAAAAATAACTCAAGAAGGAAACCAGCCAGAGGAACAGGCACACACCCATCTTTATTTTTTTAGGGTGACTTTAAATAGACTTCAATGCCAACAATGAGCATACTTTATACTGGCGTAAGAACATGAGCTGTAATAGACAATGTATCTAATCTACATAGCGATCAATCATTAATAGCAAATCAATGGTGGAAAGTTGTGCCTGTCTCTAGGTGGAAGAGGAAGGAAATTTCACATAAAAACAGAATAATCCAATATTACAACTTGTTTTCATGTCGCCACCCTTAGTCTGCCCAGGGGTTGGATGAGGTGAGAACAAGGTGGCTGCTTTCTTATAGGAAACAGCACCACCTTTGTCTATGGGCTGTGTGTGGTATTGCAGTTTAGCAGTGTTCAAAGTGTGATATCAGACACGGCACGGGGATGACATTGGTCTCATCTCATACAAGCTCTCTAGGATATGTTCAAAATGGCTGGGAAATCCAAGGTGTATTTGCCATGGAATCGGCATGTAAATTCGGAGGCTGACCCTTGGATTTAGCAATGAATTTGCAGTTTGTCATGCCACGGTAGTGACATGCTGCTACTCTACTGTGCTTTCTGTATGCATTTTGTGCAGAATCTGTGTCAAAAAGTGTCATGTCATTTCTCGATGCCAAATTAAAGGGGTTGTCTGATTTTCTGTTATTGAAGACCTACCCTCGAGTGAATGGGAGGGAGCAGAGGAAGAAGAGGAAGTTGCATTCACACAAGTACTGTGGCCCTTCAAACAGCTGATCGACGGGGTATCGGACCCCCAATGATCTGATATTGATGGATAGGTCACCAATAACGGAAAACCAGACAACTGTAAAAAAAAAAAAAATTGTATGACTGGCAATGCAGATTGCCATCAGAAACAGTGGGACTTATATTTGAGCAGTTTGTGCTGCAGAGCTGTTCTTCCTATCGTAACTGGGGGCCGGAAACTATAGAGGGCTGTCCATGGCAGATGTCCATACCAGGCAAACCTGGGAGATGCCCCTGGGCATAGGGCACCTATGGTGATCTGGGTAGACATGCCATATGTCTTTGAAACTGAAGCTGAAGATAAGGGCCACACAAAGACCCATATAGACCTGGAGCCAACCCTAGATGCCTGCTCATGCTACATATATATGGACTCTTCCGAATTCTCTCCTCCTATCGCCCCATTTTTCCCCTTGTAGACGTTACTCCCAGAGTAGGGTGTCTGGACCAGTGGTGTACATAGAGAAGTAAGGGCCCCATAGCAAGGATCAAACCAGGCCCCCCACACAGGACAGAAGGGTTTCCACCTAAACCCCTTCCAATGACCCTTGGGCCATTTTCCCACTGCCTCATTTGCTCAGTTGTTCCTTTAGAGGTAGAATCCTGACCAAGTGTTCACCTCCAGTAGAAGAGGAGATGATCCCAACTAAGACTGGGCCCCCCTCTTGCCATGGGTCTCATAGTATTCGCATGGTCTGCCGCTATGGTAGTTACGCCCCTGGTCTGGACCTACTTGGATTAGGCACTGAAGGGTACACACGGGCACCCTACTAGCAATGCGTGATTTCTCCTCTTGGGGTTTTGATTCATATTCATTTCAATGGTAGGCACAAGTTACGAAAAAAACAGCTAAACATATAATTGTAAAATAATAAAAATGGCCATATTTCAATTGCGCACTTGTCCACAAGATGTCTGGTACTGGGAATATACTTTGCATTGAGGGCAGCACACGTATATTCAGCCTTGATTCCAAGGAAAGATTTCTTGAGTCTTGTTCAAGGTGTTTATCTTGGAAAACAACAGGCCTTCTGGATTTCGGAATATATATTAAACTGCATTCTTCTGTTTTTCCGCAGGTCCTATTATCTCACCTCCTTTCTACGGTTATCTCTGGCAACCATCTCGCTGGCGGCTATCTCTGTGCTTTCAGGAGGGATCAGGAGGAGAACTTTAACTATTGGATGCCCACATCATATCACCCTGCCGCTCCCACCAGCACTGTAAGTAGGGACAGCTGTAAAGGGGTTGTCAGTGGTTTTACTGCTCAGGATAGGCCGTCAGTATGTGGTCATTGGAGGTCCAACAACCCTGCCGATCTGCTGTTTCAGAAGTATCTCCAGCACCAAAACCATTGTGTAGTGGACAGAGCTGGTTAACTTTAAGGGGAGTAGCCCTGTCCGCTACACAATGGACAGAGAGCTGTGTAGTTCAGACACCACAACTACTCTGAAGCAGCTGATTGTTAGGATGTCGGACCTCCAATGACCACATACTGATGGCCTTGCCTGAGGACAGTAAAGGGGACAACCCCTTTAAATGGAATGTCCACCATGTGTTTTTTTTCTAGCATTCTGTGCTAATTTATTTCTTAATACATGTTCAGGTTTTCTGATCTAGGCCTCCAAATGCCTTAGGATACAATAAACTGGTAAAATTCTGGCTGCCTGCAGCCTCCACTAGAGGGAGCTCCTTGCAAACTGTTTTATTATTGAGTTCAAGGGATAAACGGTATGCAGTAAACTGTCTAGAATGCCAGTCACAGGCGCCCCCCAGAACTCAGCCTGCATCATGTGATATGTCCCATGTGATATCATCATCACATGATGTATCCTGGAGGGGGCCACACGTGGTTGCACCACTTGCTTTATGGGTAAAGTGGACCTATATCCAAAAAAAAGTATGTTTTAAAAAAAAAAAAATAAAGTACAAAAAAGGTTATTTTATTGATTCTTTACAGTGGTGTAGTTGTCATTCTGGCAGTGGTGGTCGTGATATCTGGTGACATGTTGTTACGAGCCACACTAGGATTCCAGCGGCAGAATATGATTTAGGCCCCTTTCACACGACCGTGTTTTTGGTCTGCATCTAATCCGGATTTTCTCGGATGAGATGCGGACCTATTCATTTCAATGTGACTGTGTGCTGTCCGCATCCGTATGTCCGTTCCCTCGTCCCGCAAAAAAGATTAGGCAAGAATAGGAATTTTTAAAGTAGGGCGGGGCATGCGGAACAGGAAAATGCGGAACGTACACTGCTGTTATCCATATTTCACGGGTCTGCGATTTGCAGACCGCAAAACAGATAAAGTCGTTTCTGATAACATATTACGGAGTTGCTAGTTATGCATTTGTATTGCAGCTAGCATGCTGACAGATTTGATACAGCTCTGCGCTCTACGTGTCAGGGCCTGCTGGGAGTTGTAGTACCTCTACCGCCAAGGTTGGAGGAACCCCCGGGGACAGAAGCTGTGTACAGAAGGGACAGTCTACTGTAGCTGAAAGAGAACTGAATGAAGAGAACGCCCAGCCGGGATGAAGGGGCCATTTTGCTCCTGCCATGTATAGACGTGTATTTGTACCGCTTCAGCATTTGTCTCCAGCCATGTCTTTGTGGCTTTTATATAGCAGATGTGTAGGATATATTGTTTTATCCCCGCTACAAGGCGTATATGGTGCCAGCCCCGTACAATTGGTGGTGAGTCTCATTAAAGGGGGCAGATGCCAGCCCTGTGCACAGAGCTGCATGGACGATGTGTCTGGGGGTCCGGGCTTGTAGGGGGGGCGACTAATAGATTCTCTTATGTGTTTTTCCACAATGTCTTCTATAGAACTCACTTCTACAAAGCCCATACCCACGGAACGTCCCTTTTTTTTTTGCCAATCCAAGGCTAATTAGCTGCTTGCTAAACAAAACCATCTTATGAAGAAGGGATCTGTCTGACTCGTCCGGCTCTGTGTTCCCAGCTCCCCTTTTTTTCCTGAGCAGTGGGGGTCTGTTATGGGAGAAAGACCCCCACATACAGGGCCACACACATCACTACATCTACCGTCCTTAATTGTCATGGAATGAAACGTTTTGTACCTTTGTAATATAACTTCCCGGTATATAAAATCCCCATCATTCTCACAATCTCTGCTTGCTGTCAGTGAATGTGAATATTCATATGGCTTAAAACCAGTGCACGCCTAATACTTTTCACCGTATCTAGTCTAGACAATCTACTGTGAACGAAACACACCGTCAGCACAAAGCTATCTCCTGCCCTGATAGTTTGTTACAATGTATCAGCGCAGTTTAGATCTATCACAGTGAGAATTTAACCCCACATCTCTAAACTGAATTGGTGGGGTAGTGCATACCGGTATACAATATACTACTATACCGCTTCACCAACGCCTCAAAGCTGTGAATATAAGGATCTCCTGCGACCCACGCCAGTATACCAGCGGCAGAATATTATTTAGGCGCCATTCACACCGTATTCACATCCATGAAAAGGGCAGCACACTGTGTGCATTCTGCATCTATATTTCTGTTCCGCTAGGTATCCGAATAGGTATTTTTAATGTAGGGCAGGACATGCGGAACAGGAGAATGCGGAACTTACACTGCAGTTATCCATCTTCCTGGCCCCCAGTTTCCAAGACCACCCCCAGTCTTGGAAACTGGGGGCCAGGAAGATGGCAGGTTGGATTCAATGATGGAGGTTCTTCCAGTACCTAGTTTTCGGCTAGACGTGACTTATACTGTGTCCTGTGATATAAAAGCACAGACGGAAGAAAGCCGATACACATTAGACTTTAGGGTCACTGAAACTGGTACTAGAGGCACTGTGGCTGGTAGTGGAGGCAGTGTGGTTGGTAATGGAGGTGGTGTGGCTGGTAATGGAGGCTGTGTGGCTGGTAATGGAGGCTGTGTGGCTTGTAGTGGAGGTTCTGTGGCTGGTAATGGAGGCTGTGTGGCTGGTAATGGAGGCGGTGTGGCTGGTAATGGAGACATTGTGCCTGGTGGCGGAGGCTGAGTGACTGGTAGTGGAGGTTGTGTGGCTGGTAGTGGAGGTTCTGTGCCTGGTAGCGGAGGCTCTGTGGCTGGTAATGAAGGCTGTGTGGCTGGTAGTGGAGGTTCTGTGGCTGCTAGTGGAGGCTGAGTGGCTGGTAATGGAGGCTGTATGGCTGGTAGTGGAGGTTCTGTAACTCATAGCGGAGGCTCTGTGGCTGGTAATGAAGGCTGAGTGGCTGGTAATGGAGGTTGTCTGGCTGGTAGTGGAGGTTCTGTGCCTGGTAATGGAGGCGGTGTGGCTGGTAATGGAGGCTGTGCTGTGTGGCTGGTAGTGGAGGCTGTGTGGCTGGTAGTGGAGGCTGTGTGGCTGGTAGTGGAGGCTGAGTGGCTGGTAGTGGAGGTTGTGTGGCTGGTAGTGGAGGTTCTGTGGCTGGTAGTGGAGGCTGAGTGGCTGGTAATGGAGGTTGTCTGGCTGGTAGTGGAGGTTCTGTGCCTGGTAATGGAGGCGGTGTGGCTGGTAATGGAGGCTGTGCTGTGTGGCTGGTAGTGGAGGCTGTGTGGCTGGTAGTGGAGGCTGTGTGGCTGGTAGTGGAGGCTGAGTGGCTGGTAGTGGAGGTTGTGTGGCTGGTAGTGGAGGTTATGTGCCTGGCAGTGGAAGCTCTGTGGCTGGTAATGTAAGCTCTTTTGTCTGATAGCGGAGGCTTTGTGGCTGGTAGTTGAGGCTCTGTGGCTGGTAGCAGAGGCTCTGTGACTATGGACTAATTGTTTGGCACTGTACACTTGACCGCTGGTGACATTCAGACTTCACTATAGTTTAAGTTAGGCCTGTGAAAGAAAAAGTTTGAGAAGTCCTGGTTTAGAGGGTATGACCAGAGCACAACTAGAGGAAGCAGGTCATCTACCACACGTCCTGTATATTATCACAAATGTTATACACGTGACTTTATATAACATATCTACCTTAGTAACAATAGGGTTGATATTTCAAAACTGGTGTAAAGGAAAACTGGCTTAGTTTAGTTGTCCTTAGCAACCAATCAGATTCTACCTTTCATTTTTCAAAGCTCCTTTGGAAAATGAAAGGCGGAATCTGATTGGTTGCTATGGGCAACTAAACTAAGCCATTTTTCCTTTACACCAGTTTGATAAATCTCCCCCACTGACTTTATAAGGTTGGTTCCCATCTGTGTATAGCTTGTCCCGGTCTTCCTGTCATTGTATGGAGCTGGTCACAGTGCCTTTTAGGTTACCTTTTTTTCAGAACTAGAGAGAAATGATTCCTAAAGTACTCTTTTCAAAAATCAATCCCCGGGCCCCAGCCCCTCCCACAATAGGGTCAAGTTAAGACACCGCCGTAACGCTGCAAAGTCTATAGTGATCCTACAAGTCAGTGCTGCAAAATGTTTGTCCAGAAGACAAAAGTTTTCCCAATGTCTCCTGTATCCAGGGCAATGTCTCTCCCGTCAATGGCATGTGACTCTGAGCTCCACAGGGTTATAACCTCCACACAGTGCCGAGGATTGTACCCGCTTTCTCCTTCCCCTGCCTGCTCATTCCCCACCCCATCCTCTTATTTTATCCTTACAGTCACCAAAGAGTTAAACAAAAATGGCAGCAGCTAATTTTTCTAAATTGAATTCATCTAATCAGCGCCCCCTCTTTGTACATAGTTTTATCTAGTCTTACGGCTCATTCCCATTCAGATGACTGGGGCTGAGCTACAGTACTAGACACAGTCCATGGACAAGAGGAGGGCGCTGTTTCTGGGAAGAAAAAAAAAAATAAACGCGATAATTTTTTACAATTTCTGTAGTGATTTCATGGAAACCACCCGCAACATGAACCCTATCAATCGCTTTCACCCAGATTTTCTGTGCAGCTGTCTTGGAGTCACAGAAAATGCCCCTTTAATTTTTTTTTTTTTTTTTTTTCTATGGCCAAATGGTGCTCATTTAATGGCTCAATGTTAAATCCTATCCGCTGTTCTTTCCCGGTTTGTCTCTGCAGATTAAGTGTTGCTGAGTATCTCTCTCCTGGTGACATAGGCCTATAATCACCGCTCTCTGGGAGGGGGCTCACTTTATTTTGCTCTCTTTTCGCCCCAGGGAGGTTTTGATCTATTTTGTTCTTTCTTTTTCGCCCTGAGAGGGGTCTCGTTTTAATTTGCTATATTTTGGTCCTAGGAGGGGTCTCGTTTTATTTTGCGATATTTTGGTCCTAGGAGGGGTCTCGCTTTATTTTGCTATATTTTGGTCATAGGAGGGGGTCTTGTTTTATTTTACTATATTTTGGCACTAGGAGGGGTCTTGTTTTATTTTACTATATTTTGGCTTACTATATTTGGCAAGGAGGGTCTCGCTTTATTTTACTATATTTTGGCAGTAGGAGGGGTCTTGTTTTATTTTACTATATTTTGGCACTAGGAGGGGTCTTGTTTTATTTTACTATATTTTGGCACTAGGAGAGGTCTCGCTTTATTTTACTATATTTTGGCACTAGGAGGGGTCTCGCTTTATTTTACTATATTTTGGCACTAGGAGGGGTCTCGCTTTATTTTAATATATTTTGACACTAGGAGGGGTCTCTCTTTATTTTACTATATTTTGGTCCTAGGAGGGGTCTCGCTTTATTTTACTATATTTTGGCACTAGGAGGGGTCTCGCTTTATTTTACTATATTTTGGCACTAGGAGGGGTCTCTCTTTATTTTACTATTATTTGGCACTAGGAGGGGTCTCGCTTTATTTTACTATATTTTAGTCCTAGGAGGGGTCTCGCTTTATTTTACTATATTTTGTCACTAGGAGGGGTCTCGCTTTATTTTACTATATTTTGGCACTAGGAGGGGTCTCGCTTTATTTTACTATATTTTGGCACTAGGAGGGGTCTCGCTTTTATTTTACTATATTTTGGCACTAGGAGGGTCTCGCTTTATTTTGATATTTGGTGCCTAGGAGGGGTCTCGCTTTTATTTTACTATATTTTGGTCCTAGGAGGGGGTCTCGCTTTATTTTACTATATTTTGGTCCTAGGAGGGTCTCGCTGTATTTTGCTATATTTTGGTCCTAGGAGAGGTCTCGCTTTTATTTTACTATATTTTGGCACTAGGAGGGGTCTCGTTTTATTTTACTATATTTTGGCACTAAGGAGGGTCTCGCTTTATTTTACTATATTTTGGCACTAGGAGGGTCTCGCTTTATTTTACTATATTTTGGCACTAGGAGGGGTCTCGCTTTATTTTACTATATTTTGGCACTAGGAGGGTCTCGCTTTATTTTACTATTTTGGCACTAGGAGGGGCTTTATTTTACTATATTTTGGCTCGCTTTTACTATTTGGCCTAGGGGGTCTCGCTTTATTTTACTATATTTTGGCACTAGGAGGGTCTCGCTTTATTTTACTATATTTTGGTCCTAGGAGGGGTCTCGCTTTATTTTACTATATTTTGGTCCTAGAGGGGTCTCGCTTTATTTTACTATATTTTGGCACTAGGAGGGGTCTCGCTTTATTTTACTATATTTTAGTCCTAGGAGGGGTCTCGCTTTATTTTATTATATTTTGGCCCTAGGAGGGGTCTCGCTTTATTTTGCTATATATTGGTCCTAGGAGAGTCTCGCTTTATTTTACTATATTTTGGCACTAGAGGGGTCTCGCTTTATTTTGCTATATTTTGGTCCTAGGAGGGGTTCTCGCTTTATTTTGGCTATATTTTGGTCCTAGGCGGGGTCTCGCTTTATTTTACTATATTTTGGCACTAGGAGGGGTCTCGCTTTATTTTACTATATTTTGGTCCTAGGAGGGGTCTCGCTTTATTTTACTATATTTTGTCACTAGGAGGGGTCTCGCTTTATTTTACTATATTTTGCCCCTAGGAGGGGTCTTTTTATTTTGCTATATTTTGGTCCTAGGAGGGGTCTCGCTTTATTTTGCTATTTTTTGGCCCTAGGAGGGGTCTCGCTTTATTTTAATATATTTTGGCACTAAGAGGGGTCTTGCTTTATTTTAATATATTTTGGCCCTAGGAGGGGTCTCGCTTTATTTTAATATATTTTGGCACTAGGAGGGGTCTTGTTTTATTTTACTATATTTTGGCACTAGGAGGGGTCTCGCTTTATTTTACTATATTTGGTCCTAGGAGGGGTCTCGCTTTATTTTGCTATATTTTGGTCCTAGGAGGGGTCTCGCTTTATTTTACTATATTTTGGCACTAAGGAGGGGTCTCGCTTTATTTTACTATATTTTGGCACTAAGGAGGGGTCTCGCTTTTATTTTTTACTATATTTTGGCACTAGGAGGGGTCTCGCTTTATTTTATATATTTTAGTCCTAGGAGGGGTCTCGCTTTATTTTGCTATATTTTGGTCCTAGGAGAGGTCTCGCTTTATTTTACTATATTTTGGCACTAGGAGGGGTCTCGCTTTATTTTACTATATTTTGGCACTAGGAGGGGTCTCGCTTTATTTTACTATATTTTGGCACTAGGAGGGGTCTCGCTTTATTTTGCTATATTTTGGTCCTAGGAGGGGTCTCGCTTTATTTTACTATATTTTAGTCCTAGGAGGGGTCTCGCTCTATTTTGCTGTTTTTTGGCCCTAGGAGGGGTCTCATTTTATTTTGCTCTTGTTTCACCCTGGGAGGGGTCTCACTTTATTTAGCTCTTTTTTATACTCGTATGTGTTATTTCTCCCATTCTGGATCCGCCTTTCGGGTAAACATCTTCCTCAACATATGTTTTCAATCTCGCCTCACATATGTCTGGAAGGGAGAGTGTGGAATTCTAGGAATTATTAACTCTTTGTGGCTCGTGGATACATTGGAATATTTGAATCCTCAGGATATCCAGTAAATTTACCACTGGGTCTCCTGTGAGGTTCGCCACCAGCTGCCCCAAACCCCTGACATTTTGCTATGCTACACTGGGTAAGTAGTCTCCAACCTGTGGCTCCTCGGCTGTTGCAAAACTACAACTCCCAGCATGCCCCGGCTATCGGGACATTCTGGAGTTGTAGTTTTGGAAAAGCTGAGGAGCCGCAGAAGGAGATCACTAAATTACTTTGGTTACATCCAGTATGGTCGCCATTACAGCTTCCCCAGGTTCATCTAGTACCAGTGATAGCATAGCTAATGTTCTCTGCTATCAGCCATAACCTTGTAGAATTTGGAGGATATTGGGGGTGTTTGTTTCAACGGTACTGACATGACCAAGACCTGAGACCCCCTCAGGATGATAATTATGCCCCCTCATAGATACTTTATAGGTGTACTTTTTTGTTACATGACCCCATTACTGGTTTAGTAAAGAGGGATATGAAAGCATTGCGGTGTGAGCGGTGGTTGTACTTCAGGTCTTCATGGCTGTCTCAATTATTCTTAGCCCGGCACCTCCTGAGATGAACAAGCTGCGGCAGAGCCTACGGAGGAAAAAGCCAACGTACGTCCCAGAGGCCAGCCGACCCCACCAGTGGGGGGCAGACGAGGAGGCCGTGAGGAGGGGGAAATGCAGCTTCCCTGTCAGGGTGAGTCTATCAATCTGTCTATCTCATATCTATCTATCTACTATCTATCTATCATCTTTCTCATATTCTATCTATCTATCTATCTATCTATCTATCTCATATCTATCTATCATCTTTCTCATATTCTATCTATCTATCTATCTATCTATCTATCTCTCTCTCTCTCTCTCTCTCTTTCTTTCTCTCTCTCTCTCTCTCTCTCTATCTATTTCTCTAATCTATCATCTCAGGGGTGTAGCTATAGGGGAAGCAGGGGATACTACTGCTTTGGGGTCCAAACTCAGAAGGAGGACTGAAAGATTTTATTGTCAGGGCCCCCTCAACAGTATTATACAATGACATTATATACAGAGAGACTATAGGAAACGGGCGGAGCGGCTGCTGGGCCTCGTCTGAGAGCGTGATCTTGACAGCCACAGGAGTCGGGAGTTGCAAAGAAGTTGCTGGGGGAAGGGGCCCTGTTCAAAAATTTGCTGTGGGACCCAGTCATTTCTGGTTACGCCACTGCATAATTTCTCTCATATCTTAATGTCTATCTATCCATCCATCTCTACCAGCTTGCCTTATTGTATAGTAGTATAGCGGTCTATGCCGCCCTCTAGTGCTCACTTTCTGTACTGTTTTGTCCCGGTAAGCTCTTCATTGTGTTCCTGCTTCGGTATGATAAGATCTTTGTTGTTTTCTTCTCAGTACCTGGGGCACGTGGAGGTGGAGGAGTCGCGTGGCATGCACGTATGCGAAGATGCTGTGAAGAAGCTGAAGCTGGTGAGCCTGTGCTGTACAATGATGTTATGACTCCTCGATTCCAAATCTCATTGTAGGGGCACAGATAATACTTTTGGGGAGGAAAGCGGCCACGGCCAGGGTGGTCCTACAGGGGCTGGTGAAACATCTGGATGGATTTGAATAATACATGTAGACTTTGTGAAGGGTATTATGAGGCAGGAAATCTGGGGCTCTGTGCTTGCTGGAGATAAGATGAAAGGCGGCATGTCAGTGTTCTGCAGAACCCGGGGGAGGAATTAGGAAAGAGACCAAAGTCATCATCAAAGAGGCACTGCCAGCCATAAGGCGGTGAGAGGATGAAGTACATAATGTTCAATACAACCGCCCGGGACCCCCCCCCATATGTCCACAGTGTCATATAGATTATTGTATTATCAGTATTCACACTTCATCAATCTGTGGTAGGCTATGAGATTATAGTGGTCTGTGCTGCCCTCTAGTGTTCACATTCTATACAGCAGTCCTCTTCCATCACATTAGAAACATTTGTAATGAATATCCCTAGTCTAGGAAAATGGGGGACAAATCACTTGCCTTTTGGGACTGTTGGCAAGTCCCATGCTTCCTGTAATGGGTGCCACGTTGGATGCCACCCAGCTTTCCTATGACAGATACAACGTATTAAACATAACTCTTTGACTTCTATTAATTGCGCCAATTTTTCCTCTGTTTTTTAGCTCGGTAAGAAGTCAGTAAAAGCCATTTTGTGGGTTTCCGCTGATGGACTGCGAGTTGTGGACGATAAGACAAAGGTGAGGACAGGGTTAATTCCGAGCAGCCATGATTATAATGCGTCACGCGATTATCAAGTGGGAGTTCACCTCCCGGGACCCTCGCCGAACAGACCAGGGACCAGAGCCTCTTACTAGGCCAGTGACGTCACATTCATCGGTCACATGACCTAGGCGCAACTCAGTCCCATTCAATTAAATGGGGCTATGCTGCAATACCAAGCACAGCCTCTAATCATTGAATGGCGCTACCTTGTGAGCTGCAAGGAGGCCATGGAGTGCCGCAACCTTTTTTAAACAGCTGATGGGCAGGGGTCCTGGGTTTCAGACCCCATTTATCACATACTGATTACCTATCCAGAGGATAAGTCATCAGTATTAAACACTGGGACCCCTTTAATTATGTCAGTTACCTTGGAACCTGCGTCTCTTACATTAGGCTAAAGGGGTTGTCCCGTTTTGGAAAAAAAAAAGGTCTGCTGTTTTTTTTTTGTCGGAAACAGTCGACTCTACAGACTCTAGTCTGTAGGCTGGGTCTGGTATTACAGCTCATCTTTACTGAAAAATGAAGTTGTGTGTCACCTCAGCCTACTTACCAACACAAGGCATGGGAACAACCACAGACCTTCCCAGGACCACCCACTTATGGGCAATGCTTACATAAGACACGCCCACTTTTGGTCCAGGACAGACCAAATTTGCCGGGACTTTCTCTAAAATTTCGCACGGTCCCTGCAAATTCTGAACTGTTGGTAACTATGCCTCAGCTTGGTGGATGTCCTGTTACTGACCACTGCTGGAACACTAGGTGGTATAAGAGCTCCTCTCTTGAGGATGCTGTAATGGCTGAAGTCTTCCAGATTTCCCACCGAAACATATAACATCTGCAAATCATGTTACTTCATGCAAGGACTTGGGAGGTTTTTTAAAGGGGTTGTCCATGATTTTAAAGGCTAGGCCTTTAATGTATGACAATGGGAGTGCAACCCCTGGGACACACTGTCTGCAGAATGAAGAGTCAGCGGCGCTCTCTAGTCGGCGGCCCATTCTCTGCAGTACCTGATGGAGCAGGTGCACACCCATGTGGCTGTCTCTGGTACTGCAGCTCAGCCCTGTTTCTAATGCGTTTAGCCTCCCTGCCAATCACATCCACCCCCGTATGGGGGGGTCACTTTGTCGGGGGCTGCAGAGAAGGGGCTGCACTGGCAGTGTATTCCTTCAAGTTTAACATCTGTAATCCACTGATAATCACTTCCATCTCCTTACTCTTTCTTTCCCAGGATCTCATAGTGGACCAAACCATTGAAAAGGTTTCATTCTGTGCACCAGACCGCAACTTTGACAAGGCTTTCTCTTATATTTGTCGAGACGGAACTACCCGACGCTGGATATGTCATTGCTTTATGGCCTTGAAAGATTCGGTGAGTTTTCTGTGGGGGTGTATAGTAATAATTAATAGCATTGTGTGATGAAAGCCCTATGTACATTAAAGAGGTTTTCCGGGAGGAAAATATTGATAACCTATCCTCAGGAGTGGGGGGGTTGGGGCTCTGACAACCAGCACCAATTCACAGGATACCAGATAGAGTGCCGAACGTTGTACAGTACATTGTATAGCAGCTGTGCTCGGTATTGTAGCACAGACCCATTCATTTGAATGGTAGTGGGGTGCACATAGGCCACGCTATGGATGAATGGAATATTACTCGGCATTCTTCAAACAGTTGAATGGTGGGGGGAGCCGAGAGTTAGACCCCCACCGATCAGGTGTTGATGACCTATCTTGAGGATAGAACATGAATATTAAACTCCCGGAAAACCCTTTTAAAGGGAATGTGTCATTAGAAAATGACCTATTGTTTGAATAACATTTTTTTATTCATTTTTGATGATATTTTTAATTTTCTATGTCAATATCTATATTTAAACAAAAACTGGCCACTAAACCTAATAATAGGCGCCCCTTCTTGGTCTGTACAGAGCACTTTACTGCAGTTACCTGCTTATCTGTCATTCTTATCCTGCCTGTAATGATATCACCTCTGTGGAGAGATAAGACAGGATCCACCTTTCACAGTATGATTGTCAGAGCTTATCTAGTCCTTCCTTGAACAATGACGTCTGCACAGGTCCTAGAAAACTCTCCCATAGAAGTCAATGCGGTCACCTCCTGACCTAAGGCAATTTTCTTAATGCCGTTAAGAACAACTCAGGCAAAATGGCCATTCACATAATCATGCTCAGAAAATAGATTCAAAAATCTGTAATTAGAAAATAACAAACAATTAGAAAAAGGAGATGTGCTGCTATCTGATTTTAACTAGCAGATAAAAATTTTGGTGACACATTTCCTTTAAAGAGTTTGTACAGAATTTAAAGAATATGGCTACTTTCTTCTAGAAAGAGCGCCACATATGTCCACAGGTTGTGTCTGGTATTGCAGCCTAGCTCCACTGACATGAATGAGGCTAAGCTGCAATACCACACACCACCTGTGGTCAGGTGTGGCACTGTTTTTGAAAGAAAGCAGCCGTGTCTTCTTTATTTCTTAAGAACCTATTTAACAAGTATTCATACAGTTTTGGACTCAAGATTCAGTTCAGAAAAATTGCAATTCTCATCATGAAAGGTCAGATTAGGCGGTGGTGTGGGCGCAGGGCAGCTAACCTATGTGTCTGACTTACCCATAGGGGGAGCGCCTGAGTCATGCTGTGGGCTGTGCGTTTGCTGCCTGCCTTGAGCGAAAGCAGAAGCGAGAAAAGGAGTGCGGAGTCACTGCATCCTTCGATGCCAGTCGTACCAGCTTTGCCCGCGAGGGCTCCTTCCGCGTCACCTCGGGATCTCAGCAAACAGAGCGCGAAGATGCGATGAAGCAGGCACAGGATAAGAAGAAAGGTAAAATTGTGGAGAAATGCAAAATGCCCCTAAAAACCATGATGGCTAACCTCCGGCACTCCAGCTGTGGTAAAACTACAACTCCCAAGATGTACACTTGCTTGGCTGTCCTCCATAGAAATGAGTGGAGCATGCTGGGAGTCGTAGTTTCACCACAGCTGGAGTGCCGGAGGTTAACCACACTGCCCTAGAATATGCAACGGAGAAGGATCTCAGTAGGTCACTGGTGGTTTCTGTGTTCCTCAGGTGAAGCAGCTCAGACCCAGCCCGTAAATGCTCCACCCAATCCGGTGCTGCCAGTCCCACCGGAGAGTTCTTCTCCACTACAAGGTCAGTTAGGTCCGGCAGAGAAGGGGGACACTGGCGGCCAGCATGCAATCCCCCGCAGACACGCTCCCCTGGAACAGCTTGTGAGACAGGGATCTTTCCGAGGGTTCCCAGCTCTGAGCCAGAAGAACTCACCCTTCAAGAGGCAGCTGTCGCTGAGACTCAACGAGCTCCCGTCCACCTTACAGCGCAAAACCAACTTCCAGGACAAGAACCAAGGTGAGACCTAAAGTATGAAGACAGTAAATCCAGGGGTCCAGGTATCCCACTGCTTTAGCCCTGAAAGGTAGCCTAAAACTGAATTGGTGGCTTTTTCACACTGCTTGGTGTATGCATCGGAAAAATCTCCTGACATATACAGCAAATGTGTGATAGTCAGGTCCTCAGCTGGCACTGGAGGGGGCAAGGAGGGCTGACTTAAAGGAGTTGTGCCATGATTGATGTGAAAAATCAGACATCATACAATACATGGCAATATCTTTCTAACAAAGCTAGAACCAGCCCTGTACCTCACATGGATCCAGAGATCTCCACATTCATTGCTTCAGTTGTTCTGCTACATCAGGGGGTGTGTTCTTTCTCAGGAAGGGTGGGGGTGTCCTTTATGCAGCAGCTTTCTCCCTGTAACTGTCACAGCTTCTAAGAGAAGATAGGGCTGGTGGCAGCTGAAGATTTAAACTGAGCAACTGTGCGACCACCTCAGTGAGGTGGACAGAGAAATAAGAAAAAGAACAGACAGCAGGGGGTGCTCTACAGATACATTTTATTGAATATCTCAGTGACAATACTAAATTTTTAATTACATGCAAATACAAAAGTGTTCAGATCCAGGTGCTGGTTTCAAAAAAGTAGAATGTTTTTGTGACACAACCCCTTTAAACTGTGGCTTTCTATGTTCACATCAGTTTTGTGACTTCCATTTACAACAGATGTCACAACGCTGGGACGAATCCATTGCATGACATCAGTGGCACCAAAAAGACCCCATTGACTTATAATGGAGTCTGTTGGTTGCTGTATACAGAGCTAGGATTCTCCTCAATCACAATGCAGAGAACAGCTTTGAAAATATTATACATCGCTGTGAAGCTTTAAGGGGTTGTCTAGAAATAGCACCACTCTTATCTGCAGGCTGTGTCTGGTATTGCAGCTCAGCTTAATTTACTAAATTAAGGCTAATTTGCAATACCACACATAGCCCATGGACAAGAGGGGCGCTGTTTTCTTCCAGTTCTGGCCATGTGGGGATCAGGCAGTACAGTTATCAGAGCTGTGTCTTGTAACGAGCCTTACGCCCGTGTGTCCATCACATGGCCCGGACAGATTTGTATCTACTGGCAGTAAACCATGAAGGTCCCTATTGCATGACAGCAAGCAGAGATCTTGAAACAAAGTTTAGTAAATTGTTTGATTTTTGATTACTCAAGGAACAGTGATTTGCTGAAACCAGAATACCCCTTTAAAGGGCATCTGTCAGCAGTTTTGTACCTATGACACTGTCTGACCTGTTACATGTGGACTTGGCAGCTGAAGACATCTGTGTTATTCCCATGTCCATATGAGCCCGCATTGCTGAGAAAAATTATGTTTTAATATATGCAAATGAGCCTCTAGGAGCAACGGGGGCATCACCATTACACTTAGAGGCTCTGCTCTCTCTGCAACGGATGTACCCTCTGCACTTTGATTGACAGGACCAGGCAGTGAAAATATCATCACACCTGACCATGTCAATCAAAGTGCAGGGGGTGCGGCCGTTGCAGAGAGAGCAGAGCCTCTAGGTGTAATGGTAACGCCCCCGTTGCTCCTAGAGGCTCATTTGCATATAATAAAACATAATTTTTCTCAGCAATGTGGACACATATGAACATGGGACCAACACAGATGCCTTCAGCTGCCAAGTCCACATGTAACAGGTCAGCGAGTTTCATAGGTAAAAAACTGCTGACAGATGCCCTTTAGAGAAGAGTCACATGCCTCAGGGTCCTCAGGACAGAGTAGTGATGGCTATTTTTTTCTTCTCTTAGTCACAGAAGTGGATCCTGCAGGACCGCCAGATCCAGATGGAATTACTGATCTTTGCAATCAGATCAATAACTCCTTCACTAACAAACCACCAGAAGACCCCTTTATCAATGGCAATGGAACTATGACCCCTCCTAATGTGGCACCACGGCAGACGGCACAGAGTGAGTAACCAGGAAGAAGGACAACAGGGTCTGCCATTTGGCCTTATTTCATCCAGACTCTCAATAAAGTCCCCTAGAAGTTTATGGAGAGACGGTAGGGGTTAGGGGCGTAGCTAAAGGCTCATGGGCCCTGGTGCAAGAGTTCAACTTGGGGCCCTCCTTCCCTCAGTGCTTTGTGACCAGGGGCAGGGATGCCAGAGGTATAACTTGACCAGCCTGCACTTTCTATAATACCAGTGTCTTCTTATGTGGCAGAAGGGTCTTTGGGCCCCCTCAGGCTCCTGGGCCCGGTAGCGACTGCTGCCTCTGCACCCCCTATAGCTACGCCCCTGGTAGGGGTGCAGAGCTGGAAAGGGTGCCAGGGTCAACTCTCTTCTGGCAATCCATGGGTGTCTTAGCTCATGAACCATAATATGCCAAGGTTTCTTCACCCTTTGCAGTCTGTCCAACATCTTGTTAGAGATGTATATTACAAAGATGACTCCGTATTGGCTCCTCTAATTTTGTCCATTTCTTTCTAGACGTCCCTGGATGGACAGATCAAGCAATGACCACCCCAGCCCCTTCTAACTTCCAGATGGGTCATCGCCGAACCCCATCCGAGGCCGAGCGATGGCTGGAAGAGGTAGCGAAAGCCGCCAAAGCCCAACAGCAGCAGCAACAACAGCAGCAGCAACAAGAGCCCATGCCTCAACCTATGGTGGCTGTGCCCATGGCAGTACCAGCTGCTGTGCAGGCCTATCCTATCTCATACGATGCCACCCCTGCTCCTGTTGGCATGTTTATTGCTCCTCATATGCAGGCTGCCTACGTACCGGTAGGTAGTTATACTCCATCTATGGCCAACAGCATGTCCTACCCTGCTCCCAGTGTGCCTGTGGTGGGTATTACGCCGTCTCAGATGGTGGCCAATGTTTTTTGTTCTGCCACCCAAGTCCCATCCTCCAACCTGGCATGTAAAACCAACCCATTCCCACAAAACATTCTGCACTCTTCAACCACAAGCATCCAGAACCCTGCCTCTTCCCAGCCTCCTCTCCCTTCAGGACCAAAGTCAAACGGCACAGCCAATGGTACGTGGCCTCCAGATCCTAGCCAGCTAAGACTGGCATCCACAGCACAGGAGGTGGACCAGTTTGAAGCTCAGTGGGCAGCACTCGAGTCCAAGTCTCAGCAACGTATGGCCAACCCTTTCTCCAACGAACTTCAAAAAACTTTTCAGATAGAATTGTAGCCAAGATGGCACAAAGTCTACATAAACTGTGGTCAGGATGAAGTGCCGGTTCAGGATCGGCCAGGAGGACTTGCCAACTCCACCATGTCTACTAAGACTCAGAATGCCAGTGGGGGTAGGGTGGGGGGTATAACTGGAGATCATCTGATCAAAAAAAAAGACCACATCCATATCGATGGATGGGATTGATAGGGTCGCCCGTTATGTTGTAGCCACTGGGGATGAGGACCGCCAGACCTGCTTATTGAATGTGAACACAAAAATCTAGAAAGATCTTGGTTTATGGGAATAATGTATGACTGGAACATGGAGGTAGGAAACACGAGCGTTCTAAGAACCGCAGAATGGTTATGTAGGTGCAGAGGAGGTTTGAGGTAAGTGATAGTGAGGCACTGAGGTGGGATATATTGGACGTGGGGCGGATATCACTCACATCATTGCATAGTTTTACACCACAGTGGGCACAGTGCCCATTCCACTGCCCGTGGGGGGCACTCTTTCTGTCGCTGGGTCTTCTATCAGGTCTTCTTATTTATTTGTATATACTGCTGGTCTGTTCTAAATTATTCATCTATAGGAGCTTCCAAGCCTCTGCTGCCTCCTGCTGGAAGAGCGTGGAACTTCCACATACGGCTATAGACACACTCATTTAGGGGAGTATTTCACCCGTAGCAAGTGATGGCATCTTGGTAGGCATCACATGCTCATTGTGAGGGTTCAACCTCCGACACACAAAGTGATTGCCAGAATGGATGGGCTGCGGTGTTCTGGGTTTTTCCCTGCATCGTGCCAGGGCCTTCATGTATAGTGCCATTTACTTGGCATGGGTCTCAGTGGTTGAACCCACACCTATTGGCAAGTGATGGCATAACCAGTGATATGCTGCCACTTTTAACCACCGCAATACCAACTGGACAGAATCGGCATTTATATTTTGCCAGGATTAGAAAGCACAGAAGTCCATGGCACCTACTTTAATGGCCCTCATTTATCCGTTTATCCATGTAATAAAGTGGCGCACTTTTATTTGGTGCTTTAGACTTCTTTGCTTGTGTCGGTGATGCCTCCTCCCGGCAGCACCGGGCATCCAGGCTTTTCATTTCCAGAATTTCAACCCTTCATCGCATCCTCTGCACATACAGGAGGCAGATGGTATTGGTGGCCTCCATATTGGCTCTGACCACAATAATGGCCGCCTCCTCTATGGACCAGGGAGGGAAGCTTCACTGTTTCATCTCATTTCTTTGTGCCAAATCATAATTTGTGTCACATGTGACCAAACCGTCGATCGCAGCATAGACGATTATACTTCCTGTATAGAACCAGTTATGTTTTATGTTTCTTTTTGTAGCTTTATGTTTTATTTGTATTTTTTTTTTATATATAAATGTAACTTAAATGCCAAATGTATTCCATATTTAATATATATTTTCTTAGTTCTGTTGCATTTGTTAAAATGAACTTTTGGAATAGGAAGTTGACTAAATAGGGAGATAGCCAGAGAAGTCGCATCAAGCTCCATTACAGATAATGTTTCTCCACCTTTGGCCACTCACTAAGGATCCCTATAGGGAATAAGGATTACTATGATCCCCATGCAAATACATTGTAGACTAAGTAGGTCTTAAAGGGATTGTCCATCTGTCTTTGCTTTTTTTCAGACCCAACAATAGGTGGTGAGCATACTTACCTGATCCCAGCCACTGCGCTTCGGCTCCATCGCTCCCCCTCGTGCACCACTGGTCCTGTAGCTACCCGCTCCAACATCATGGTTGACCTCCACAGCCAATGTCTTGTCGCAACAGTGAGAAGTAACCTGTGTGTCACATGACCCAGTGACATGGCACATCACCTCCGTGGCCTGTGATAGGCTGCAGCAGTCACGTACGGCACCAGCAACGTACAAGGGGGATTGATGGATCCGTAACCCAGTATACTCACCACTGCGGGTCCAGCCCACAGTGCACAAGAAAGGTGGACAACCCCTTTAAGGGTACATGCACAGTGCAGTTTATACTGATTTTCATGCAGTTTTTTGCTGTGTTACCGCCCCAAAATCCACAGGTGTTATGCGGCAGAAAACTACCGCACCGTGTTCATGAGATTTTGAAAATCTCATCCACTTAGCTGGTACTGTATTACACTGTGAATTTTCTGCATGGAAATCTGCACGCATGTGGCCAAATTCATCCAAGAAGTGGTCAAAGGTGGAAAAAAAATGCTATTTTGCACAACAGTTGTTTTTGTCATCTAAATTTTACTCAACTAAAACATCTAGACAATTAAAGGGGTTGCATGGGATTAGATTGACATGGCTGCCGTCTTCCAGAAGCAGCGCGACACCTGTCCGCAGGTTGTATCTGATATTGCAACAACACTGCACCGTTGAACTGAGCGAGGCTGAGCTGCAGTACCACACACAACCTGTGGTCAAGTGTGGCGCTGCTTTTGGAAGAAAGCAACCATGTTTATCTAATTCTGTACAACCCCTTGAAGGAATCTGATGTCCGAACTAGAAGAGCAAACGCTGGTTTAAATGAAAAAAAATAAAAAGCTGCATGACCTTAAAGGGGTTACCCTACGAATATCATTAAGAGACGTGATAAATATAAGATTGCTAGGGGTTTGTCCAGTGGAACTCCCAGTGATATTGACAACAGGGGTCCTATTTTTGAAAGGAACGGTAGTGCACATGTTGGGCCACTGCCCCCTTCACTTCTATGGGACTGATGTAGACAGTCCTCCGAAATTCTCGTAGAAATAAATGGAGCGGTGGACTGGCATGCGCACTCAGTGACCCCCATTCTCAGTATCCATAGGGTCCCAGTGGTCAGACACCCAGCGATTCTACATTTTATGACATATCCTGTGGATAGATGATGAATGATGTTCGTGGGGATCATTCCTTGAATGTCGTACAGGTAGTTGACCAATGTCTCGCCCTAGATAGTGTCCTACAGTAGGAACTCCCAGGAGGACAAAAACTCAACTAAATTATCATTAAAACAAGAGAAGAAGGGCAAGTAAAAATAAATGGGTCTCCAAAAATAGCTTGAGGGCCCCCGGGACCCTATAGTAGGCCCAGTGTGTCTCCAATCAACATCTCCTGGTGAAGTTCTAACCATTCATTGACCGCAGTGGTCTTCTTGCTCTACCCCATCATAGAGGGATCACATGGCCAGTTTCATGATGATCTAGTAGATATGCCCAGGGACAGATTCTTTTTACAGCCGCCATCATCTTGGATCATCTCATAATTTGTGTAGAAACCTTAGATTTGAGAAACCTTAAATGAATGTCCACCCTTTTATCTAAGTAGATTTAAAATTCTGTGCAGATTAATTTCTTAAAGCTGTCGGCAGGATCAACCCATATGATACCCGTTGGCTATGGTGTTCCAGTGCCACACGTCTGCTTTCCAGAATGCTGCTAGTTTCAGACATTCCCATTGCGCAGTCAGCTCCAGGACGCTTGCGCAGTAATGAGTTGTTAACTGTGCATGTTCCAGAAGCCCTTCTTCTACTACTAAGCTTCTACGTGACGTTCGTTATAACGCCCATACATTCACCTGGACCAGAAAACAGATTAGTTAATCCGGAACGGCTTGTCAGCAGTAGTGAAGAAAACGAGGTTAGGGTCGTTTATTAAATATCTGATAGGTGTAGGTTCCACCTCTGGTCCTTTCTCAAGAACGGGGCCCCTCTGTCCTCTCCATTCATTGCTATCGGACTTTGGAAATAGTCCAGCGAATGCAAGGACAAGAAGACACTGCGCATGCACGGCCACCTCTTTAATTAATTTATTTCCGGAAGTTCCTAGCAGTGAATGGAGAAAGACACATATCCCCAGCTTGCTCTCCATTTACAGTGGGGCCCCATTTTTGAGATAGGTGCGGGTCCTACCTCTGGCACCAACTCCTATCGATATGCCATAAATGTCCAGATGGAAATTCCCCTTTAACATAGTTTGCAATTGGCTCCTAAGCTCCCTCTAGTGGCACCTGCTGGTAGACAAATTTTGTTGCTGTAAATTGGTGCCTACGCGGGTGATTTTTGCAGGTGGAATTTTGTATCAGTAAAATGCAGTAGAGCGCAGACCCTATAAAGATATATGAAGATATCAGTCCATACAAAATTCGGCATCTAAAAATGACATGATGATATTGGTATCAGAACTCAGATCTCAGATCTTTTAGTCTTGTACCTGGAAAGATTGTGATCATAAAACCTTGAGAACTACGGATAAAACTAAGTAGTTGTTAAATTGGTATCTGAATTAGGGCTCATGCACACGATGTATTTTGTTTCCGTTTCCGTGTCCGTTCGTTTCTTGGGGGTTAGGATGCAGACCCATTCATTTCAATGGGTCCGTAGTAAATACGAACAGCACACCACGTGCTGTCCTCATCCGTATGTCCGTTCCGTAGCTCTGCAAAAAAGATTTGCGGACAGGGATAGGCATTGTTACAATAGATCCGCAAAAAAAAAGCAAAACAGATGCAATATGGATGTCACGTGGACATCATCCTGATTGTTTTTCGGACTGAAAAATACATACGGTCATGTGCATGAGCCCTTAGAAGGGGAACATCTTTCACAAGTATTTGCATCTGATCAGGCCATCTTAAAAAATCTAACATTATACTTGAACTCACTTATCTAAAAATCCACTGAAAAATCCCCCAAAATGGGAGGTCCCGGACTGAGAAGCCATTCCATTTTTCATGCTACACCGCCATCTGCTGGTCACAAAGAGAAATTTCAGTCAAAGTCTGTATGTATATAGTGTCTAGCCAATATCAATAATGGGCCTTTTCTTGCTGTTCCCCTAGGGCAAAGTTTACAATGATATCTACTCTTTTAAAAAAAAATTGAGGGGAAAAAATGTCAATTTTCATTTATCCCCAAAACACAGGGAGAATACTGCCCCCCCCTTCCCCCCCTGACAGAATAAAACCCCATAACTGCTGATTTTCGCCGTATACAGTATCTATAGACCATATCCATATATAATGTGTATATAGACGTGTGCATATTCAGAATTGACTCAGGTGTCTGTTTAAAGTGTAAATTTACCTTCATGATAGATTATAATTCTACGCAGATCATGTGTCTACAAGTGTATAAAATCCGCATATACATTATATAACAGGTGCTTACATATAAGAGAGTGTATTTACATGCTGGATGTATTCAGGTATCACAAATGGAGACAAAGCCACCGACAGCTTACTAAACTACTTCTCAATATTTGCAGTCAGCCCTTTTAAAAGGGGGTCTATCAGCAGGAAATTCACCAGACGCAATGCCTTGTAGGCCTAGCTCACTTAACAATCCATTGCTTCATTCTGAAGAAAAAAGTACTTTTATTCTATATGCAAATGAGAAGTTAAGTGCACCGAGGGCGGGCCCAAGACATTCTGTGCACCCTTGCTCCTCCTGCTTCCTCTATCAGCCCCTCCCTCTTCTCCTTCTTGATTGACAGGTCCGTGTTCCTACATAGTCCTCTTGCCTGGCTCTTTCAATAGGGGCTGGGAGAAAAAGCAGGAGAAGCAAGGGTGCACAGAGTGACTTGCTCTTCCCCCTTGGTGCACTTAAATGCTCATTTGCATATGGATTACAAGAATGAAGTGAACGGTATCATTACGTTCAGCAGAGCTAGCCCCCACAAAGCCATGTGAATTTCCTGCTGACAGATTCTCTTTGAATCATTTACATATGCAATAACATTTATATCCATGACCTCAACACCATGACTTGTAGCCAAAGTCATCAGCTTCCCCAGTGATCAACTTTTTTTTCAAGCACTGCTTTTTGGCAAGGCAACCCTCCAAAAAGTTGTTGCCTAGCAACAGGAACATCAGCCGGTGAGTGACTACTGTGAATCCTCATGCTTCTCTGAAGTCTACTGTGGTCACTATTGTACAGAAGGATCGATAGAGCACGTTGATGTCACGCAAGGGTGTAGCTATTGGGGTGGAGGTAGCCATCACAGCCAGGCCCTGGTGCCTGACTAGGTCCAAGGACCATTAGGTATTACAAATATTACTTTATAAGTGGGGGTCCTGTTATCGATTTTACATTGAGGCCGAGGAGCTTCAAGTTATGCCTTCGATGACTTGCCACCAGATCCTCCACCTCAACATGTCTCCTAGGAGGATGACCACCAGACTCACTGAAATAGACAAATGGAGTAACTCATATTAACCAGTCAGGTCACTGGTTACATTTTCCAGCTCGCCCTGACATATTAAGGGCTGTATTCTGATTGGTGACTGTGGACACCTATCATTTGAACACAGGGGTGCACCTAGCCTTTCTGCTGTCTGAGATGAAAACTGAAACGGCGCCCCCCCCACCCCACCCTTCCCATTGTCAATTTCTTAACCTAACCCCTTCCGTTCAGCTCATGGCCCTTTGGCTGCCCCTCTCCTGCCCCTACCTGGTGCTGCCTGAGGTGATCGCCTCACCTGTCCTCATTGGTGGTGCACCCCTGTTTGTACACCATCCTCTTCCATTTTGGTATCTATAGGTGGAGGTCCTACAGTCGCTATCATTGCTGGCGCATGTGGGGCTCCGTCAATCACTGCCATTCAAAGACACAATGGGCCCTGGACACAGGACGAGGCCCAGTAATAACACTGCCACTCGCAATCTTTCTAATTCATGTTTTTTAAAATCTGATGGGTTTCTTAAAGAAGACGCAAAAGATATTAAAATTCTCACCTTTCTCAATCTGTTCTCCGGCCTCGAAACCACGAATCCTGACTGTCCAGATTTTGTATCTAATCCTTCTGTATTTGTATGATAACATTGTGAAAATGAGAATAAATCCAGTGACCTCCTAAAAGTCCAAACTGTGTGCCAGAGCCTCATTTACTTGTGTAAAGCATGGTGGAGGGACTGAGTAACAGGATGGGCGAATGGTGGGTCAGGAAATGGATTCCGAGTACCCCCAGGCTTTAATGGATAAAGCAGCTAATCTGGAGTCCTAGGCAGGTACAACTGGGCATCTCATTGAAAGTGTGCCACTCATATACTATAGAGGCAAGCATTTAAAGGGGTTGTCTCATCAGCTGACTGACATGGCATTCATAGCAGTCTGTGAGAAAGGTGGTCACGGGGAAGCAGTCTGTGCGAGAAAAAGGTGGACACAGGAAAGTGTTCTGTGTAAATAAGAGGGCATGGGGAGCAGTGTGTGGGAAATAGGGGGCAATGGGGAGAGAAGTGTGTGAGAAAGAGGGGAGTATGGGGAGCAGTCTGTGTGGGTAATAGGGGGCATGGGGAGCAGTCTGTGTAGGAAATAGGGGACAGTGGGGAGAGAAGTGTGTGAGAAAGAAGAGAGTATGGGGGGAAACCTGCATGATAAATAGGGGGCATAAAAGAACAGTATGTGTGAATAAGGGGGGCATGGGGAGCAGTCTGTGTGGGAAATACGGGGGGATTGGGGAGAGGATTGTGTGAGAAAGAGGGGAGTATGGGGAGAAGCCTGTGTGGGAAATAGGGGGCACGGGGAGCAGTCTGTGTGGGAAATAGGGGATTGGCCATAGACCCTACAGGGAAATTTCCCGGTGGGCCGATGCCCAGGGGGCCCTGAAGCCCTCCTAATGGCCGCAGACCAGGTACATAATGATTTGATGCTCAACAGCCACAGGTTCCCTCCTGAACTCAACTGTGATGCAGATAAATACTGTGGTTGGGGTGGCAGTATTTTGTGCTGACCTGTGGTATTTGGTTCTGCTGGGGTGGTATTCTGTGCTGCACTAAGGTATTGCAGGCCCTGCCTACTTCTGTTGTCCCCGCCTACTTGTTTTGTCCAGTCTTCTGTCAATTTGGACCCACCTACAACATGGGGCCACTTTTAGGTTTTTTCCCAGGGCCACTTTAAGTTCCCAATCTGTCCCTGGGGAGCAGTCTGTGTAGGAAATAGGGGGGGTTGGGAAGAGAAGTGTCTGAGAAAGAAGAGAGTATGGGGGGAAGCCTGTGTGATAAATAGGGGGCACTGGGGAGCAGTATGTGTAAGAATGTGGGAGCATGGGGAGAAGGCTGTGTGATAAATAAGAGGTATTGGGGAACAGTATGTGTGGGGGTATGATGGGGGCATGATGAATGGTCTGAGAAAGAGGGCAGTATGCAGAATAGCGTGTGAAAATGAGAGGACATGGGGAGCTGTCTGAGTTAGAAAGTGGGGGGGCTTGGGGTGTGTGAGAAAGAGGGAGCATGGGGGAACTGTATGTGTTAGAAAGAGGGGGCATAATAAGAGGTCTGTTTGAGAATGGGCAGCAGTCTGTGAAAATGAGGGGACATGAGACGCTGTCTGAGTAAGGGCTCATGCACACGACCGTTGCTGTTTTGTGGTCCACAAATTGCAGATCCGCAAAACACATATATCGGCCATCTTGTAGATTGTGAGCCCTTGCGGGCAGGGCCCTCTCTCCTTTACTAATTTGTAACTCGTCTTGTTCATGCAACTGTCTGTATTATGTATGTGCACCCCTTTTCATATGTACAGCGCCATGGAATGAATGGTGCATTCCGCATTTTGCAGAATGGAACAGCCAGCCCCTTACAGAACAGTCCTATCCTTGTCTGTAATGCGGACAATAATAGGACATGTTCTATTTTTTTGTACAATGGACATGCGGACCTATGGACAAGGAATGAACATTTCTGGGGTTTTTTTTACGGCACCATTGAAGTGAACGGTTCCGCATACGGGCCAAAAGAAAACTGAACGGACAGGGAAAAAAATATACGGTTGTGTACATGAGCCCTGAGAAATTGGGGGGTTTGGGGAGCAGCCTGTGTGACAAAGAGGGAACAGTCTTTACAGCAACCCCATTGATCTTAGACTAGTTACTAGGGATACATTCAAATGCCGGTCTCAAACGATGCAGCTTTTGGACCGTGCAGATGGGACAATTGGTTTGGCAGTCCTACCATACCACTCCTCATTTGAGCATGCATTATTAATCATATTTTCAAGAAAAAATAAGCGCCCGCTAGGTGTATTTCACACGGCAGTATTTTTCATCACTATTTGTAAGCCAACACCAGGAGAGGGATATCAACAGAGAAAACCTATCATGGAAAGATTTGTACCTCTTTCATGTTTTGGACCCATTCCTGGTTTTGGCTTAAAAATACTGATGAAAAATACTGCCAGATGAATGAAGCGGGACTTTTTGAATAATACATTTGCATGAATGTTGCCAGATTGCCACTTCAGCTATCTAACAATCTGTTTTTGAGATTTCTGAACTCGACCCGGTCACTAATTTATTTATATAATCCACCTATGTCGTTCATAAGACCACACAGCCTCCAAAAACCCTTTAGCTGGCAATAACACAAAGAGCAAAACAATGGATGAATAATCTAGACACAGACACCTTCCAGTCTTCATGGTTTTCAGTGAAATGTTTATTAAGACGTTCTGATTAAAGATTGGATTACTACATTAAAACTCCACTTAAATAAAAAGAAATCGGTAAGCAGAAAGGGGTTAGCTGGTACTTTACAAAAACAGTAGGTTCCACTTCAAATATAAAGTTTTTATTTATTTTTTAATAATTAACAATAATAGTAAATACAAAAAATGACATTATACATCTTGTAGTAGCTTCTAGAATAGGGGTCTCCAACCAATGGCTCTCCAGCTTTGGCAAAACTACAACTCACAGCATGGCAGGAGTTGTAGTTTTGTAACAGCTGGAGAACCACAGGTTGGAGACCATTCACAATTATGTTTACACAAATGCGTTGTTATTGATGGTGAACACAGATATCACATCAGTCTGCAGGGCAAGAAACTCTCTCACACACTAGTATCATACTCTAACCTCCAAAGGAAAATAAAACAAAACTTTGTTTTACACACGGCTACACGGCCTCCAGTTGTCTATGTAGAAGTAGGCTTGGCCTAGATCATGCTTCACCTAGAGACCACCTGAGATATACAAGCCGCCCCCCCCCCCCAACCTCAAGGGTACTGTACAGTACTGTGATCATTGGGTTCTGGAATGGTGACTACAGAATGCTATAAGAGTGTTGAGCTTTTATGATGATGCCTATTTTCACGGATGAAGTCAAATAAGCCGTAGAGGGTTTTTATTTGGTGACAAGGGTTTTGGTGCGAATTATGTTTTTTTAGGACAGATAAAAAAACAAAACATGAAATAGCAGCCGGGCAATTGTAACCCTCTGAATCCTATTGCAAATTTATTAGTAGACCACACACCCAACAAATGTAGAACTGAAACCAAAGCTGTGATGATGGACATAATATCTCATAGTGGTCATAGTCTATAAATGGCCACCAGGGAAAAAATCCCAACAGGGAAGTTGCTAAGTGCATTTCTTATGTTATAACATTTTGGGTTAAAGAAAATTGGGTCTCAGAAAAAACAATTTTCCTTTTACAATTTGGTTGCCAGAATGTTTTTGGTTAGGTGAGTTAACCGTCTATAGTTTTGCCAACTTTATCTAAAAGAGTAGAACTTAATGAAACAAATGTCTCTGCAACGATAAAGAACATGATTGTCTGAAGGAAGAACTGTTTATCATCTCCTCATCTTTGTTTTTCTACACGGAAGTATCTGGGATGAAAAGTAAGCCACAGACTATAAATTAAACAGAATTTTACTTTAATTTGGAGGTGGCATTAAAAATGATCAGATGGTGGACTATGAAGGCATGTTATTATTATATTTTACTAACTTTACATTGTTGCAGTTCCAAAGTTCATGAGGAGGCAAGACGTGGTCACGCTCTGTGGTCATGCTATTTCTAATACCAAAGAAGTAAGGCACATTTTCCATCTAAATAACATTCTACAAAACTACTTCCTTGCTTGTGTTGCACAGCGAAATAGGTGAATGTTACGTTAATTAATTAAGCAAAACAGCCTGGGGGCTTTAGCAACTGGACAAAGATAGCCGGTGGCGCATCATTAACAAGGTGCATCAAGAAATGTGTAAGGATTGTAAGAATGCTGTAAGGTGCCCACTGTTGAACTGTACCCATACCCTGGCTTGGCATGTACTAGACAGTGCGAATGTTGAGTATTGAGTAGTTGTTCAACTCTGTCATATATGCCAAACTTTGCTGAACCCTAGAATGGTCTGTGAAGTTTTCTATCACCAAAGCCAAAGTCTCGCTGTATTGTCAGAGGAGAGTAAACAATGGCAGTGATCATATACAATAAACTAATCAGACCCCAGAGGTGTCAGTTTTTAATATTATACCTCACTCTCTGCTAATATTAAGACATGGTAGCTACAACCCTACTAAAATTTGTATTTATTTGCAAGTTTGCTTGGAAAGAAGAAAACACCATTCCTTATCTACATTTCTTCTAAGAACCCTGGTGTTAAATGATAAGCACATCAATTTAAATGAGTTAAAATAAGACAAGTATGGAAACCTTCATTAAGACAATTTTGGAGGACCACCACTGTAGTCACTGAGGCGCAGGAGAGATTAGAGTGGAGAGATTATTTTGGAACATGCAGCCTGCAACATTTAAGGATACTTGTTGGTAAATTAAGTCCTTGACGAACACATGTACTGTCTTATATGGCCAGGGTCTTCTCTGTTACAGTCTCTGTCTTGATTTGTTTTGTTGTTGTAACTTTTATGAAGCCCAAACTTGTTTCTTGCTCTTCCGTGGTTTGTTCTTCTTGATGGGTAGTAAAGCTCATCTGCGGCAGGGTAATTTTGAAACCTTCTTGAGAACTGTCTTCCTTCATTTCTTTACTCGATTCCACGTCTGATTTTGAGTTCAGAGATAACTTGGGAATCTTATACTTGGTTGACTTGTCTTTACTGGTGTCACCCTCATCATCTTTATGTATACCACTATTGTCCACTGTGTATTCCCCCTTAGATTTACTTGAAAGAAATCCAAGAGAGATGCGACCCATCCCTGACTTTGAATCACCCTCTCTAACATTTTCCATAGTTGCCATCTCGGTTCTTGCAGAGGAGCTAATTATGTGATCTTCGCCCTTTTCTTTTTTCTTGAAACCAGAGAAAGCAATTTTAGGAGACTTAAATTTATAGGAAAGAGAGGTCTCGGGGCCTTCATCTTTTGATTCGGGTTCTTCTGTCTTGACTAATTTTAGATTCATTTCAGAGTCTATTTCTTTGCCCTTGTATGGTGATGAAAATTCAACCTTAGGAAACTTTAGCTTACCAACCTTTACAACACCATCTTGTGATCCATTTCGCGTAGATACTTCATTTTCCCCATTTACATGGCCAGAGGTTCCATTTATATTTACTTCCCCTGGTTCCCCAGAATTCACCCTAGAAGAAGAAAACCCTAATCTGGGGAACTTGATCTTTGAAGACTTAGCGGTGACATCACTTGAGTCTGCATCGGTTTCTTCTCCATTTTCTTCAGACCCTTTACCTTTGCCTTTCGACCGACCAAAAGAAGGTTTCATTTTTATTTTTGGCAACTTGATCTTCAATTCAGGACCTTCCAATTCCAGACTTGTGTCAATGTCAGATGAAACCAAACCTGCACTTTTGTCCTTGGTTTTGCTAAGAGAGAAAATATTCTTTTTTGTCTTTTTCCCTTCGTGCTGATGTGACTCATGTTCAGAGTGCAAACTTTTCATACTGATCTCACTGTCTTTTGTCTCTGCCTTCAATTTTGGTGGAGAAAGCTCCACATCCCCAGATACAGCTTTTGGTAAACTAACTGCTAATTTTGGTAGCTTTACTTTGTATTTCTTTTCAGCATCCTCTTCAGATGAGTCATATTTGTAGTCATCCTTGATTTTACTGCTCTTCTTTGCAAAATCACCTCCTTCTGAATTCTTTGTTAGCTTTTGCTCCAATTTCGCTCCATCGACTTCATATTCACCATGTGCTTTAATCTTTGGAGTAGACAGTTCCACATCTGGCATCTTGAAAAATGACTTTTTTCCTTCAGATTCCTCATCAAGAGACATTTCCATGTCATCATCTCCCTTTCGTCCCGGAAGACCAATTGTTGGCATCTTAATTTTTGGCATTTTCATTCCTACATCTAATTCTAACTCTTCAAGATTTGACGAAGTGATGCTTTTTACCTTGGTAACTGTACTAGTATGGTCACTTTCCAAGGAAGCCCCGACTCTTTCACCTTCACCTCCTGAAAATCCAACATCAGGCAAAGTAATTTTTGGCATTTTAAACTTTAGGTCTACACTCTCCTCAGAAGGATGCAAAGGTTCTGTGCCTGCTTCTGTAGTCCCTTTTGATATCCCAAATGATGGCATTTTGATTTTGAACATATGGCCATTGTCAGAATCTTCATGATCTGAGACCTTCACATCACCTTTCATAGCCATTTTGTGGTCACTTTCTAACTCTTTGTCCTCTTCTTTCCCTTTAAGAGATCCTACTTGAAGCTTAGGCATTTTTATTTTGAAGCCCATGATACCTGATTCAGAACTGTCTTCTGTTTTGGAAGTCTTGACATCTGCTTTAACAATGCCTTCCTCTACACCTGTCATGGAGCCTCCAAATTTAGGAATCTTTATTTTTGGCATCTTTAGCTTTAGATCATGTTGTTCACCTTCAGAACCACTTGATTCTACTTTGAGTGACTTAGATAAGTCACTCAATTTTAAATCGTCCTTGCTTAGACTGATATCTAGTTCCAATTCTGGAGCTCTTATTTTGGGAGTGGACATTTTTGGGAGCTCTACTGATGGCAAACTGAAGGTTCCTTCAGCAGCACTTGCTTCAGCACTTGAACGTTGCACTTTGGTCTCACCTTCAATAAATGGTATGTCTTCTTCATCGAATTTTACTTTTGGAAGAGAAATATCAACGTGTGGCAGTTTCAGCTTAGGCCCTTTAAGTTTTCCTTCGGATTCAATGGCTTTTGCTTTATCACCACTAATGTCCACCTTGGCTTCCAGTTCCTGAAACTTAGGGAGTTCAACTTTTGGTATCTGTATTTTGGCAGATGATTTTTCCATTCTAACATCAGCCTCATGTTCCAATCGAATTTTGGGCAAACCAATGTCTAATTTGACATCTGAAACCGAAGCACCAATGGATGAAAGCTTAGGTATTTTTAAATCACCTTCGTATCTTTTAATGTCTGCATCAGAAACATCTACTTCTACTTTTGGTTTTGATGTACAGATGTCTGATTTAACACACGGGACAGAAATCTGTAATGAAGGCGCGGCTGGTGGTGTAGATATCTCCAGAGAAGGGATCTTCATTTTATCACTAAGGTGGAAGTCGGAATCTTTTGGGCCCACTGATTTTTCTCCTGTCTTTGAAAGTGACACCTCAGTTGTTTGATCACTCTTTAGTCCAAAAGAAGGTAACTCAACCTCAGGGACTTTGACATGGACATCAGGCATCTGAAGATTTTCTTTTGAACCTTTTAAAATCAAATTTACTTCTGGTGCCTTAACTTTTGGAGATGACATTTTAAATGTGGGCATTTTTATAAAAGAAGTTTTTCCATCGGTACTTTCAGTCTCTAGAGAGACTTTTGCGTCCTGTGCTACAGTCTTAACTTTCTTAGTTTTTTCTTCTAGAGAACTTATTCCAGGTTTTTCCTCAGAAACATCTGTATCTTTTCTTGATATTCCAAATGAAGGCATCCTAATAGTAGGCATTTTCATTTTTAGCTCTCTTCCTTTTCCCTTGGCTTCAGTACTTTTCCCATCAAGTTCAGCAGAAGCGTCTTCAGCTTTTGTTGATTTATATGGGGAAATTTTACCCTTAACTTTAGTTTTCTCAATATCTGCATCTTCTTCACCACCTTTGCTTTTCCCAAATTTCGGCATGGAAAATTTGGGAAGGTTCAACTTCACATCTGGGATGTCAATATTAATTTCAGGTGGTGGTGAAGCTTCTCCTTTGGGAAGTGCAACATCAACCTCTAACTTTGGAGCTGAGATATCAACAGTTGGAAGTTTAACTAATGGAACTTTAACTTTTCCATCAGAAGATAAGTCCATCTGACCAGAAGAAGTATCCACCTTCTCTTTGCTAGCTCTTTTTTCTCTTTCCACTGCAACATCTTGCTTTGATTTAGGAAAAACTATTCCAAACTTTGTCATTTTCATTTTTGGTGATTTAACTGCAAGTTCAATGTCTCTTTCTGCATCTGTTGCTTGTCCATCAACTTCACCTTTCTTAGCTTTTGATCCAGAAAGTCCAAGTTTACGAAAAGAAAACTTGGGTGCTTTCCATTTAGCCTCACCATCACCAGAAACAACAGCTAAATCTTCTTTACCTGACATATCGGTTTCAACTGTTGGAATGTCTGCACCAATGTCCACATCAGGAATTTTTGGTGTAGCTATCTCAAGTGATGGAAGTTTCACAGATGGCAACTTCATTTTAGCCTCTTCGTCTTCTACAAATGGCTTTACTTGTTTTGCTTTAGAAAGTTTCACTTCAGCCTTTTCTTTTAATTCACCCTCACTAACCTCTGTGGATTTCCCAAGTCCAATCTCAACTTTTGGCAAACTCATCTTGAGTCCTTTATCTTCTGTGTCCACCCTAGTCTTCATTTCTGTAGTAAGATGTGGTGAACAAATATCACCCGTCACCTTTGGGACATCAAGTTCAACAGCCATATCTTTAGCTACGTCACTGAGCTTAGGAAGATTTAGCTTTGGCATCTGGAATTTAATGTCTTTGTCTTCAACAAATGCCTCAGTTCCCTCAGTTTTCACTTTTGGCAAATTTAAACCAACATCAAGTCTAGGAGCATCTATCTCAAGAACTGGCATTTTAATAGAAGGAATGGCTACTTTTGAATCTCCAGTTTGGCCATCAAAGGCTATTGAATCCAACTCTACTTTTGGAAGTTTAATTGCTCCTTTAGGCTTTTCCACTGAAATATCTAGGTCAGGTTTTGATGAGGTTAAGCTCAGATCGAAAGTTTTTGTCTTGGGAACATCAATATCTAAGTCAGGAGCAATTATTTTATCCCCTTTCTCTTTGTCAACTTTCATTTTTGTATCAGCACCAGACATGTGAATTCCAACTTTTGGAGGAGACATATCAGGCTTTCCAAGTTTTGTTGTCACATCAAACTTGGGTAAGGAGACTTTGGGCATTTTAAACTTCAAGTCCGTACTTTCTAATTCAAGTCCTTTTTTATCTACTTTACCTGTGGGTATGGTGCCCTCCAGTTTATTTGGATCACTGCCTTGGACTTTTGGTAAGAAAATATCAACTGATGGCATCTTAATTGAAGGAAATTTTAATTTCCCCTCTGCTTCTGTAGGCAAATCTGATCCGTCTACCTCAGACTTTTCTTTTACTAGCAACCCACCAAAACTTGGTAGTTTAGGACCTTTCAGTTTAAGTTCTGCTTCTTCAATTTTCCCAGCTGATACCTCTGACTCAACTCCCAGTCCTTCATCCTTTAAGCCCAATTTAGGAAGACCTATTTTAGGCATTTTGAGTGTAACATCTGGAATTTCAATAGAACTTTCAGCTTCAACTTTCTCAGATTTCACATCTAATTTCGAAATAGTACCAGCATAGGCATCTTTAACTTTCATGCCTACCTTAGGAGGACTCACTTTGGGCATCTTAAGAGTTACATCTGGAACCTGAATAGGTTCAACAGAAAGTTCTTCTGACTGTACATTTAGGCCTAAGTCCACTTTTGGAGCAGAGATGTCAATAGATGGAAACTTTAGGGAGCTTTTCTTTTGACTTTCAGGACTATCGCTTTCAATTTTTCCTTTAGAAAGAGAAATTCCAAATTGTGGGGTTTTTACCGAAGGGATTTTTACCTTATCCTCTTTAATATCTTTTTTGACTTGGGGAGGGGTTACTTCCAAAATGGATTCTGCCGTTTTGGTGGACATGCTAAATTTTGGAAGTTTGATCTGTAGGCCTTGACTAGTAGAAGCTGGTGTTTCTACTTCTACGGAACCTTCTACTTTTGGTAAACTTAAGTCAACATCCAATTTAGGTGGTGCTATTTCAACTGAAGGTAATTTTATTTCAGTCTTTGGCTTTCCATCAACTCGAAGAGTGAGGTCTTGCTCTTTTTGTAACTGTGGTGTACAAATTCCTACTTTTGAAATGGATGGTTTGCTTATTTTAGCTTCTGGTGCTTCCACTTCAACACCAGCTACAGGCATCTTAATTTCAACATCTGGAATTTTAATCAAGGTGCTTAAGCCAGTTGCTTTAATACTTTCAGAAGTTTCTGCCTCGCTTTTCTTGATTGTTAGTGGTATATCAAGCTCCACTTGAGGAGTCTTAAAAACTGTCTCTTCTTTGGTTTCAGTTCCAACCTGTGGTGCTGCAATTCCAACCTTTGGTACTGCAATTTCAATATCTGGCTTTGCCACTGTGACATCAACTTTTGGCTTCTTCATTTTAGAGATATCAATACCAACTTGAGCTGCAGATTTCTCTTTCCCTTTAACTTCTTCTTGAGCTTTCCCTGAAACATCTTTAGCACCAGAAATGTCCACAGAAAGTCCCCCGGCCACTGCTGCATCTTTGACCCTTAGTCTTGGGAACTTCATCCTTAGTCTTTTCTGTTCTGTAGTGGTTACTTTAGTTGAGATCTCTGTGCTCTTAGTTTCAGTAGTGGCTTCTGCTCCTCCCTTAGATTTAAGGATTTTGGAGAACTTTGGAAAGGAAAATTCCACATCTACTGGTGGAATGTCCAAGCTGGCAGCAGAAATTTCTGAACCTTTCACAGCTTCCATGGAAGCTTCTGAGTCCTTAACATCACCTGGAACCTTCTTTTTTTTCTTCTTCACTGGAGTCAGGCTTTTAACAGTCTGTCAGAAAAATCAAGATCTTATTAATACATGCATCACATGACTAGGCTCATTTAGAAAGGTTATTTATGTGGCAATTATTTTTATGTGTTATGTGTTTATTTATGAATTTAGGAGTCAATGAAAATAGTGCAACTTGTGCTAAATTCATCAGAATTACATGTGTAGCTTTTGCAATCTCATGGCTGGCATGTCTTAAAGAGAACGTGTCATCAGAAAATGACCTATTATTTAAACATTAGTTTTTTTTCCATGTCACTATTTAAATTTGAAAAAATGTATAAAATCTTGCAGTTTTCACTCTGGCCACCAGTCCTAAAATATGTTGAGACTTCGTGACTTTTGAGTGCAGCACTGGACAGGAGCTGACCCATTGACTTCTATGGGAGGGTTTTGTAGGCATGCTCTGTGGTGAGAAGGGAGTAGATAAGCCGTGAGATCACCTATTGTAAATGGTGGAACCTGTTTTATCTATATGGAGGAGATACTAGTGATTGTAATTCTGCCTATGGTGATAAGATAGCTGCTGAAAAGTTTCTTGTACAGAACAGGAAATCATGACCTATTATAAGGCTTAGGCTACTTTCACACTAGCGGCAGCACGGATCCGGCACCTAAAGGGTGCCGACGGATCCGTACTGCCGCTGACACGTGTGGGGCCGGAGCAGCACTCCGGCCCCACACATGTTGACACATACACAGAGAACATACATACACACAAACACATACATACTTACATACTCCAGCCCGGGACGCCGGCAGCACGTCTTCACGCGCCTCCTGCGCGCAGTGATGACGATTCCCCACAGTGCCCTCTGCTGGGCGCAGTGGGGAAACGTCATACCTGCGCGCAGGAGGCGCGTGAAGACATGTTGCCGGCGTCCCGGGCTGGAGTATGTGAGTATGTATGTGTATGTGTATGTGTATGTATGTATGTATGTCTATGTATGTATGTATGTATGTCTGTATGTTTCTCTGTAGCCGGATACAAAATGACCCCCCATTGCAAGTCAATGGAGGACAGATCCGGATTACTGGTGTGTCACATCAAACGGATCCGTCCCCATTGACTTGCATTGGGGGTCATTCCGGATCCGTCTTGGTGCGGATACCTGGACCGGAGAGCAAACCGCAGCATGCTGCGGTTTGTTCTCCGGTCTGAAGACGGAACGGAATGCTTTCAGGAGCATTCCGTTGTCTTCAGTTCAGTTTTGTCCCCATTGACAATGAATGGGGACAAAACTGAAGCGTTTTTTTCCGGTATTGAGCCCCTATGACGGAACTCAATACCGGAATTTAAAAACACTAGTGTGAAAGTAGCCTTAGGCTACTTTCACACTAGCCTTAGTACGGATCCGGCGGGTGAAGGGACCCGCCGGATCCGTACTGAATAATACAACCTTGTGGATCCGTAATTCTGGATCCGGTTGTATTATCTTTAGCATCTTTTAAACGGATCTAGAATAACCTCTATTGAAAGTCAATGGAGGACAGATCCGTTTACAAGTGTGTCCACACCAAACAGATCCGTTCCCATTGACTTGCATTGGGGGTCATTCCGGATCCGTTAAGGTGCGGATAACTAGTACGGAGAGCAAACCGCAGCATGTTGCGGTTTGCTCTCCGGTCTGAAGACTGAACAGAATGCTTTCAGGAGCATTCAGCTGTCTTCAGTTCAGTTTTGTCCTCATTGACAATGAATGGGGACAAAACTGAAGCGTTTTATTCCGGTATTGAGCCCCTATGATGGAGCTCAATACCGGAATTGCAAAACACTAGTGTGAAAGTAGCCTTAGTGGCCAGTATGAAAATTGCAGGATTATATACATTTTATTGAATATAGACATATAGTGACATAGAAATTTTTTTTTAAATTCACCAAAAAGTTTAAAAAATGTTTAACATAAAATTGTGATTTAAACAATAAAGGGGGTCATTTATTTTACTGAAATAAGCATAAATTAGGCGTATTTCAGGTGTAGATGCTATCTGCGACTTCTCCCCGCTCACACCAGGTCTAAAATTGTGGGTGTGAGGTGGGCGAGGAAGGGGACAGGACGGCAAGCCCGTCTAATTTACCATTTTCTACGAATGTTTCAGATGTAGAAAAAGGTCTAAATGTAAGACAACTAGTAAGCTGGGTTACATTTAGAACTGGCGCTGGATGCGCCAAAGTTATGGAGAGGCCGGCGCCTCTTTATAACTTCGGTAGATCCTCTGCCAGCTATGGGGCTTTATTAAGACCGGTGTCTAAAACTCTGGTCTTAATAAATGTGCCCCTTATTTGCTCTCTGACGAGACATTCACTTTAACATCAAACATTTGTACCAAAAAAGAGCATCAGTAATAAATTAGTTGAATATACACATGTACGTACCATTTTTGGCATCTTAGCTTTTGGACCCTTCACTTCCACACTCCCAGAGCTTGGGGACACAGTAACATCACTAGACGGTACTGTCCTTTTGAGGCAGTAAGAGACTTTATATTGCTCTGCATACTGGAGGATCTTCAATGCATCTTCATATTTAATGTTTTCAAAGTAAACTCTGGCACTTATGATCTGGTCTCCTGTGAAAATTAGATGTGTTAGAAGCTGAGGGTACAAGGATATCTGTGACTTAATTAGCTCCAAATTACTATTTAAAACAATGAAGATAGTTATACAGTGAAACATCTTTAAAAGACCACCTCTTGAGAAGACAACCTCCTTTGTGATGGATTTTTAGTTTCATCATAAACTATGTATACTATCTTCTCTTAGTGAACCACCTCTCTAGTAGACCATTTTTCAATGCAATTTCAGGTGGTCATCTCAACGGGACTAACAAGTGAACTTTGCTATACTATCACTCCTATGTTGATATAATGTCTATTATAATGTCGGTACCTTTAGAGAAAGGATCTCCCCACCTATTAAAATAACCAATGTGGCCTATCACAGCCTGGTCCACTATCTCCAAGGACCTCATGGCAGCTATATGGGCTGCCTGTATGTTATAGACATCCTTAACCATAAGCAATATTTACCTTCAAGCAGAGACAAATTTTTGGCAGCAGGGGAGTCTTTGAGGATCTCTGAAACAAATAGTCCGTCTTTGCCTCCTCCGGAGATGTTTATGCCGGACATTCCTGCTTGTGCCTCTGTTTCTACAATGACCTCCACCATCTCTGAAGCTCTTAGCTTCTCCTGGAAAAACATGGCAAGACATTAACCGCAACAGTCTAAAATCATGTTCATACTTCCCAAATAAAATGTCTAGAATAAAAATTTCTATCAAGTTTGCTTTTGTGTAGTAGTTATGGTAGCTTACAATCCTTTTATTAGATTGGTTGTTTTGATGCCTATATTTTATAATCACAGCTGTAAAGAAAATCAGCTCTACATACATTGACCTCCTAGTGAGCCTATTTATGATGGGCTTGTGCCATCACCAGTTAATCAGAACAGGATTGTCCTGAAAGTGCTTTATACTATACAAGATGTGGCTCCACAACTGATGTTGGATTATAAGTACAGAAGTGGAGGATATCCCACCTCTGTTATCTTCACATTAGCCTCCATCTTTGGTTCCTCTTGTTCTGCAGAGTTTCTTTGCCCTTTCAGTAGCAAAACTTTCTTTAACTCTGCGTGTAGTTTCTCCTTCTGTGCCTGAAAACAAGAGAACCTCATCAAAAACGATAACCACTATCATTATCATCATCATCCTATGTCTAATTATCAAGAGACAACAACTGAAGATGAGTTGACCTTCTCATCTATGCTTGGCATATAGAGCCCCCAGAGACAGTTTTCAATGCTGGTACCTCAGGTGTGATAGTTCTAGACATTTAAAATGAAAGGGGGAGCTGTCCTAGCAGGGGCTAAGCTGTAAAATTCATCTACCGTCCCGTGTGTATCAAGTGGAGGCTGACGCAGAGACAAAGTTGGGCTTTCCATCACCTGTGGCCCAAGCCTTGCATCTAAATACCATGACCAGACCAGATTCTTACTACTTACTACATGACCAGACCAGATTCTTACTACTCCCTGGTGACCTAAAACAAGGACATATACACCACAAATTTCTGGCAATAAACTTGGGCTGAGGAGATGCCGACTCTATTCTTCAATGGGCCAACTGACAGGAGGCCCACAAAAAACATTGCCCATTGGCCACATAAACCATTGTCCTTTTCTAAGCTACCCAAGTAAGCTGCAGACTTTGGGTTCATTCTAGTCATTAGTGGAAATGAGTAGGAGAACTTCTGGCTTCTTTACAAGTGAGTTGGAAAGGAAACACCACAGAATTTTATTCACAGGAAAAACCTTTGTTGATGTAACACGCAAGACATACTGGCAGAGATTAAAACAGGAAAGAAGAGATCAAGATGGAGTGAGATGTTTTGCATGGGGCTGAGGCTCAGGGTCAGGTTATGTGCCTTCATTCACAAACGCCATATATGAAAATTGAATTATGATCCACAGGAACATTGACACAACACTCTTACATATGGCCCTATAGTCCTCTGCATAGGTATGATGGAATGTCAGGCTTCAGGCTGGCAAGCACAAGACATTTTTGCAACACCTGGTCCCCAATGCATAATGTGCACCAGGGTTCCCACCAGCCATTATAGTACTAAACCTTTGGGAGAAGCCTTTGGGCCCCAAATACTGCTTGCCAAATGTCAAACTGAATCCCTATTGCTATACAACAGGTTAGGGTAATCTCTTGGTGTCCAAGTTAGGGGTTTCAGAATTCAGACCCTGAATTTCAGCCTCAGAGCTGTTGGGAAATAATCTATTGAATTGCTCTCTGTCACTTCCTTCCTACCTTGCCCTCGTTTATAATACCTACTCTCCATTTCCTCCACTCATGTATCTGTAGCAGGGTCCACTGGCTCCTGCAGTTCCTCTCCTGACTCTATCCTTCATCAGTGTTGCGTAGAGTAGGTACTGGCTCTCCTTAAGGAGACCGGCTGTGTATGAAGAGGTATCCTTAAGGAGAGGGAGAATTGTCTCCCTTGCCTCCATCCCTCATTTGGGCCCGTTTCAGTATCCACTTCCTTTATTAGCGTTGCTAAGGGTAGGTACTGGCTCACCTTAAAATGTTTTTCCAAGCCTTATATATACTATCCTCTGGAAAGGTCATCAGTATCTGATTGATGGGGGTTCGACACCCTGGACCCCCTCTAATCAGCTGTTCGAGAAGGTCCCAGCACTACTGTGAGCACCATGGCCTTCTCCCTACTCACCAAGTATAGCATCATACATTGTATAGCGGCTTGTCATGAGGGGAAGTAGTGAGCCCTGCCTGTATCCCCAACCGCTGTCCGTGCCTACTTACACGGCCCGTCCTAAACAACGGCGCGTAACTGGTCGACAAGCCCTGACCTACGTAAGTGCAGGGGCATAAAGGGAAGGGAAGACAAAGGGAATAACTAACACAGAACACCCCCAATAAAGAACTGTCAGACTAGCCAAGGGCCGTATCAGGAAGTCACGCCAAATACTAGGGAGAAAACTGAAGGCCAATCACTCACAAAACCACTAGCACTGCTGGAAAAGACCAAACACAGGCAACCTGTGGCCAGCAGGCTGCCTGCTTAAATAGGCCCAGAAGATGGGTCATGTGACGTGGCCAGCGTCATGTGACCCAACTCAGAAACTTGAAACACAAAAGCACTGACTACTGGGCGTTGGCGCTCAGTTCCCCTGCTGCTTGTTGTCCAGGGGATGGAGGAAGCTGGCCGTGCTAGTGAAGCACGTGTCGCTGGGTCCTCTAGTACCCTGGTTTCTAGGGGAAACGACCTGTTCAGAGTTAGACACGGGAGACCGGCGGCGCAGTAAGGATGAGGCGTGTCGCCGGCTTGCTGTGACAGGGCTGTACTTGGTATCGCAGCTCAGCCCCAATTACTTGCATGGTGCTGAGCTGCTCCTAGGCCCTGAGACCGAACGTGTTGTTACTGGCCTAGAGAAAGCTAAGAGAAGGCTGCCGCTCTACTGCGAGCGCCGGTTCCTTCTCAAACAGCTGATCGGTTGAGGTACTGAGTGTAGGTCATCAGTATATAAGTCTCAGAAAACCCAAGTACACCAGCTACGTATGAAGACTTACTGGCAATGCTCCATGGGAAAAAATATGCAAGGTGGTATCTCCCCTGGCTCTATCACTCATCTGAGCCCGTTTCAGTGTTCCTTTACCTTACCAATGTTGCTTAGGGTATGTACTAGCTCTCTTTAAGGAGACCAGCTACATATGAAGACTTAGTGGCAATGATCCATAGGAAAATAATATCCAAAGAGCTATCTCTCACTAGTGCCACCTATTGATGTGGCTCCATATAAGTGAACGTTTAAGTTTTCAACAAGCCTTGGAACATGACAAGGGTGAGTTGCCAGGTCATATACCCGAACAAAAGGAAGCGCTCACTGAACCCTGGTACCTACTTTATTAACAGCCTCTTGGACACAGAATCCGTTTGTTTGTATAAAGAACTTTAGAAGTGAGGCATTGTTACTAGTCCCTAAAATGTGCCCATGGTGCCCTATGCGGTTGCCTGCTCTGTCCACCCTGATGAAAATGTAATCTGTATGCACAAGCAACCCAAAGAAAAAGATAAAAGTTGTGTAATTATATATTTTGAGTGATGTTAGCAGTGGTGCACCTCCAACAGACAAACCACAAAACTCAACTGTTTCTTGTAGTCATATGTTTTACCTGTAGCCACCACTAGGGGGAGTTTATGACTCCTGCTGAGTTCAATGCTAGTTGTATAAAGCCTTGTGCAATTAGCTCCCCCTGGTGGTGGCTGCAAATTGTGTTTTATTATATTAACGATCTGACTGAATTTAGAACACAGCTCTGATCACAACAAAGAAATATCATAATGAGCAAAGAAGTTTATACCTAAAATTGGAAAGGTGGACATGAACTAAAACAAAAAAAATTTCCATTTTAAAATTTCCTATGGGACCCTGGGGCTGTTATCTTTGAATATCTCAATCTGCTGCCCAGAGGGATATAAGCCAACTGAGCTGCCAGGGCAGGAAATAACTGAGAATCAAGTGAATTCAGATTTCAGGAACTTCTCCTCGGGCCCAGTTCTCCATGGCTCTTCACCTAGTAGGATCGCACAGGATGTCGGGTGGAGGAGATGACCCTGCTGCAAGCTACATCTGAGCCCAACATCCTTTTCCCTTTCTTCTAATGAATGAAAGGAAATTCTCACCGCTCGATCCGCGTCTTTGATTTCCTCCGGGGACAGGTGGGGGCGGCTGGCGGGGGGAGTCCTCTGCTTCAGGGGGCTGAACTTCTCTTTTACTGCCTGAAGAGAAAGTGAACAATACCATCAGACACGCGTATATATGATAGTTCTGAAGAAATATCATCATGAATAGAAATACTTACAGCGGGTTCAGATGTTTTACTAGACACATGACTCTCCACTCGTTCAACCTCTGGACCTACAAGAAGAACAATAAGCTATCAAGGTCATAACACCATGATAAATATATGAAATCACCTAGGAAATCATTGGTTCCAACTGGATCCAGCAGAATTTTGAAATGCAGATTTGGATCATGTGCTTGTATAAAAGGGCACGCTCTAAAAAGAAATGGCTATATCATAAAAGCACCAAAGGATCTACCAAACCTGTAACATGAAGCTCTAGGTTGGAGCTAGCCTATAACAACTGTCTATTAGTCAACGAAACGATGGGTGAATCGATCTTCAACTCTCAATGTAACTTGCTCCCAAAGTTGTTCATAGCCTTTAAATGAGTTGCACAGGATTAGAAAAACAGGGCAGCTTTCTCTTAAAAAACAGCACGTCTCTCTATGGGTTGTGACGGGTATTGAAAGCTCAGCTCTTTTAAATGACATCTGTCAGCAGATTTGTACCTATAACACTGTCTGACCTGTTACATGTGCACTTGGCAGCTGAAGACATCTGTGTTGATCCTATGTTCATATGTGCCTGCATTGCTGAGAAAAATGATGTTTTAAAATATGCAAATGAGCCTCTAGGAGCAACGGGGGCGTTACCTTACTGGCCCTGTCAATCAAAGTGCAGAGGGTACAGCAGTTGCAGAGAGTCTAGGTGTAACAGCCACACCCCCGTTGCTCATAGAGGCTCATTTGCATATAAAAAACATCATTTTTCTCAGCAGTGTGGGCACATATGAACATGGGACCAACACAGATGCCTTCAGCGGCCAAGCGCACATGTAACAGGTCAGACAGTGTCATAGGTACAAAACTGCTGACAGATGCCCTTTAAAGTTAATGGGGCTGAGCTGCGCCTAGGCCATGTGACCAATGAATGTGAAAGTGAAAAGAAACACATTTTAGTGCCTTTTATTATTTCCTATAAATGCTTTGTTTTTGTAATGAAAAACTATGTGTCAAACCATTCACACCACATGTTTTGCAGACAGAATTTGGCCGAAAAGCCTGAAGGCAGCTGTGCAAATTCCACTTCCTGCTGTTTTCAATGGGAGATCGCAGTTTATGGTCACAAACGCGCCAAGAAAGGGCACGACCTTTCTTGGTCTGGTCGTGACAATGAACCAATGCTGTATAAACAGTAATACAGCCACCTGGAGGCTTTTTGGCAAGGAATATGCGCCAAATTCTGTCTGCAAAATCCATAGTGGAAAGAGTTTTCACTGCAGTCCTACTGCACAGTATATCAGCCAAGATGTTCCCATGCCGAAATCTGGACTAATTCTGCCAACAAAGCAGGTAAAATGTACGCCTCGTTTGCATGTCATTTGCGCAGAATAAGGTCGACACCACGGCTTGCTCATTATTCAAGTGGATTTTGTGATGAAAAGCTAAATATTAGCCCCACGGATCTAGAATGGAGCGAATCAGAATATGAATCCACACGGTAACCACAGGAGAAATCCATGTTTCAGATCCTGCCGTAGATTTTTCTTAAAATTCACAGCGGTCCTGACCATCCCCTATAAACCTGCTCTATAGTGTGTACAGTCTTTGATATCTGTGGTGTTCTACAGGTGTTAGAGACATCAACCATACAATAGGTGCAGGTCTCACCTCTGGGACCCTCTCCTATCTCAATAATGGGGCCCAGAAGTACTCAGCTATTTTTGGAAGTCCCATAGAAGTGAATTGGGATGACATGAATGTGAGGTGTTCTCTGTTCCCTTCTATACGCCATCCAGGGGCGGATTGGCCATAGACCCTACAGGGAAATTTCCCGGTGGGCCGATGCCCAGGGGGCCACTGAAGACCTCTTGATGGCTGCAGACCAAGTACATATTGATTTGATGCTCAACAGCCACAGACCTGTGGTATTTGGTTCTGCTGGGGCGGTATTCTGTGCTGCACTACGGTATTGCAGGCCCTGCCTACTTCTGTTGTCCCCTCCCCGCCTACTTGTTTTGTCCAGTCTTCTGTCAATTTGGACCCACCTACAACATGGGGCCACTTTTAGGTTTTTTCCCAGGGCCACTTTAAGTTCCCAATCCGCCCTGAGTAGGTCCCAGAGGTGTGACCAGGGGTGCACCTAGCTTTTCTGCTGCCTGAGGCGAAAACTGAAAAATGCGACCCCCACAATGCCAGTTTCTTAACCTAACCCCTTTGCCACAATGAAAGTGCTCATTGCCCATGGCCCTTCCGCTGACCCCCTCTTGCCCCTACCTGGTGCTGCCTGAGGCGATCGCCTCACCTGGCCTCATTGGTGGTGCACCCATGGGTGGGACCTGCAGCTATCAGAGATTTACGGCATATCCAATATGCCATAAATGTCCCAGTTGGGACAACCCCTTTAAGGACTGCAGAACCCAGATCTTGTTCACCCCTTTAGAGAAGAAAGGACTAATCAATCATTAATGGAGCCTACACCAGAGGGTAGCCCTGTGCAGCTTCCCGCAGCCGTATGTGCCGAGATCTCCTCCATGATATTGGAAGGCAACTGTGTCCTTGACTTCATCCAAAAAGAACATAGAAACTTCTTAGTTTCACCGTAAAATGTTAAAGGGGCGTTCCAGTTTTATGTAATATGCAACTTTGTGGTTCACTTGCTTACTACTTTCAACATCAGTGCTTGCTGTTAATGAATGGAAACATCATATCCAGCTGACACAGGTGCTCAGCTTGTTGCAAGAGAGAGCCATGTACCTATCAGGGTTTCAGAAGTATGTTTTTATTCTGAACAATTAGAAAGTTGCAGATTTTTTTTTAGATGACAAATTGGAAAACTACTTGCCTACTTTCAAGGAGATGGTGTGACATGGAAACTTTCCATCTAGGCCAACCCTATCCACAAAAACATGCTAAGCCCCCATAACAACAGCCACGCTGCCAAAACAACACACATTGCCTGTAATGAACAGTGCCACCAGAGTGCCCCTATAAATAGTTTCCTGAATCGTGCCAGCAGGCTAAAGTTTTCATGCCTCTCAATTCTGTCTACTTGCAGCTGCCACTAGAGGGAGCTCACTGCACACTTATTTACACAGCTCCCATAAGACCAACATATAATGTAGTTAGCTCCCCCTGGTGGCAACTCCCTGATTTACCTGCTCTGGCAAGTATCTCAGACCTCTCTTCTATATTTCAGGGGCTGGAAGCAAGTATGTCTTTAAATGTATAGCCGATGTACAATTTAGCCTACTAATGGTACATATCCTCTTGTCCAGTGGTGCTTAAAGCATCATACATCTCCCCACTTGCTTCAGTCACACAAGACAGTATTTTGATATGCATTGGGATGACTGGGCAATGCTGTCATATCACGCTGCAAGACCATCCCAGCATATACCCTGCTAAAATGCCACAGGCCCCGCAAAAATAAAAATAGAACATGTCCTATTCTTGTCCGTATCACGGTCAAGGATAGGGATGCTCAATTGAGGGCTGAACAATCCGTTCCACAAAATGCAGAATGCCAATGGCCAGTATCCGTGGTTTGCAGACCGCAAAATGGACACGGTCGTGTGCATGAGGCCTTATACTAGAGCATTATCCATTGAGAACCACCATTACCACTCAACCCAAAACCAACAAACTAATTAGCAGGACTTTGGTGTCCTCACCCCCTGACGCTCCTGCATGGCTTCGCAGTTGTGCAATAGCCAAGGCAGCTGTGCCGCCCCCGTAGCATCTACCACCATCGCATGCAAATTTTAGCAGGAGATGTAGTTAGTAGTCTATATATATATATATATATATATATATATATATATATTTATATTTTATGTGACTTGTACTCCTAGCACTTTTAGGACAGAAATGTACTAAAATCACCCACTGACTACAGTTTTAATACGTCTTATGGGCACAAGGATCGCAAAAGCAGCTTCACAATGTAAGGGCCTCATCAAACAGCTCCCCATATCTCAGCTTCCGCAACTCTTAAAGGGTTTTTTGGGATTGCTGTGGTTTTTAACAGATATATTCAGGGATGGGTTGGGAACATAAAGTGGCCCTGAAACAAACAAAAGTGGTCCCATGTAGTAGGCAGGTCAAAATTGACACAAGGAGGGGCAACACAAATAGGCGTGGTCAGGAATACCATATTACAGCACAAAATACTGCCCCAGCATAGACAAATCACACAGTGCAGCACAAAATAATGCTTCACCTGCATAAAATACGAGAAGCAGCACCATTGTGGTGGCCAGCGCCAGCTGCCATGTTCTGTCCTCCTAGTCCAGTTGCCTCAGGACGGCAATACAGTTGAATTCAGGGGTCGAGACCTCCAGGTACTTGAAGCTCTCAGCATTAGTTAACTGTGAAAGCCTCAGATCATTACTTATCTGGCTGATGGTCACGAGGAGGGCTCAGGTGCCCCCCCTGGGTATCAGCCCACTGGGAAGTTTCCCTATAGGGTCTATGACCAGTCCACTTCTGGTTATGCTTATGCAGTTGCTTCCCTTATGTACATTTTCCCCATGCTTTTTTTTTTCCAATTTGGACTCTCCTGACCCGTTTTGACCATGTAAACCAATCATTCTGACTTGTTTCCATCCTGTATGTAGCACTTCCTGTTCCTGTATCCAACCAAACCCATGATGCACTTCTCCTTTCTCTGCCACAGCTCCAGTCCCACCCCTAACAGCTAGTTTATAGCTCCTCCCCTCCAGCTAGTTACTATTACTGCCCCACCCACTGACTTACCATCACAGGAAATAGGAAAGAGCTGCATGGACATGAGACCACAGCCCAAAACGGGAGATAGGAGCAATAAGGTAAAAGAAATACATTACAAAATTACAGCTACTTCCATAAATTATTATTTTAAAGGATACTGATGCAAACCGTAAAAACCCCTTTAAGCGAGGTAGAGAAAATAGCGGAAAATTGGGGCTAATTGCAGTTGCGTGTAATTAGTATTTATCTTGAAAATACATTAGCCAGGGCTCAACTCGAATTTCATAATAACTCATTCTGTAAGGTCAAGCTCAGCCTCATTCTTGGGTCAGGGTAGACATGAACTGAGGTATTTTAAGTAACACGAGATGGATGTTTTGTGGACATATGGGTGCCAGGGACAGGCACCTGCCACCCTCACTCTGGGGGCTCCCACGGTGTAATCGACATCACTGGGAGTTACATGACATAGAAGAACATAGTAATACATACAGATATGTCATAAATAAGAGGGCGAGCGGCAGGCGACCAGATGTATGTCTCCCTGGAGATGTGGCATATATAGCTTGGTCCTTGACCATGTAAAGAACTTTTGAATGAATGATCGCAAGAACGATTTTTCATTCAAATTCCTGAATGTGTTGGTAAAAGCTAGCCCTGACTGATGTCCTATTTGCTTAACCTGCACTCATTCGGGCAATTCGGCTGCTCATATAATAGGACCCAAAGTCTTATAGTCCTTTAGGCAATGTCCTCCAGGTGTCTGGCATATTGCGGACCTGCTGTTTGCCGGCCGCTATACAGGCACAGCCGGGTAGCAGCCGTGTGCATGAGCCCTTATTGTAACTTTGGCCTGTGTTAATGCATATGGCAGTCTGTCCATCTGCACATATATTCCCTATGTTTGCTCATAAATCCACATCCAGATAGTCTGGATATCATATGAATATCTGACGCTAGTATTGGGGATTCATAATAATCCCTTGTAGAGTCTCACTGTAAGGTGCAAAAATGTATTTTCTGTATGCCACATTTGCACATGGCATTAATAGGCCATATGCACAGCCACCACTAGATGGGGCTGGTGGTAACCCCTATGTATAGAGAAGAAGAACATTCTAGAAACAGGTTAGTCTGGTGCAGAGCAGTGTCTGATGTTTTCTGTCACATTATACAATGCTCGTTTTCAAGGGTTACGGCCACCATTGCAGCACAGATACAATGTGGCTGGAACAGGAATACGTGTGCCTATGTGGGCTCCCACTGGTGTTTTTTTGTGTAGTGTACAAGAACGACCACCACTAATGGATTGCAGGGTGGTCATAACCATGGAAAAGAGCAGTGTATAAGGTGATGGAAAAAGGAATCCAGCCAGGGAAGGAGACAATATGGACAATCACAATACATTAGTAAGTGCCTTGTATTAAAGAGGACCTTTCAGCACTCCTGACTTGCCTGTTTTAATAGCTCCATGCATTCCCCACGTACTAACAATTCTGGAGCATCTATTCTTATGTCTGTATGTTGTGCCATTCCTTTATTATTTGCACTAGAAGTTATGAATGAATTGCTATTTGTCTTCAGTAAAGGAACAGAGGGGAGGTGACCAGTTGGGGGTGTGTACCTGCACAGTCTGACTCTAGCCAATCAGTGCTGCCATGTTCAGACTGTGCAGGGACACACCCCCAACTTGGTACCTCCCCTCTGTTCCCTTACTGAAGACAAATAGCAATTCATTCATAACTTCTAGTAGAAACAATAAAGGAATGGCACAACATACAGACATAAGAATAGATGTTCCAGAATTCTTATTACATGGGGAATGTATGGAGCTATTAAAACAGGCATGTCAGGAGCGGTGAAAGGTCCTCTTTAACTTTCCCTACATGATAAATGCCATTTGCTGAAGTGAGACAACCCTTTTAAGTAAAGTCGGCTAGAGAAGTGCAGCTTATAGAAGATTGGTCAAAACTGACACTTTAGCCTATCAATTACCTGTGCAACCTGTAACATCCGTGAAATGCCAGTCCATGTATGCTAAGAACTGTCCTGACTGGAATTCTTCAGCAAAAGAACAGTTCTGCTGCACAATTGCCTCATTATTGCTTCCTGCACTGCTACACTGCACCAACATCCACAGCTGCACCAAGGGACCCTTCTTTGCACCTCAAAACTTTCAACATCAAGGCAGGAGAACCTTCTATTACAGCACTACCCAGGGGAGCGACAGAGTGAGTGAGTACTACTACCACCATTCTTGTTGCTATCACTCCAATCCTCTGCTCTCCTCCCCTGCGTCATTCTGCATCTGCAAGGATGCTAATAGGTTAATGAGTCAGCCAATGAGACAACAATGACTCTTTTCGCCCTCATGCACACTACTGTCCACGGATCCACAAAAAATATATATATATAGATATCTCTTAGGATAAGACCAGATGGTACGACTAAAATGTACACGGCAGGCTCCACCTACTTACGGTGGCCAATGGAGAGATGATTTTACCTAAAAATCATGCAGTCATTGGCCGCTGTGAGTGGGTGGAGCTTTGTTGTGTGCAATCAGCCGCAAAGTCCGGTATTACCTTTCTGCATCCAAAGCACTAAATAGACACAAAGTAAAAATTAAAAGGTCCGTAAACAGCAGTTTGCTGATGGTTTCCAGATAGCCCAAGTAGATTTTTTTGTATGCTGATAAGAAAAGAGCAGTAAAAAATAGAGAGATGTAATAGATGTAATAAAATATATAAGCAATGTTAATCAAATGTTGTATACTGTGATTATTTGCTTCATTCTGCGATTTTATGCAAATGAGCAATTAAGTGCACTGAGGACGGGCCCAGGCCACTCTGTGCACCCTTGCAATTCCTGCTTCCTCTTCCAGCCACTCCCTCGCCTTCTTAATTGATAAGATTAATCGCATGGCTACTGCCAATCAAGAGGGAGAGGAAGGGGCTGGCAGAGGAAGCAGGAGGAGCAAGGTGCGCAGAGAAACTTGGGCCCGCCTTTAGTGCACTTAACTGCTCATTTGCATATAGATTAAAAGTACCTTTCTCGGATGGCTAAAAAGGGATCATTACATTCAGCCGATCTAGCCCTACAAGGCATTGTGCCTGCTTTACCAGTGAATTTCCTGCTGACAGACTCCCTTTAATAAAGTTTAATTTAATAATTCGGCAAAGAAATTGCTGTGTTTATATGCTCTCTACAGCGGAGGTGTCCATCAGGATCTTCATGGATGACCACTATTGTCTAGTACTGGGATCAGCAATATTCAGAAGTCCAGCGGCTCTGAAACTACAACTCCCAATAGCTGTTCTTTAACTCCTATAGAAGTGAAAGGAGGATTCTGGGAGTCACGGTTTCACGTCCGCTGGAGTGCTGGATCCTGGGCCTAGTAGAACTTGGGCCTTGGGTTCAGTCCCAACCATGGGAAATATTTGCATTGATTCAGCCATGTTAGATTAGAGGGTGATCATGATGTCACACAGGCGGGGGTGCACCTAGCTTTTCTGCTTCCTGAGGCAAAAACTGAAACAGCGCCCCCCACCCTCCTCCCCAATGCCAATTTCTTAACCTAACCCCTTCCCTTTGGCCCCCTCTTGCACCTACCTGGTGCTGCCTGAGGCGATTGCCTCACTTGGCCTCATTGGTGGTGTGCCCCTGTGCACAGGGCCAAGGAGATCCAATGTAATCACTCCAAATGGGAGGTCACTGCTATATAATGAATAATCACCATAGGAAACACCAGTCTTCATAGGGACTGCCCCAAGAGGAGACCTCCTTCTGCAGTATTATAGCATATGGACACCTGCTACCCTGCTAGATCTTGAGCATGTGGTCTTGTGAGATTGTAGATTATTGGAATTTCAGGACTTTTGGATATTGAATGAAATAATTAATATGATATATATATATATGTGTTTTGTCACTACACTGTATGTGCCACAATATTTTACTCTTACTAGAATCCATACATCCATATCAAGTGGCATACCTTCAATGGAAACAGACCATGGGACAGCTATGGGGTCCATGCTGAACTCCTTCTCTTCCTGACATGAAAACATTACATTTTCATGCAGCCATCACTAGGGGGAGCTCAGTGCAAAGAGATTATTACAGCTTCCATTGCTGTCAATGGTAACTGTATAACTTCCTAAGCACTGAGCTCCCCCTAGTGGTGGATGCAGGCAGATGGTTTTGTAATATATTATCTGAAGATATGATTTAGAGCTGTATTGGTGAGATTGGTGAGTGTATTTATTATGCCAGTTGGTGTAAATTCATTGAGAAATATGGTGGAAGTCAGATAAAGTGGGTGAGGCCAAGGAGGCTTTTTAAAAACACTTTTTTAAAATCAAAATTTACAAAATGTAAATTTGTGAGAAATTTGGGGTGTTGCGCCTTGCGTTCTGCTTTGCCTGGGAGTGGTGGCGGGTGTGTACTGGGACAATGGGCAGCGGGGCCCATACTAAGTTTTACTAAGGGGCCCTATGAGATCTGTATATGTCCCTGTCCCTATCCCAGCAAATGCAAAATCCTTGATTCTACAATATGTGCCCGTTCCTTCTGGTTGCAATGTGCGGAACCTCCGAGATGTGAATTATTACGTTAGCATTTGTTGATCAACTCCCTGTGAGCGCGATACATGTGTTGACTCAGAAAGAAGCTTTGGTGCCCATTCCAAAATCCCACGCCTGGCACAGCTCTGCCCACGCTGACTGATTCTCATAAAGGTCACTGCTTCATAGACGAAATTCTCTGCCCCTCTAGGGACAATAGGGAGCCATACTCAGACTCCCTCAAAAGGCATTACAGACATACCATAGAAAGTGTTTTACACTGCTGAACAATGGCTCCCTTAATACAAGGCAGAAAGCCATACCTCTTAACCCTCCCTGTGCTGGGTTAGTGCCGTGCAAAAATACAGACTGCCACAAGGGGTCCAAAAGTAAATCTCTGGTATCTGATATCTACCTGGTTAAGTCCAAGTACCATGTTACAGGTATGGCCAGGTTCACATCTGCGGCTGAGCCTTCTTTGCAAAAAGAAAAAGTCGAAATACCGCCACATACAGCGATATTTTGTCTGGAAGAATGCCAGTATTATAGTGAATGGGATCCGTCGGGCGCCTGCAGCGTCCGGCATATGCCAAAACTGGTGGTTGTGGTATTCTGTTGCTATGCTAGAGAAGAATGCTGGAATCCTAGCGCAGATGTGCACTTAGCCTACAGACATCATGGCTCGAGAGACGATGATATTTAGCGGTATGTGTGACAGAACCCATGAGAAAATACTGTATATTGCCATGGTATATGAGGTATTACAAAGGCAGAAGTGTGGCCTGATGTAAAATCTGCGATATGGTCCCTCATCTACCATATGCCATTGATAATACTAGTGGCCTCTTCAGGCACCAGGGTCCAACTGCGAATGCTAGCCTTACAGACATTGCCTATAGAGAGTGCAGGAGTGCTATAAAGCAGCACAGTGGGTGTAACACATTGCATGGTGCAACACAGAACACTGGTACAGACAAACGCAATCTTTCCTCCTTGAAAATGAAAATATTAATAGGGACTAGGTATAAATGACTGCAACTCCAGGGCACGAGCAGACAATAATGGAGCGACAGATTAATAGCAACGGTGACGAACAGGGAAGAGCAATGTACAATGTACAAGATGTACAACACTTCAGTAGATATGCTTGTTAGATATACATGGGCACAAATGAAAAGAAAAAAAATGCCCCCCTGTGGCATCACTGCCACCACAATGCCCCAGATCAGTGATCATAGTGCCTAACCTATAAGATGTGTCCTATATTACTAAAAGAAATCTATTCCGATAACGATTGAAACTCCTTAGGTCTTAAAGGCTGCAAGCTGTCACCCAACCCGAACCCATACCTATACATATAACCAGAGCTTCATTTTACCTTGCAATTCATTTGTCTAGCTCCTGTGTGAGCCTGCAACACACTGAGAGCATCATGACGCTTGATCTTCCCTCACAAAACTACAATCACCACAATCCCTAGCTTTCCTGCTGTGTTGATGATTACTGATTGGCTGCTTGATATACAGTGCAGTCACGTCCCCTCTACTGACCAATCAGCAGCACACTAACATTTAGCTAGAGAACTGATAGCAACACACTGAGCATGCTCGACCTAACAAAGGCTCAGAAGTACTGGTCGATGCCATGGTAACTTATGAGGAAACACAGTGGATAGCAGAGGAAGAAAACTACTTTTATAACTACTGAACGGTAAATATGTATAATTAATATTATATTAGGTAATGATTGATGATGAATTAGTCTAAAATATAAGTTATATTTATAGTAACCGGAATACCCCTTTAAAGACAGTGGCATTGATACAGCAGGGGCGTTACCACTATGTCACTTTCCTGGAATTGCTTCTATGTGATGATTTTTAGTTGGCACTTGGCTCCTTTGCAGTAACATTTATGAAGCAGACATGTAAGTTGGCGACAACATCTGAAAGCTCTGGATCTGCCGAGGGCAGGGTTAATAATTTGGGAAGAGTCCATACTATGTGGTGTTGATGGGGAAGGAGGGGGGGGGGGTGCTATAGCATCATGCCAGGAATCTCCAATCCTACTTGATGGAGGATAAATGAGGGTCTATTTTTGGACTGGAGCGGATTCCCCTCTGGCTGGCGAACCTTGTCATATCTGCTTGTATCGGCTGTATTAATACGGAGCAGTCCCACAAACACACATTGATTATGTGCCGGCTTTATAATGACATATGGCGATATAGGGCTTTATAGACTGACGAAGCTGGAGACCTGCTGGCACTATGCACTATGGCAAGTATATATGTCACCAGGCTCTCGAGCACTTACACTGTAGTGGGTGAAAGTAGGTGACACATTTCATCTCTTGTAATTTATCAGTCCAGTGACCTCTAACTAGAAAGAAAGACGGCACACTCTATTGGCACTTCTTGCATAGTCCTGTGTGGGGTTTGTAATGAACCTCCAGCTTCCTAATATCACACGGGGTGGATACGCCGCAGATTTGAATAGGGTATCTATTGTTTCACAAAAGTTTGATATAGTGATAGATGGGGATCCGGGTGCTGAAACCCCCACCAATCTGTAAAATGAATGGGCAGAAGTCCTCAGCTGAACGTTCTTCTCCTTCAGCTTTGATAGCCCCATCATTACACCATACAGATCTGTCAGCAGAATCAGTTCTTCATTTGGCCCATAATGACCTTAGGCAAGGATTACAATGCAATTGTATGTTAGTTGGGTTGCTTTACATGATCCTCCTTGCACATGTGGTCAGAAATGGCGAGCAAAACCCCACTGAGGGTCCAAGTCATAAGTAGACAATCTCGATAGGATAGAAGCATACACAGACTGGCCAGGTATGTAACATGTAGGACAGGGATGTCCAACCTGCGGCCCTCCAGTTGTTGCAAAACTACAACTCCCAGTATGCCTGGACAGCCTACAGCTATTACAACATGCTGGGAGTTGTAGTTTTGCAACAGCTGTTGAAGTGCAGTGGGGCTGAGCGCAATACCAAGCGCAACCGCTATACAATGTATGGCGCTGTGCTTGGTATGCTGTGCCGATGCCTTCACAAACAGCTGATCGGTGGGGGTCTTGGGTGTTGGACCCTCATCAATCAGATACTGATGACCTATCCTCAGGATAGGTCATCAGTATCAAAATCTTGGAGAATCCTTTTAACTCCCTAATGCCCCTTTCACACGAGCGGGAGACTCGCATGTCTCCCGCAACGCATCTACAGGGCTGGACTCCGGCACTGACTGGGATTGCATATAATGCTATGCGATCCCTGTCAGTGCCGAGTCCAGCCCTGTAGATGCGTTGCGGGAGACATGCGAGTCTCCCGCTCGTGTGAAAGGGGCATAACTGTTTTGCCAGAGTCCAGCTCGGGCAGTGTGAAAAGTAGCTAACTGGAGGGGGGAGGGCTGCTTTAGATGCTGCGACCTCCTGAATGGTAGCAGCTAGAAACATGCAACTGATTTGAAAAGCAGACATTGCAAGCTTTCAGACAATACCAAAATGACAGCAATATGTTCAGGACTGAGAAAGATATCACTGATAGAAATTCGGGATGTTGTGAATGTAGTTGAAAATGAAAGTAAAAACAGGTTTTTCTCGTGATTATTCCCGACTTGATTTCTAACAGTGATTTCTCCTCTGTTGCTTGGACTTTAGCTGACCAGTTGCATGTTTCTAGCTGCTACCATTGAGGAGATATCACCATCTAAAGCAGCCCTCCCCCTCCAGTTCGCTACTTTTCACACTGCCCGAGCTGGACTCGGGAAAAACAGTTGAAACCTGTAGCATCTTTGGAAAGTGCATTTTGTGTATCAACTGCCAGTCCACTTCATGCTGAGAACTGTCCTGATTTGAATTCTTCATTAAAGAACTTTTCTGCTGGAGAACTGCCTCATCATTGCTTCCTGCATCGCTACACTGCACACTGCACGAACCAGGATCTGCCTTGCACCTTAAAACCTCCAACATCAAGGGCACCTCAACAGTCATCAGGCAGGAGAACCCCAAAACCAGAGTGTGCTCCAAAGGAAAAAAGATGCACTCTTCCTATTACTGCATGGCCCAGGGAAGCAACAGAGCGAATGAGCATTACAACCACCAATCTTGCTATTATCACTCTTATCTAGAGATGAGCGAACGTGCTCGTAACGAGCACTGTAGCGCTCGGCTCCCCTGCGCTCGCATGGGTGCAGGTATCCGGATCTGTCCTCCTCACCCGACGGATCCGGATGCCTGCGCCCATGCGAGCGCAGGGGAGCCGAGCGCTACAGTGCTCGTTACGAGCACGTTTGCTCATCTCTACTCTTATCTTTTCCTCTGCTCATACTATATGTCATGGTCTCCATGGACTCACCTAAAAGTCACTTGCACCTCGACCAAAATCTGGTGAATGTATGAGATACAACATCCAGCCTCCGAATACAGAACATGGTCATGAACTGTATGGGTGAGCTACAAAAGCAAAACCATGCAGGAATTTTAAGAGCTCAAGACATTTCACCCTTCTGAATAGATGCCATTTGCATCTTTCATGTCCTAGATCAGGGATCATCAACGTCCGGCATTCCAGCTGTTCAAAAACTACATCTCCCAGAATGCTTCATTCACTTCTGTGGGAGTTAGAAGAACAGCCGAGCATGTTTGCATCAGGTGGTGTGCCGAAGGTTGCTGATCCCTGCCCTAGATCCATTCAAATCTATCCTGTGTTGGTGTCTTACCAAGGTTAGGAGGTCCCTGCTTTCCTTCACATCTGTCCTGGGGGGGGAATTTCTTACCTGGTAAAGGACAATATCCCAAGTGTGTCAGGGAAACCTTCTAATATGGAAACAACAAGCCCCACATGTGCTTTAGCGAATCTTACACAATGATATATTAGTAAAATTTTGTAAAATCACATTAATATGAGACCTGTGAATACTAAGGTGTTTCTTTAAGGTATTTAAAAAAACTTTCTTCACTTGGTTCCATTAAATAAGGTCTATCAGCAGAGGAGGAGAGCGGGGCAAGGGCAAAACACAAGAGTAACATGGGCTCTCTTTCTGGTGCTGGTTCATATCACCATACTATCCTCATGCCATCCTCATGATCCTCCAGGTGTGGGCCGCACATGGTTTTCCGCTTCTCTATGGAATGGTGCTTTATTCCGTTTTACACCACCCATTGAGAAGAAGTATGGAACAACTTGACTTGGGTTTCTTCCTTGATGAGCCTCCTCGGTTATGTATCCACCCGTCAATCAAATTAGGTTTTACAATAAGCCAGAGAAGAAATATTCAAAGAATCTGTGTATATTTTTAAAACTGCATCATAAGGAAGGAAAAGCTCTTTCCTGTCATCCGTGGTCTCCACCAGTCGACAGACACAAGGGCGTCATCTCTTGCCTCACCCACTAACGCACCATGCCTCAGCATCCGGGTGCTGGCCATTGGCCCCATATTCTATTTACGTCTAGGATAATCTACTCACATCCTTCCGGCCTCGTCATGCCGTGACATCCACATCAACACAATGACATAGTAATCACCCAATAACGCAATGATTCATGAAACATTCCTGGTTAGGGACCACTAATGGATTGGCCCGGATTAGGATCAAACAGAAGCTATGCCTGGTATGTAAGGATGCTGTTTTGGGACCTTGTAATGGAACTTGAAGATGATGGTTATACATGTTTTGCTTTGGGCCTAAACAGAAATATCCTACTTTCTTTGCTATTATTCAGACAGTAGAATCTATATGTTTTCAATTGGTTCCAAAAATCCGGACTTTACTATTTAGTCTCTCACTTTATATATTATACCATATTTGAGGGAAAGCAATAATATGACAAAAGTCTCCGCACTAACAATGAATAGGTAGCAATGAAGTCGTATCTTATAGTGGCTCGTATGGTCAAATTGCTACTCAATCTGATGGCTGCATAGGACACAGGAGTAAACGCAGACCTCAGGGATGTATAGTTTTCTATGATTGTATTCTGTATTTTTCCGTGTCCTACCCTCGCACACTTATAGACAAAGTCTGTGAGTCCTGCTTCCCCAACCACTCATAGATAAAGCCTGTTAGTCCTGATTTCCCCACTCATCAATAGAGAAAGCCTGTGAGTCCTGCTTCCCAATCCACTCATAGACAAAGTCTGTGAGTCCTGCTTTCCATGCTCACCAATAGAGAAAGCCTGTGAGTCCTGCTTCCCCATCCACTCATAGACAAAGCCAGTGAGTCCTGATTTCCCTGCTCACCAATAGAGAAAGCCTGTGAGTCCTGCTTCCCCATCCACTCATAGTAAAGCCTGTGAGTCCTGGTTCCCCATCCACTCATAGACAAAGTCTGTGAGTCCTGCTTTCCATGCTCACCAATAGAGAAAGCCTGTGAGTCCTGCTTCCCCATCCACTCATAGACAAAGCCTGTGAGTCCTGATTTCCCTGCTCACCAATAGAGAAAGCCTGTGAGTCCTGCTTCCCCATCCACTAATAGTAAGGCCTGTGAGTCCTGCTTCCCCCAATCACTAATAAAAAAAGCCTGTGAGTCCTGCTTCCACCATCCACTCATAGACAAAGCCTGTGAGTCCTGATTTCCCTGCATACCAATAGAGAAAGCCTGTGAGTCCTGCTTCCCCCATCCACTCATAGTAAAACTTGTGAGTCCTGCTTCCCCCAATCACTAATAGAAAAAGCCTTTGAGTCCTGCTTTCCCATCCACTCATAGACAAAGCCTGTGAGTCCTGATTTCCCTGCTCACCAATAGAGAAAGCCTGTGAGTTCTGCTTCCCCATCCACTCATAATAAAGCCTGTGAGTCCTGCTTCCCCCAATTACCAATAGAAAAAGCCTGTGAGTCCTGCTTCCCCCATCCACTCTTAGACAAAGCCTGTGAGTCCTGATTTCCCTGCATACCAATAGAGAAAGCCTGTGAGTCCTGCTTCCCCCATCCACTCATAGATAAAGCCTGTGAGTCCTGCTTCCCCCATCCACTCATAGATAAAGCCTGTGAGTCCTGCTTTCCCCGCTTACCAATAGAGAAAGCCTTTGAGTCCTGCTTCTCCATCCACTCTTAGACAAAGCCTGTGAGTCCTACATTCCTTGCCCACTCATAGAGAGTCTGCTTCCCTGCCTACTTATAGAGAAAGCCTGTGAGTCCTGATCCCCCCCGCCAACTCATAAGGAAAACCTGTGAGAAAGGCTATATTGAGCGGCAGTGGTCATTCGCAACTTGCCGTTCTATTCATTTGGAGGAGTAGGACCCTATTCCTGTGATCCATGTGGGTCCCATTGCCTGCCACCCCCTTCCCCAATCACTTATCCCCCATCTTGGCACAATAACCCCTGTGCGTAACCCATTCACAAAATCCAGGCCGCTATAGATATTTGCTTTATCTTTAAGGAAGTCTCCTACTTGAAAAGAGGCTACACCCAAGTTCTCCTGGCATACCATGAATGATGAGATTCTTATTCAAGTACATTTAGGTCACTTTAAACTAACCTGTATATGACCTTGTTAGGTTAGGTCTCCACACAGTCATTTGGCCAGCGGTGGCAGAGCTGGTGACTTTCATGGTGTATTAAGAGGTGTAAGATTCGTAAGAATTCCAACATGGTTACAATTCCATTTGGCCTCTTTTACACGTCAGTGAATTACAGATGCGTGCTGTCCATGGTCTCCACAAACCACTCATGTATCCATTGACTTTATTGTCTATATTCACACATCAGTGGCTTACCATGGACTGTGAGATTGTGGTGACACCACGGAAGCACGCCCTGTTTTTGTCTCTCATGTACATTATAGTCTATGTGTCCATAAAAACCATAACATAGACTATTGGTAGGAGATGCTGTGGAAATGAATTTTCAGCCTAGCAATGTCCGTGAAATACAGATGACACAGACATTGGAGATGACACAAAAAACGGACACAGATACCAAACACTGTTCCTTCACAGATGAGCAGGGGCGGACTGGGAACTTAAAGTGGCCCTGAAAAAAATAAAATAAACGTGGCCTCATGTTTTAGGCAGGTTCAGGTTGACTGAAGGTGGGCCAACACAAGTAGGCAGGGTTAACAGAAGTGGGACTGGTAGCAATATCACAGTACAGCACAAGATACCGCCCATTCAGAACCAAATACCGCAGTGCAGCACAAGATACCACCACTGCAGAACCAAATACCACAGTGCAGCACAAGATACCGCCACTGCAGAACCAAATACCACAGTACAGCACAAGATACCGCCACTGCAGAACCAAATACCACAGTGCAGCACAAGATACCGCCTCTGCAGAACCAAATACCACAGTGCAGCACAAGATACCGCCCCAGCAGAACCAAATACCACAGTGCAGCACAAGATACCGCCCCTGCAGAACCAAATACCACAGTTTAGCAAAAGATACTGCCACTGCAGAACCAAGTACCACAGTGCAGCACAAGATACTGCCCCTGCAGAACCAAATACCACAGTGTAGCACAAGATACCGCCCCTGCAGAACAAAATACCACAGTGCAGCACAAGATACTGCCACTGCAGAACCAAATACCACAGTGCAGCACAAGATACCGCCCCTGCAGAACCAAATACTGCAGTGTAGTACACGATACCACCCCTGCAGAACCAAATACCACAATGCAGCACAAGATACCGCCACTGCAGAACCAAATACTACAGTGTAGCACAAGATACCGCCCCTGCAGAACCAAATACCACAGTGCAGCACAAGATACCACCCCTGCAGAACCAAATACTGCAGTGTAGTACAAGATACCACCCCTGCAGAACCAAATACCACAATGCAGCACAAGATACCGCCACTGCAGAACCAAATACTACAGTGTAGCACAAGATACCGCCCCTGCAGAACCAAATACCACAGTGCAGCACAAGATACTGCCACTGCAGAACCAAATACTGCAGTGTAGTACAAGAAACCGCCACTGCAGAACCAAATACTGCAGTGTAGTACAAGATGCCGCCACTGCAGAACCAAATACTGCAGTGTAGTACAAGATACCGCCACTGCAGAACCAAATACTACAGTGTAGCACAAGATACCGCCCCTGCAGAACCAAATACTGCAGTGTAGTACAAGATACCGCCCCTGCAGAACCAAATACCACAGTGTAGCACAAGATACCGCCCCTGCAGAACCAAATACCACAGTGCAGCACAAGATACCGCCCCTGCAGAACCAAATACCACAGTGCAGCACAAGATACTGCCACTGCAGAACCAAATACTGCAGTGTAGTACAAGATACCGCCTCTGCAGAACCAAATACCACAGTGCAGCACAAGATACTGCCAATGCAGAACCAAATACTGCAGTGTAGTACAAGATACCGCCTCTGCAGAATCAAATACCGCAGTGCAGCACAAGATACCGACCCTGCAGAATTATGAAAACTCTCACCAATGCCACAATTTTAGCACAATCTACAGGCGCCCAGATGTCACCAGAGAACCTTGGCCTAAAATCATCCACTCAGCAGCAAAACCAGATACTATTTGTGGTAGACACCACAGAGAAAGTATATAAACAGCACAATTGTGTACAGAACTCATGATACAAATGTGATACATAAAGACACAAAGTGCAAGATAACATTCCAACAATAGCCCCACCATCCTCTGCCTAAGTAACCGTCCTGGCTCTGGGAACACAATTGTATCTCATGTGCATTTCAAGGTAAGGTCAGGTGGAGCAGAATATGTTGATACAGCAACTGTTACAGAATACAAGGACCTGGGTTGTCCACTGCATTGTCCGTGAGAGTAATGGAGGCAGGAGGGATGTGAGGAGAGGGTATGAAATCTGCTGTTTACGGAGGATTACCTGCAGCCAAATAACAATGCATACATAAGATAAATGGGTATTGTAATACCTCTGAACTGTCCTACATTACTGCTCATATAATAAGTTCCATACATAATTGTATAGTCAGCAACGACTGGAAACCAGAAACAAACTGCTGTTGATGGATCCTTTTTTCTTATGATATAACGTTGTAGGGCGTGTTCGGCCTTTATGACACGTTAGTGACTCACAGACAGGACACATGTCCATTGATTTTAACATGCTTATGCTTCATGCGCATAAGCGTATCCATTTTGCGGACCCCGCAAAATACGGATGCGGTCTGTGTGCCGCCTGCAATTTTTGTGAACCCTTTGGGGGACATTTACTAAGACGGCTTTTTATGCCGGTCTTAGTTGTCCTGCCCTGCACAGCCGTAGTAGATGGCTTATGTGAGGCGCGTGCATTGTCATAAATTAAGCGCATATATGGTAGTCCCTGTGCCTGTCTGAAAATCAGTTTTTTGTCTTTTTTTCAGCTGTTTCCTGGAAAAAAGTAGCAAAATTTCAGGGGCCACCCTGTTCCACCCGTTCCGCCCATCTGTTGTACTTGGTATATACCGTAAATGCCTGTGCGACAAAATATTGCTCCACGGGCATTTAAAATAGTCGCAAAAAATGCCCTATTTTTATGCCAGAAGACCTTAATAAATGACCCCCATTGACTTCAATAGGTCCATGGTCTGCACTTTGCAGACAAGTAGTGTTGAACGAATCGAAGTCAGGGAAAATTCGATTCCCATGAAGCCGAATTTCCTCGTGCTTCATGGTAGATAATCGATTTTCCCTGAATGGCGATAAAAAAATAAAATCATACTTACCTCATCCGTTTGATGGCGATGGGCCGGCTGTTGCCATCTTGATTGAAGATCTTGCAAGAAATCTTGTGTTCGGTGAGGTATGAAGTCACCACACTGGCCGATGTGATCACGTAACACGGGCCGCACGAGATTTCACGCTAGATCTTCATTCAAGATGGCAGCGACCGGCTCTTCGAGAGCAAATGGATGAGGTAAGTATGATTTAATTTTTAAAAAAAATTTTTACACTGTGTTATTACTATCAGATATTGCGATCATCTATGAACGCGGCATCTGAGGGGCGCAGTGACAGTATATTTCTATGGTATGGATAAAATATAACTTTATTGTAAATAAATTCCCAAATACTTTTCATTAGTTATAATGGCTCGTTTTGTCTGGGGAGCAATTATTAGGAGAAATAAAATGGCCGACGTCCTATTAGTACCCACAGAACCTGTCCTAATCACACAGGAGGACAAGTTACTTCAGAGCACTGAAGTATAGAGCTGCCTCATCCTCCTCCTGCTCTGCTTGTCAGGGATTATAGATATGATCTTCAGCTGAATCTCTGTAGGAATGGAGATCATGAGGAGACATGAAGTACAGAGAGGAGGTGGGGATGTGGCTGTGTCCTGCTGTGTGATTAGGACAGGTTATGTGAGTACTAATAGGACGGCGGCCATTTTATTTCTCCTGATAATTGCTCCTCAGACAAAACGAGCCAATATAACTAATGAAAGGTAATTGGGGATATATTTAGAATAAAGTAATATTTAGGTATCTTCATTTTCTTAATTCCTGGAGAACCCCTTTAAGGACATGGCTACATGACAAAAAGTCGCAGGAAAGGGTACGGCTACAGGGCGACACTTCATGTAATGTATTTCAATAGTGTTGCAATTCAACTTGCTGCAACTGCGATGCGACAGCTGTAAAAAAATCCGACTTGGATGCGTCGCGGTATGTCGCATCACAACACCATACATGAAATGCCACGTGACACATGTTACCGCGTAGCTGTACCCTTAGATTCCCATGTATGGATGCTGTGCCAGTACTGGGGCTGAGCATCATTGAGGGTAAATGCACATCATCGTTTCATTTTCCATTCTTCTAATCTGCCAGAAGAACAGAAAAAAAAAAAACGGATCCTTCATTTTGAGCATCCATTGTGCTCATTTTTCATCCGTTTTAGCCATTTCTGTCTGAGATCCGTTATTTTAGAAAAAGCTGAAGGGGCAGTTAAGTCAAAGAAGTCGCACCCCTAATAATCAGATGGTGATTGTATATTCTAGCACAGGGATCAGCTGTTTTGAAACTACAACTCTCAGCATGCTCTTTGAGCGTCCTGAGAACAACCAAGCAAATGTGCATGCTGCCATAGTTGGTGACCTGTGTCCTGCCGACATATCATCCCTTACTATGGTGGGACAACCCTTTTAACTTGACAGCCTGAGACATGAGTACTAAATACACGTACACATTGGGATCTTCCTTCGCGAACTCCACCGAGGTTCCCCCCACTTTTGATGGTGAGAATACCGCAGCATGCAGCACTCTTCTTGCCATCAACATGACAGGAACCCCGATGGACTCCATCGTAGGTCAATGAGGTCCATCACTGACTGCTTGGATCCAACATACTACGGATTCCTCACAACTTCATGGCTTCTGGCGTAAACAGAAGCCAAGACACTGGTGTGAACACTGTCTTATCTTAATGAGCATCATTTTTATGTGTATTATCTAGTAACTGCAATGACAGCAACATCGGGGGGTTCTGCAGGGACCCCCTCCGACTATTATAATGAAGGATAAGGCACCCAGCCCTCCCATAAAATAGTTACTGAACTGCGCAGTATATGATGGATAATATATATATAATATTTTCAGCAATGTACATACACACACATACACATTATAAAATATCATATAAATATAATTATTTATATAATTTAAAAATATATTTAAAATATATTTTTATCATTTTTGTATGTTATTTCTAGAATTACATCTTCATCTGCCCCCCAGCTCAGATGATTGACACAAATATGGTGTGTGATTATGTTTTTACACTGGTTTTCCCACCAGTGACGCAGCGGTCAGATACGACTCTGGAACAGCTGCATGTGGCATTATATACATCATTCATACCTATAGGCAGTAGTGATAGCATGCAAGAACCGCCAAAGAGAAAGGTACAACCAAAGTTAGTCATAGAGCGCCGTCTTGAAACGCGTGGACTGATGTGAGAGATTACCATCTGTGTACAGCACTGCAGTATACGCTGGCGATATAGAAATAGTGAGCAGTATAGTCGCAGACGCCAGCCCTACTCACCAGGTTATCAGTCTCTAGCTGCGGTGCCCTCTGTCAGATCCCCCCAGCCTGCTCGCTCCAGTAAGTGTGTGAGCTGTCACTGCTACTCTGACACTCAATGCTAGAGGGAGAGGCTATGGAGAAGGGGAGAGGGCTGACGCTTCCCAAAAAGTCTCTGTCCGGCCTGTGATTGGCTGCAGGATGTTGACATCAGTGAGAGGCTTCCAACTTTTGACATACAGTCTCAGTGTTACCAGATGGCGATACTATCCTTCCCAGCTCACTGTCTTCAGTGCAACCGCAGAGGATCCTTATTGTAAAGGAAGGCATTATAAGCAGCTCCTGCATACAGAGAAATTCCTTTGATATGGCATTTAATTATCCACAATGTACAGGCCTCCCAGAGCGATTAGCATGGGGACAATAAAATGACACCTTTTTATTGTAAATTTTTGGTAGTTCTGTTCTCTCACACACACCGCCCCCTTGTTATTTCCCTATCTTGTTTTTCCCTCCTTTATTTTTCAGAAAATTACCTCAGGTAAAGTTCAGATTCGGCTTGGTCCGGTTTAAGCTGGTTTCTTTGCTTCAGAAGAAGATGTACGACGAGTCAAGCTAGGCTCCTGATTGGTTGCTGCTCCTTACTGGGGGAGATTTGCAGTGCTTTGATTCGTTGTTGCCCCCACGGCGGGAAGTTTCTCCCTTTATATTCCAGGTTCTGTGGGACTTCAGGGCCAGTTGAAGAAGATTTTGACAGCGCCCTCCCTCCCTCGATTTTAAGTTTATTGTCGCTTTGCTTTATTAGAGGGGCTGTATCACTTAGCTGATGCTGAGTGGATCTTGGTTATATGGATGGTTTAATATTGATTATAACTATAAATATTGATATGGTTTTATGGTTATTAATTATTTAATGAATTTATTTAAATTATTTAATGGTATTTATTTATGGTTACCCTTAATAAAGCACTGCGGTCATTTCTATTCCATTAAAGGGGTTCTCCGAGTTATATATATTGATGATCTATCCTCAGGATAGGTCATCAATATCAGATCGGCGGAGGTCCGACACCCGGCACCCCCGCCGATCAGATGTTTGAAGAGGAGGCGCGCGCCGTATCAGCGCTGCCTTCTCTTCACTGTTTACATGCTGGCCATAACGTGGGTATTGGTGAGTAGGTGTAATTACACCTAACTGCCCCATTCATTTCAATGGGAAGAATCGCTTCCATACAGCACTTAGTAGCTGCTCTTTACTATGGCTAATTCATGACAGTCCTCAGTGGGGGATTCTGTGCTAGAAACTCAAAGGGGTTGTGTCACGAAACATATTCTGCATTTTTCAAACCAGCACCTAGATATGAATATATTTGTAATTGCATGTAATTAAAAATGTAGTAAAGCCACTGAGCTATTCAATAAAATGTATCTGTATAGCGCCACCTGCTGTTTGTTCTTTTCCTTATTTTTTTGGCCGTCTCACTGAGAAGGTCGCATGTGCTCAGCTTAAATCTTCAATTGCCGGCAGCCATATGTTCTGTTAGAAGCTGGAGCAGTTACAGGGAGAGAGTTGCAGCAGAAAGGACACACCCCCTTACCGAGCTGCAACAGAAAGTCATTGCTGAGAAAAATGATGTTTTAAAATATGCAAATGAGAATTTAAAAACAACAGGGGCATTGCTGTAACACCTAGAGGTTCTCTCTGCAACTGCTGCGTTCTCTGTTCTTTGATTGACAGGACCAGGCATTGTAAACTGGTTACACCTAGCCCTGTTAATTAACGTGCAGAGGCCGCAGCAGCTGCAGAGAGAGCACAGCCTGTAGGTGTAACAGCAACGCCCCTGTTGCTCTAAAAGGCTCATTTGCATATATTAAAAGATCGTTTTTCTTAGCAATGCGGGCACATATGAACATGGGACCAACACAGATGCCTTCAGCTGCCAAGTGCACATGTAACAGATCAACCAGTTTCATAGGTACAAATCTGCTGACAGATGCCCTTTAATTGGAAGGTTACCTAATCCAGTCAACATAACATCATACATTCTCTAGTACAGGACAACCTCTCTCTAACAAAGCTAGAACCAGCTCTGAACCTCACATGGATCCAGAAATCTCCCCATTAATTGCTTCAATTGTTCTACTAGATTTATTTCAGGCTGGCAGCTCAGGGGGTGTGTTCTTTCTTAGGGGGCATGTCCTTTCTGCTGCATCTGGTGGCAACTGAAGGATGGAACTGAGCATGTGCTTCCATTTCAGTGAGCAGGACACATAAATTGGAAAGTAGTTATAATATATTGGATAATTGGAGTAGTTATAATTAGAGATGAGCGAGCGTGCTCGTTATGAGCACTGTACCGCTCGGCTCCCCTGTGCTAGCATAGGCGCCGGCAGCCACTTCCGTCCTCCGGAGGAAGACGGAAGCGGCTGCCGGCGCCCATGCGAGCGCAGGGGAGCCGAGCGGTACAGTGCTCGTTTCGAGCACGTTCGCTCATCTCTAGTTATAATATATTTTAAAGACACTCAATTACAAAAGTATTCAGATCCAGGTGCTATTATTCGTGAGACAACCCCTTTAACAGGCGGAGTTAGGCCATGATTGGTTTCCTGCATCGAATATTATAATATGCTGAAATGTTGTCCTTTTGACAAAAGCATGCGTCAGAATATCGTGTATAGAGTAGTCAACGATGCTATTCTGTACAGACGCATCCCGCAAAAAATGTATGGGCAGTATACTGTGCTTAGCAGTCCATGGACGATGTATGCCATGCTATATTTATAGAGTGCTGTATATTGTGGGGTCATTTCGGACTTATCCCTCCAAAATGCACTGTAAATGCAATGTGAACAGAATCTAATTCCAACCCTCTTACCAGAGCTGTGAGAAAACATGACTGTCATATAGCGATATATAGATATGTGATATATTGGCTTGATTTTTCCTATAAAATTGACCTTGTGTGTTTGAAACAGGGACTTTAAATTGCCACATTAGGCAAGTTACCCTGAAATGTCGCCCTAAATTTATGGCCACCATCCAGAATGGCTTTGTAGGTTGGCTAGAGATGGTAGGTCTTCTACGCATATGTAGCCCCTCCGAGGACAATACAAGAAGAGTTGCCCGGCTGCGGCATCTCTGGCAGTCCCATCTTCAGACTATGTGACTTCAGTAGTTTTCTATGTGATGATTGGCAGGAAGCTGTGGAGCGTGTGTGTGTGGTGGGGGCCCTGAACCGGGTCACTATACAAACTATGTGCTCTATCAAAGGGACGCAGCCCCTTCCTGCCACCTTATCTACACAGGGAATGAGGACTGATTTCCCCCCAGGATGTATACGCTCTGTAAATACATGTGCGTTTGTATGGTTCCCAGCACTGAGAAGGGAGTGAATGAGAGGCGTAAGGTAAACTAAAATCCTAAAGTCTACCTTAAAAATTCAAGTTTGGCTGCCGTCAACCCCAATAGCCTTGTCCCCCATGTTGGAATCAAGCAGCTCCTCGCATCTCAGCTATTTGAACTCTTAAAAGGGGTTTATGATATTGATAACGAAGTCTGTTTTTTTCCCCAGAAACAGCGCCACTCTTGTCCACTGGCCATGTCTGGTACTGCGGCTCAGCCCTATTCAAGTGAATGGGACAGAGCTTCAATACCAGGCATGGCCTATGGACAGGGGTGGTGCTGTTACTCTGAAGAATAGAACAGATCTTCTTACTAACATAGAACCCCTTTCAGAGCATTTCAGAGTTTTAACGCATCATTGATTTTGGAAATAAGTGAGGGTCCTAGCTCCACTAGTCTTAAAGGGTTATTCCTATTTCAGCTTTTCATGGCTAAGATAGGAATAAACCATGCTAATCAGCGGCCGCAGTGGGTGGAGTTACCGAAACAGCACAGCATAGTCCTCCAGCCACTCCCAGTCACCGCTTATGGGGCTTATTATGATCTCTGTCATGAAAGACTGAGACGTCATCACGTCGGCCGGCGTGGTGACGTCATATGTCACCGCACACGGGATTTCGTGCGAGATCTTCAATCAAGATGGTGGTGGCTGGCCCGTTGTGAGCAAATGGAGGTAAGTATGATTTTTTTTTTTTTCATTTTGTATACCATTTCAGGGAAAATCGTTTCACTACCACAAAGCACAAGAAAATCAGGCAAATTTTCCCTGCACCACTTATAGTCAATGGAAACAGGTGCGCACATGAATGGCCACCACTCCATTTAGTCTCCTCTACACAGAACAGGGGATCCCCTAGATGAGACCTCCATCTATCAGACATTTGTGCTTAAAGTGGAAACATCCCTTTAAATTTCTAGCTTTAGTGCCCCTTTAAACACACAAGTAAGCAATGAAAACATGAGGGCCTAGGGGACATACATAGAAACCGGTGCTAAGGAAAACTGGCTTCATTGCCCATAGCAACCAATCAGATTGATCCTTTCATTTTCCAAAGGAGCTCTGAAAAATGAAAGGTGGAATCTGATTGGTTGCTAAGAGCAAGAGTTCTGATAAATATCTCCTAGGCCCACATTTATTAAGAATGGAACAATTTATGCCAATTTTTTCCCTAACTTCTGCCACATCAGATTTATTAAGCTGTTGCACAGAAAATCATGGTTGTCAAATAAATGCATGTATTCTGAGCTCATTTTAAGAGACTTCTGACCTGTTTTGTGCCTTTTTACACATGTGCTGTACACTATAGGGAGTGCAGGGCAGCCACACCCAATCCTGTTGCCCAAGGTCCAAAGGTGCATCTGCTACAAAGAAACCGGTATTATAAAATGGCGTATAGTAGGTGGGGGTCCTGTTCCAGATTTTGTATTAGGTCCCAAATGCTTCATGTTACTCCTCCAAGGGGTTAATAACTCTATGATAAGTCTTACTAGAATATAATAGCTAGTGTCTTGGTGAGGTATGTCATCTTACCTGCCATATGTCTTTATTATAAATATACAATTACGTATTTTGTCCTCAGTTCCTGCTGTGATGATATCAAAATGTGGAGAGTAAAGGAAGCATGAAGTCCATACAGACGTGTCACGTGTTAGAGCTACCCTTCCTATAACTGTGTATGGTCGCCCGATATCATTCCCTATTGTTATCTGCTCAGATGGGATGGAAGATGTGATTGAGGGTTATAATGACATGGGTTTGTACTCTCCTATCACCATTTCAGTTGTCAACTGACAGATCAAGATCAACTGACAGATATAAATGATGGCCAAAAGTAGCATGTTCAGTTAACTACAGCCAAGAATCCGGCTGGACGTCCACATCCAGGGCTGTATTTACAACAAGAAACGTGCCTTGGTTGTCAGGAAGGAGGGATTGGGGGCAAAAGCAGAACTTCACAGAGAAAACAACTGATTTGATTCTTGAAGTTGATTCTTTTATCTTAGTGCTGCTTCTCTGGTCTCATTAATCTAACTTTTGTGAATTGTAGCTATACGTCAGGAGATTAACCCTCACACTGCTTACCTACGGCTAATGTAACAGTAAGGAAAGCAAAGTAAGGCTTAAGTGCTGAAGTTAACAAAAGCAAGTGATAAAGAGACATCAGAGCAGTCATATAAGGTGAAAGGTGATAAGGAAACATTAGAGCAGAATGATGTCCATGTCCTATCTATTTTTCACTTGGCTGAATGAACCTTTCGGAAAAATCAAGGCTGGATGGCGCATGCTGTCATTTTTCCAGTCATAGTATGCACCATCCAATGATGGAGCTGCCTTCAGACGCGTGCATTAGGTTTATATTTTACTGGCTGCTGTGTAAGGGTATATTGAGATGAGATGATTTTAACCACACAGTCAAAATTGCATCAAAACAGGCATTTAAAGGGAATCTATCACAAAAACCTGTTCTATATTTTATTTATGCTAAAAAAATCTATTATATATTTGTAGGAAATAATAAATAGATAAAAATAAATAAATAAAAATTCCAATGTGTGAAATATTATAAATAAATATTAGATTTTACCATATTTACCATCTTTGGTCACCAGGGGGAGCTCTGCTGGCCAAATGAGGCTTTGAGCAACCTGTAAGTAGGCATGCTGCAAAAAAGTGGGTGGTACCAATGACATCACCAATTCAGCGGTGACATCACTGCTTCAGCAAGATAAGATGAGACAATGGCTTCGTTACAAAAACGCAGATCTCAGGCTCCTCCCCCACTGGTCACATGGCCGATTACATCACTAAGGTCCTACAGCCCCAAGAACCTCCATCTACTCTGTTTCTGAGTCCTGGGCCGCTCACCCCAGCAGTACACTCAGCAAAAATTGTCTGCACTGCTGGGGTGAGCTGCCATAGAATTTAGAACAGGCAGCCTAATGAAGACAAGGACACTGCTGCAGGAGTGAGGAGCAGGCACAGTGGGCTTCCCCCAGCAGCAAGGAGGGAGGACCTGGCTGTGTGTTACTGGTGTCATCACAGGGGCGGGCTCACGTCTTCCATTCATTCTCTATAGGGTCGGCAGCGACTGAGGAAACCTATGTACATGCCTGCCGTAAGTGAGGTGCCATTCTGTTGTAAACCCAGACTGTCACACTTTACTTCCAACATGGCAGCCCCCATGTAAGGCAAGAAAACTGAATTAAAAAAAAAACATTTACACAATTTGAAAAATACATTATGTTAAAACCTGCTTTTGTTATGTTGTAAAACATATCAAAAAATTTTTCTTCGCAATAGTGTCCCTTTAAAACCGCACTCAGTTTTACTGGGTTTGCTGCAGTTTTGTGATGTGGTTATTTGCCGTGCATTTTTCCAGGTTCAAACTGTAATAAAAATGCATTTCACTTGTATAAACTGCATGGCTAATAACTAAATCACAAAAAAATGTCAGTGTACCCTTAAGTGAATAGGCAACTACATCCAAACTCATAGGGGGTGTGATCACTAAACAAGCCTAAGGCAGCATAAACTGTAAATACAACCCTACCTACATCTCCCAAAGGATGGGCAAATATTGACCCAAAAACCTCATACCTACTATAAAGATTAGACTCTTGAAAAGTTGTGATTAAAATAACTTACATAGGATGAAACCCTACTCAGATCAATCACACAACACTCTTAAATGAATTAAAACCCTCAATAACATTACCTACTAAATAAGCATCTAGCCCTTTCCAAGCAGGCAATATGAACATCATAAAGGGGGTATATTTCCCTCAGGACCCCCTCTATGAGCCAGAATGGGGAGCCATTTGGTAACAGTAGCTCCCGTTTTGGTGGACTCAACCTGTCCATTCACCAGGATGACCATGTATTGTTACACATGACCTGTAGGGGGCTGTGCTACACTATTTCCGTAGTACGCATTCACTTCTAAGGGAGTTATGGAAACCCAGTTTGCTTGGCAGTCTCTGTAAACCCTGCCACCTCGGGCACAATACAATGGGTATTCTGATATCAGCCTTGAATGGCTGACATGGGAATATCCCTTCAATAGACCTAAATTCTGTGCTTATTAATTTCTAAAACATATCTTTATAGTGGCCAAAGGTCTGTTTCTCTGGTAAAGATTTCCAAATATCCTGTATGTCCATAAATTTAACTGATATTCTGACTGCCTGCTGCCACCACTAGATGGAGCAAAGGAGCTTACTGTATACTAATTATACATTAAACTACATAATAAAACAGTCTACATTCAGCTCCCCCTAGTGGAGGCTGCAGGCAGACAGAATTGTATCACTCCACATTGTCTATGCTAGAGATTTGGAGCATTTTATCATAAAATCAGAGTTTGAACTGCTATAAAAATTAAAGAAATAAGTCTGTACCTATCACCAGTCACTTTACGGATAACTTGTTCTTAAATATGATGCAAAGAAATACAAATTGTGACTGGTCAGATTTGTATAACTGGATGTCACAAATTCTCTACTATGTGGATTTCAGCTGTTGATTTATTTTATAGACATAAATTTGTGAAATGATGGGGCGTGGTGACCCTGTGCCATCTCCATAGAATGAATTCCTCAGATGAGACAAGCGTCCTCCACCCATCCCTCAGTAATCTGCTCCTCCAGTGACGCCAAATCTGAGCTAATTCTCCTGTCAGTGAATTTAAACTTCCTGCTTTTATTCCCCAGCTCCCTCAATGACACGGAAAAGGACCCGCTCTAGAATTCGAGGAATATTAATTCAGATGAGTAGAAAGGTCACATTTTTTAGGCTTGACTTCCTACTTGTTGGGGTCCTCCACCCTTTCCTTCCTAAACACAAAATCACATCAGCAGTTTGTTATGGCCCGGCCCGTCATTACAAATACATGAGCACAATGCTATAAATTAACCATTTCTCATGTGATATTGAGGACATCTCACGGATCTACTGTATGAAGATCTAGATCTAAAGTGACATCTGTCCATGTAAGACTAAAACCCCCCATACAAGAGAAAGGGTGGCCAAACCCACTGATTTGGGCAGAACAGGAATATCTGATGTGTATGAAGGTCTACAGAATCTCCCCTGACAGATGATGTTAGGGAACGGAAGAAATGAACATGTTGAAGTTCATAAGCCACCACCAGGTGTCTGGCAGAGGCTTGTTCCCTTCTCCCGACTGAAAACACATGCAAGCTCGGCAAAGAGGAGAGTTGGGTGGGATTGCTGTTGGAAAAATGAGCAATGGGCCAATTTGTATTGAAGGTATACAAGAGGTAGGTCCTCTCCTGGTCAGAAGATTCCAGGCAATCAAAAACCTACCCAGGCTAGGTAAAGCTTCAGGGGTCTACAGGATTACATTCTGGTCCCAGGTTCAAACCTAAATTACGGTAATACCATAAAAAGCATTAAAGTAATATTCTGATTTCATGACCCATCCAGAAACAGCTGATTGGTGACCACGCTGGCAGTTGGACCCCATCAGTTTGATGCTGATGTCCCATTCAGAGGTGAGATATTATGAAGCCGGAATACCTCATTAAGGAGCAAGTTTTTGAAATAACCCAAACAGCTGCATTTGATATGCAGCTTGATTTGACATGCATTACATAGACCCAGTGGCATAACTAGAACTGACTGGGCCCCACAGCAATTTTTTTGAATAGACCAGAGTCCCTCTTTTAGAACTTCCATGAATTATCCAGAGTGGAAAATGGGTACAAAGTGGGTCTGTCTCCCTGGAGGACCTGGCACATTTGGACATTGTGCAGACAGACCATGGCTTTCAGTAGACAAAATGTAATGCTTTATTTTCCCTATGGTACCACTGCAGAGGAATGAACGCTACAGGGTTCTCCTGACTTCTGGGGGTTCGATCAGTGGGAGACAGGCTTTTTGTGTGATCCTAACCATGTGGCTGATCATATGGTCATGACATCATTGAAGGTCCTTGCAAGCTATGGTGAATGGATTGTTTCTTCTCTGCCTGGGCCTGTCAATCAACATAGCCTCTAGGAGCAGGGGTAACGCCCCTTGCACCTAGAGGCCTTATTAGCATGAAATAAAAGTTCATTTTATATAAAAATGGGGGCACCAGTAAATAAAACAGATATATATTTGGAATCAGGTGACATTAGCACATCTCTAATGTCAGCCTGATTCATACCGAAAAAACTGGTGACAGAAACCCTAGAGGTATTTTGCATATAAAGCTTATAGATTGTCTAAATTAAATTACAACTCAAAAAACAGTCAGTCCCACCAGGAAGAACATTGCATGCGGGGTCTTACTGGCCAACTAGAGGGATTCTTTTATGGCCTCAGAGATCCAGCAGAAGAGCACCCTATTTGGAGATGACCATGGAGACAATAACTTCTTCTTAGTAAACACTAATGTTCCCATTCACTGACAGCAAACTGAGATCTCGAAGATGGTGAAGAATTGAAACACAAAAAACTCCATTGTTATCTATTGTCAATGTGTTTTTTTTTTTCCATTAAGCAACATCAGGATGCAGATTTTCCTCAATGCATCCTACTTTGGCTCATATCGAAACTTTCCCAGCAATGTTATCATGGAAATGAAAGCACACTTCGCAATCATTAGTCTTAAAGGGGTACTCTCATCCTGCAGAAGAGAAAATGTAGCATTATAGGCCAGCTGATCAAATGGATGGACAGCCATGTAGGAAAGGGCTGGGTCCACCAGAGCAGGCATCACTTTTCACACAGTTTCGATGAAAACCTTAGGGGCATGCGTTTAAAGGGGTTTGCCGATATTTGATTTTGATACTGATGACCTGTTCCCAGGATAGGTCATCAGTATCTGATCAGTGGGGGCCTGACACCCGGTACCCCTGCCAATCAGCTGTTTGATAAGGCACCAGTGCTCCTGTGAGCGCCAAGGCCTTCTCCACGCTTACCAAGCACAGCGCCGGACATTGTATAGTATCTGTGCTTGGTATTGGGCTCAGCCCCATTCACTTCAATGGGGCTGAGCACGATACCAAGCACAGCCACTATACAATGTACGGTGCTGTGCTTGCTAAGCACAGAGAAGGCCGCGGCGCTCGCAGGAGCACTGGTGCCTTATCAAAATAACTGATCAGTGTGGGTCCCGGGTGTCGCACCCCCACGGATTTTCTACCCATAGGTGGCCATGCTATGGAAAATAAATATATACCGTATTTTTCGCTTTATAAGATGCACTTTTTTCCCCCAAAAGTAGGGGGAAAATGGCTGTGCGCCTTATAAAGCGAATACTAGTGAGCGGTAGAATTTTTTTGTGCTCGGAGCGGGGAAAGATACTCCGCTCTGCTCCGGTTCCGCCTCTCCTCTGTCTTCTCCGGCTGGTGCTTCACCTACAGTGTCAGGACATAGTGCACGCACAATGACCTGATGCTGCACGCAGTCAGGTGACAGTGCAGCGCCGGCCGGAGAAGACAGAGGAGCACAACTTGCCGGAGATGAAGAGGAGCTGCGGTGCAGCAGAGGTAAGCAGAGTTTTTTGTTTAAGTCTGATGGGGGTCTGAAAGGGCTGATGAGGTCTTAAAAAAGGGCTGATCTGAGGTCTAAAAGAGCTGATGGGGGTCTATAAAGGGATGATCTGAGGTCTGATGGGGGTCTGACATGGAGGGCTGATATGAGGATCTGATGAAAAAATATTTTATTATTTTCCTACTCTAGAATCTGGGGTCCGTCTTATCATCGGTTGCGTCTTATAAAGCAAAAAATACAGTATATATAATTTTATTATTATCATTTTTATGGCTCTTTATGAAATAAGGCTACTTTCACACTTGCGTTTGCAGGATCCATTTGTGAGATCCGCCCAGGTTCTCGCAAACGGATCCGTCCTGATAATACAACCGTCTGTATCCGTTCTGAACGGATCCGTTTGTATTATCTTTTACATAGCCAAGACGGATCCGTCTTGAACTCCATTGAAAGTCAATGGAGGACGGATCCGTTTTCTATTGTGTCAGACAAAACTGATCCGTCCCCATTGACTCAGGCTACTTTCACACTAGCGTTTTTAAATTCCGGTATTGAGTTCCGTCATAGGGGCTCAATACCGGAAATAAACGCTTCAGTTTTGTCCCCATTCATTGTCAATGGGGACAAAACTGAACTGAAGACAACGGAATGCTCCTGAAAGCATTCAGTTCCGTCTTCGGACCGGAGAACAAACCGCAGCATGCTGCGGTTTTCTCTCCAGTACAAGCATCCGCACCAAGACGGATTCGGAATGACCCCCAATGCAAGTCAATGGGGACGGATCCGTTTGGTGTGACACACCAGTAATCCGGATCTGTCCTCCATTGACTTGCAATGGGGGGTCATTCCGGATCCGGCTACACAGAAATACATACAGACAGACATACATACATACATACACATACATACTCACATACTCCAGGCAGGGACGCCGGCAGCATGTCTTCACGCGCCTCCTGTGCGCAGCTATGACGTTTCCCCACTGTGCCCAGCAGAGGGCGCTGTGGGGAATCGTCATCACTGCGCGCAGGAGGCGCGTGAAGACGTGCTGCCGGCGTCCCGGGCTGGAGTATGTAAGTATGTATGTGTTTGCGTGTGTATGTCTGTATGTATTGCTGTCCCAATGTCTGTCAACAAGTGTGGGGCCGGAGCGCTTCTCCGGCTCCACACATATATCAGCGTTAGCACGGATCCGTTGGCACCCTTTAGGTGCCGGATCTGTGCTAACGCTAGTGTGAAAGAGGCCTTACATTGTGAGTCATGACAGATCCGTTTGGATCAGTTTCCATCAAGCGGACACCAAAACGCAGCAAGCAGAGTTTTAGTGTCCGCCTCCAAAACGGAATGGAGACTGAACTGAAGCAAAACCGATGCATTCTGAACGGATCCTTTTCCATTCAGAATGCATTAGGACAAAACTGATCAGTTCAGGACCGTTTGTGAGAGCCTGTGATGGATCTCACAAACGGATCCTCCAAACGCAAGTGTGAAAGTAGCCTTACACTGACTGCTGTACTAATCCAAGCAGTAAAAAAGGAAACCCCAGTGGAAGCCCCCTGACAGAGGCCAAAAGAGTGCATTTGGCAGCCGGCGGTATATGGGGGTCTATAGATCCGTTTAACATATGTGCTGGGAACTTTCTTGGCGCATAAGTTAAAGGGGTTCACTAGGTTACAGATAATATCAGATTAGTGGTGGTACAACCCCCAGCACCCTACTGATCAGCTCCTTCAGGCTGCCGCAGCTCCAGATACTGTGCACGGAGCTGGAGGCAGAAAGCTCTGTCTGCTGTGAGGCAGCCATGCCGGGGTACTGCAGCTCATCTCCCATTCAAGTGAATGGGTGCTGAGCTTTAGTACGCTGGCACCAGAAACTACACAGTGTATGGAACTCCTGCTTACGCTCCGGACATTGTCACGGCTGCCCAAAACAGCTGATCAGTGGTGGCACTAGGTGCTGTACCCCCACTGATCTGATATTGATGACTTGTCCTGAGGATAGGTCATCAATATCTGTAACCTGGAAAGCCCCTTTAAACTTGTGAAAAGACGCTAACCCTATATGCACATTGACAGCCCCAACTACAGAGAAACGTGTTCTCTAACCCCAAGAACTGACTATCACTGTGATGCAGGAGCCAACACATGGTACATATAAATATTCCGGATTACACGGCGATTTGACATTGTAGGGACGTGCTAACAATCCCCCTCATATGCGCTAATCTCTGGAGTGTGAACAAAAGGCGGACGTACAGTAAGATGACTATCAACACATGGATTGTTCTTGACACAAGTCCAGAAGCTACAGCAACACTTGTGCCTTCTGGAGAATGTTTCTCCTTTAGCTCTGAGTATTCCCAGGCCCCACTGTAATCGCCTTACAAATATGTAACAGTGACATCACCCCCACCCACGGGAGTCAAACGCCTCGCACTTGGCAATGCAGCATTCTCAGCTTGGAAGCCGGGGTGTACGTAGAGGTAAGGCAGCCCCATGGTAAATATTAAAGGGGTTCTCTGGGAATTAAAAAAATGAAAATACCTAAATATTACTTGATTATAAATATATTCCCAAATACCTTACATTTGTTATAATGGCTTGTTTTGTATGGGCAGAAATCATCAGGGGAAACAAAATGGCCGCCGTCCTATTAGTACACACAAAACCTGTCCTAATCACACAAGTTACTTTACAACACTGAGCTAAAGAGCTACCATATGCTCCTCTCTGCTCGTCAGGGATTATGATCCTGAATACAGATGATACGATCTTTAGCTGAATCTCTGTTGGAATTGAGTTCATGAGCAGATGTGGCTGATGAGCAGCAGCTCTTGTATGCAGTCTCCATTACCACAGTCTGTCCTGTCCGTCCTCTCTGTACTTCATGTCTCCTCATGAACTCCATTCCCACATAGATTCAGCTAAATATCATATTAAACTGTATTCAGGATCCTAATTCCTGACAAGCAGAGCAAAGAGGAGGATGAGGCAGCTCTTTACCTCAGTGTTGTGCAGTAACTTGTCCTCCTGTGTGATTAGGACAGGTTTTGTGTGTACTAATAGGACGGCGGCCATTTTGTTTCTCCAAATCATTGCTCCCTAGACAAAACAAACCATTATAACTAATGAAAGGTATTTGAGAATACATTTATAATAAAGTAATATTTACATATTTTCATTTTCTTAATTCTTGGAGAACCCCTTTAAAATGTGGTCCCGTTTAGCTGCTCATTAAAGGGGTTTTCCAAGACTTTACTACTGATGACCTATCCTCTATCTGAATTTCAGGGAAAATTCGATTCGCCACAAGGCCAAATTTCCTCATGCTTCATGGTAGCGAACCGATTTTCAATGAATGGCAGTAAAAAAATCATACTTACCTCATCCATTTAATCACGACAAGCCGGCCGCTGCCATCTTGATTGAAGATCTTGCATGAAAACCCACTCGTGGTGACGTATTACATCACCATGCCAGCCGATGTGATGACGTCATCATAGGCTGCGTGAGATTTCTCGCTAGATCTTCAATCAAGATGGTGGCAGGTAGTTTGTTACGATCAAATTAATGAGGTAACACTGTGTTATTACTGTCAGATGCAGCAGTCAGCTATGAATGAATTGCAGCTCCCTTTCATTGCACCCACTACTTACAAAGCAATTTGTCACAAAGCAAAAAATTTTTTCTAAAATTCGACGAAGCTTTTAAATCGAAATTTCAAATACTTCGCTCATCACTAGTCATCAGTATCTGATTGGTGGGGTCCGACACCCTGAACCCCCGCCGATCATCTGTATGAGGAGCTGGTGTGTGCAATGTGAACATGCCGACTCCCTTCTCTCTTCCTGTTCACCGCTGCTGTATATAGGAAAGACCATAGACAGCAGCGGCGGACAGGAAGAGAGAAGAGAGTCAGCACGTGCGCACTGCGAGTGCCATCTCCTCATACAGCGGTGGGGGTGCCAGGTGTCGGACCCGCGCAGATCTGATAGTGATGACCTATCCTCAGGATAGGTCATCAATAGTAAAAGCCCAACAATCCCTTTAAATACATCACAATCTTCTATGTGGAAAGCTAATGGAAAATCATCACTTTTATGCCACAGTTCTGAAAAAATGTCCACCAGGTACAGTGCTTTCTCAGCTAAGGCCTCTTTCACACTAGCATTAGCACGGATCCGGCACCTAAAGGGTGCCAATGGATCCGTGCTAACGCTATACATGTGTGGAGCCGGAGCAGCGCTCCGGCCCCACACATTGAAACAAGACACAGACATACATACAAACAAACATACAGACATACATACAAACATACATACATACATACATACTCACATACTCCAGGGACGCCGGCAGAACGTCTTCACGCGCCTCCTGCGCGCAGTGATGACGATTCCCCACAGCGCCCTCTGCTGGGCGCAGTGGGGAAACGTCATAGCTGCGTGCAGGAGGCGCGTGAAGACATGCTGCCGGCGTCCCTGGAGTATGTGAGTATGTATGTATGTCTGTATGTATGTCTGTATGTATGTTTGTATGTATGTCTGTATGTATGTAGCCGGATCCGGAATGACCCCCCATTGCAAATCAATGGAGGACAGATCCGGATTACTGGTGTGTCCACACCAAACGGATCCGTCCCCATTGACTTGCATTGGGGGTCATTCCGGATCCGTCTTGGTGCGGATGCCTGGACCGGAGAGCAAACCGCAGCATGTTGCGGTTTGCTCTCCGGTCTGAAGACGGAACGGAATGCTTTCAGGAGCATTCCGTTGTCTTCAGTTCAGTTTTGTCCCCATTGACAATGAATGGGGACAAAACTGAAGCGTTTTTTTCCGGTATTGAGCCCCTATAACGGAACTCAATACCGGAATTTAAAAACGTTAATGTGAAAGTAGCCTAATGCAAAGGATTGGGATCGTTCACAAGTTTTTTAGAAAACTGAGCTTCATTTGCAGCTGCAGCTCCATTCTTATGACACTTAAGAGGAAGCTTTGATTGCTGTTTAACCATTTGTATGCCAATCAGCGTTGACTGCCGCATGCAAGGAACAGGGTGAGGGTGGGCCTCTCTTGGATCGCATCACAGGGAATCCACATGACATGATCAGGAGAGGTCATCAAATCAAAAAAGCGGACACCCCATTAAATAAAATGCATTGAACTTACAGTCCCAAGACACATATACACGTATTTGGTGTCTCCACAGCCAAAAAAACTATGCAAAAAATGTTGAGGATCCTTTATCATGATCGATGTATAATAATAATAATAATAATTATAATAACAACTGGGAAAAAATGAATACTAAACGTTAATTCATATATACCAAAAACTGGCACCTAAATTGAGTGCAACAAATATATATACATTATATATACATACAATATATACATATACTCAATATATACATTACTATATAAGACTGGGGGTCTCTTTGGGGGTTCTGATCTGCGGTCTCATAAAGATTGGGGGTCTGATCTGAAATCTGATGAAGGTTGGGGGTCTGATCTGAGGTCTCATAAAGATTGGGGATCTGATCCGAGGTCTGATGAAGATTGGGGGTCAGATCTGAGGTCTGATAAAGATTGGGGGTCATATCTGAAGTCTGATGAAGATTGGGGGTCTGATCTGAGGTCTGATAAAGATTGGGGGTCTGATCTGAGGTCTGATGAAGATTGGGGGTCATATCTGAAGTCTGATGAAGATTGGGGGTCTGATCTGAGGTCTCATAAAGATTGGGGATCTGATCCGAGGTCTGATGAAGATTGGGGGTCAGATCTGAGGTCTGATAAAGATTGGGGGTCATATCTGAAGTCTGATGAAGATTGGGGGTCTGATCTGAGGTCTGATAAAGATTGGGGGTCTGATCTGAGGTCTGATGAAGATTGGGGGTCAGATCTGAGGTCTGATGAAGATTGGGGGTCAGATCTGAAGTCTGATGAAGATTGGGGGTCTGATCTGAGGTCTGATGAAGATTAGGGGTCTGATCTGAGGTCTGATGAAGATTGGGGGTCTGATCTGAGGTCTGATGAAGATTGGGGATCTGATCTGAGGTCTGATGAAGATTGGGGGTCTGATCTGAGGTCCAATGAAGATTGGGGATCTGATCTGAGGTCTGATGGAGATTGGGGGTCTGATCTGAGGTCTGATGAAGATTGGGGGTCTAATCTGAGGTCTGATGAAGATAAGGGGTCTGATCTGAGGTTTGATGAAGGTTGGGGATCTAATCTGAGATCTGATGAAGATTGGGGTCTGATCCGAGGTCTGATGAAGACTGGGGGTGTGATCTGATGTCTGATGGAAGATTGGGGGTCTGATGGAAGATTAGGGGTCTGATGGAGGATTGGGGTCTAATCTGAGGTCTGATGAAAAATATTTTTTCTTATTTTCCTCCTCTAAAACCTAGGTGTGTCTTATAAAGTGAAAAATATGGTATATACATTAGTATACACTATATATATATATATATATATATATATATAATAAATACATTAATATACAATAGTATATATAATAAATGCTCCAAATAACACAGTAAATGTACAAGTTCCCAACCACTCATCAATGGTCAGACTGGGTTATACCCATCTATAGGCATCATTTCCAGTCTCTCAGCATATATAGATATATATACAGCTACCTGTACAGACACAGGAGGTAAGCTGTATACTGCCCAACCAACAAACTGCAGTATAATATCCGAGCAGTCATCCCCTTAGGATAAATGGCCACTATATACTGTCTGCCTTAGAGTATATAGACAGATATACAGACAGGTGAAGACTTACCATAGGAGGAAGACGGAGACCAGGTAACCCCAAATATCTGATGGAAACAGTCACACATTTTTCTCCTTCTAATTCTCCTCTGTCGGATAGTTCCCCAGCTGCTGTATATCCCACCGCAGACTCGCCACCGGGTACGACGTAAGCCGGGGCACACACAGAGAATGGCATATAACCCCTGTAGATTAACACAGCGGCCCTGTCAGCATTTCAGAAAAGCTGCTCACAAACATCCACCATTGTCCAGCACGGGCTGGGTTTAACGAAGCAAAGACAAAATCCCTTTTTTAAAGCTTTGGGGTGAGGGAGAAGGGACAGGCATCTAGACAAAAACTGCAGAGCTAGTCTATCTACTGCGGATCACTTGTCAAATGTGGGGACAGGTCAGTGAGAGGTGCTGGTAGATAAGTCTATGGGGCAGATGTATGGATGACAAGCACGCAGACTCCTCAGCATCCAATACTACATAGGGTACAAATAAGATGTGGACGTATAGATTCTTTTTTTATCTAAAAAAAATTTATCCAAAATTCTGTGCAGATATTTCATAATATATGTCTTAGAAGAGCTCTATATCCCCAATCTTCCAAATTTATTGTCACTCCGAGAGCGGGAACCCCTTCTCATATGTCCAGGCTGGGTGTAACCTATGCTCCATTTCCAGTACTGAGCTCCCTTCTCCTCCGCTTCTGGACCAGAAGTGTGATGTGCCATGTAAATGTCAATCAGTGGCCACTGGAACTGGAGCAAAGGCAGGGTAAGGCTTCATTCACACGACCGTATTTTGTTTCCGTGTCCGTTCCGTTTTTTTTGCGGACCGTATGCGGAACCATTCATTTCAATGGGTCCGCAAAAAAAACGGAAGGTACTCCGTGTGCATTCCGTTTCCGTATGTCCGTATTTCCATTCCGCAAAAAAGATAGAACATGTCCTATTCTTGTCCGTTTTGCTGACAAGGATAGGCATTGTTACAATGGATCCGCAAAAAAAACGGAAACACGGATGCCATACGGAACGTATGATGATGGTACGTTCACTAAAAACGAAGATGATGATGGTACGTTCACTAAAAGCGTTCAAGAGGGGCTTGGATGTATTTCTGGAGGGTAATAATATTACAGGTTATAGCTACTAGAGAGGGGTCGTTGATCCAGGGAGTTATTCTGATTGCCTGATTGGAGTCGGAGAGGAATTTTTTTCCCCTAAAGTGGAGAAAATTGGCTTCTACCTCACAGGGTTTTTTTGCCTTCCTCTGGATCAATTTGTAGGAAAACAGGCTGAACTGAATGGACGGAGGGCTTCATTTGGGCTTATAAACTATGTTACTTACCTGTTTCTCAACGCCAGCTTGCCATTCCTTCTTCTGCAGGCCTGCAATGCTCAACTAGACTCCAGCGATGTCCAAATCCAGTGTGACATCGCCGCAGCCAATTACTGGCCATGGCAGTGTCCGGATCCCATTGAAACCATCTGACCATTTGTCATAACACAATGAGCTGGACACAGCCATGGCCTGTGATTGGATGCTACAGAAGAAGGAGCGGGGAGCCAGCATCGGGAATCATATATGTCATCTTCCCTTTGTAGGTCTGATCCACAACCCCTTTAAGAAACATAGGAATGAATGGAGAAAACTGTTCATGTGCAGAATGCCCTCCATACACGTCAGCGCTCCATTCTTGAAATAGTAACTGGTCCCAGAGGTGGAACCCACACCTATCAGACATTTATGATTTATGGCATATCAATGTCCACATAGGAAAGCCCCCCCACCTTTAAGAAAGAGAGGACACTTTGGGTGACCTGGTGATGAAGATATCAGCCCCATGAGAGTTAATATGGCTGACGATGGGTCAGACAGCTACTTCCTGTCACTGAAGAAGCTGAATACAGGAGAAGAACAACAACAAAGCTTCTGTGCTGCAGGACATAATGAATGTTGAGATTTCTGTAATATCTCCAGAGGCCTGGTCTGCATTCACTCGCTCCCTGAGTAAACCGAAAGGATTAAAGTGTCTCTAATTATAACACTGGGGACTGTGGGTAACAACACTGATGTTGGATCACAAGTTGGAAAAAGAAAAAAAAAGTTTATTTAATAATGAAATAAATCCAATTTCTCATTGCACTTGACCTACCACAAGCCTTTTTTGGTTTGAGTGGGGCCTGCATGTCTCTCCTTCCTGTGGGGTAAACCAAATGTTATCTATAGGGACTGACTGCGGGGAAAGCATTATAAATTCTGTCCTTGTCACAATAGCCTCACGTAACCATAAACCGAGCACCCAGTCTCGAGCAGTACCCCCTCGTCACCATCGCCACCCCTCCTCCGCAGTGCTCTAGACTCAAGCTATTCTTTCACCATTTACTGGAATGTGCTAAACTTGTACATTAGGATCGGCAACCGGCTCGAACACAAGTGTTTATTCTTAGACTGAGCGCAAGTTACTTCAGGACAGACGTGGCTGCTACAATAGGGTAACACTATGAAATTAGGTGATGAAACGGACCTAAACAAGAGATATAACAAGCTGATCGGCGCTCGTTTAAAAGGCCTTATAAATGAAAACGGGACAAGCGATCAATATTACGATCATTCTGTCTCATTTAACTTGCATGCACATGTCATGTTGCTGCCGACTAGCAGTTGACATAAAAATTTGGTCAGCTGACAAATAAGAGTTTGTTTGGTTTTCAGCTGATCAGTTCTGGTGCTTAGACATGCCAATAATCAGACGTGTGAACCTTTGTTCTGGATTATCGGATCAGGCATAAGGCCCTTTATACTGGACGTAGGAACAAAAATCTACAATGTGGGATGCGCTGCCTGGTAGTAGAAAGTAGGGGAAGGCATGCACAAAGTTGTAGAGTTTCCTTTATTTGGTGGTCTACATCATACCTAGCAACTTTGTAAATGAGCAAAGAGGGACACATTGTGCAGCGCGCAAAGCGCTTCGCTGCAAACTATTTCAGTGCTATGCCACAGCTCTAACTCCGCCCAAAACATAACTATACACCTAATCCCACCCAGTTCCCTAACTGCCCCACATAGTAAATATTCCCCAGTTATGTGCCCCCATTAATATGCCCAGCTGTGCCCCCATTAATATGCCCAGTTGTGCCCCCGGTAATATGCCCAGCTGTGCCCCCCAGTAATATGCCCAGCTGTGCACCCCAGTAATATTCCCAATTATGTGCCCCCCAGTAATATGCCTAGCTGTGTCCCCAGTAATGCCTAGCTGGTCCCAGTAATATGCCTAGCTGTGTCCCCAGTAATATGCCCAGCTGTGCCCCCCAGTAATATGCCCACATTGTGCCCCCTCTAATATGCCCACATTGTGCCCCCCAGTAATATGCCCACATTGTGCCCCCCAGTAATATGCCCACATTGTGCCCCCCTCTAATAGGCCCACATTGTGTCCCCCAGTAATATGCCCACATTTTGCCACCCTGTAATATGCCCACATTGTGCCCCCAGTAATGTGCCCACATTGTGCCCCCAGTAATGTGCCACTCACAGAAAGTTAAAAAAATAAACACCACATACTTACCTTCTTTCTAGCAGCAGCAGGACATCAGCAGCTCTAGTCTGTGGAGGGGGCGAAGCCAAGGCTGACTGGCGGCCGGCCCAGCCTCACAGACCAGAGGTATGGAGAGTAGGCCGGGGGGGATGATAGATGAAGCAGTGAGCCGATGCCGGCTCTCTGCTTCATCATAATACAAGCAACCGTCGCTGCCTCCTATGGACCCAGGGACAGCTGCCAGAAACCGGAAATACCTCCCCAGTACCAGGACAGCAGGACAACCACTGCAATCCGGGACTGTTGGGATGGTTGGGAGGTATGGCCTACATTATTAAGAACAGAATTACTTCTAATTAGAAACATGTAGGTGGAGATTCATCGCCCCCTACGCCATGGATTTGGCCATAGGAGGTATTTGATTTATGATGAGTCCTGCTCCTTGTCATAAATTGAATGTCTCCTCTGGTGGTGCACACTGGTCTTGATAATCCAGGGCCGTAGTCCTCTGAATAAAGGTAACTCTGCCACTACATGATCGCTTGACCCTACTTTCTTCTACTGGGCAGCACATCACAAATCGTAATTTTTTGTTCCTACTTCCACTGGAGTTCATCTTTCATATTTTTTGCTGGGAGAACCTGGGGATCGCAGTAGCCTTCATCTACTTATCCTACACGCTATTGCTTTATGAGTGTCTACATTTACACATCTCCACCAGGTTTGGCACTTGGCCAGGGCATCCACTCCATTTCAGATTATACCACCCTGGTGTGGCATGGCATATCATTTTTTTCTAAACCATATACTGGGATTCAGATGTTAAAGGTATTATCTAAGACCTATAATGCCCCCCCATATGCCGGGGCCCCTCACACAGATTGTACTTACCTCGCTCCCTGGCACTCGCGTTGCTCCCTGGCACCCACACATCTCTCCATTGCATGGATGAAAATGAGCCTCAGTAGCATTGTGGGTGATGGTAGGGAGGCTCGTTCCTGTTGCAGCCTGCTATTGGCTGCCCCAAAACAACCCCTCCGGTATATTTTTATCCACGCAACACGGAGATCCAGCTGCAGCCATGCTGGCATCGGAAGCGACACGAGTGTTGGGGAGCGAGGTAAGTATAGTCTGTGCCCTAGTGAAGAATTCTGTTCCCAATTTAGAAGGTGCATCTCACACTCTGGAGCATACAGCCTATCTACATATTAGACAAATTTCAATGAGCTTCCATGTAATACCTCATTTCTCCTGTAGTGGCGCTGCAGGGAAAGTGAACACTTGCTGCTTTATTCCCCACAGATCACAGATGATCGCTGGGATACTCCGTGATCAGCTTATAGTTTGGGAGTCCTTATGACAAAAATGCAGGAAAATTCCCATGATCCACCAGTACAGTGCCAGCGATAATCGGGGCCTGACTAAATCTAAAATAATGGACTGGCAGATCTTCTCTCTACTTTACCTGTAACACACATTTGTAAATCATTCTCCCGTCACGCACCTGACACCTGGGGCTGACACAAGCAGGAAACAGTTGTGTCATGGACTTGATGCTACAATATAGAAAACATGCAGTAACAGCAAACAGCACGGAGCACAAAGCTAGCGATGTAAAGCACTGAACTGTAAACAACATGTGATGTATTTTGCACATAGCTATTGTTTATTGTCAAAAGTTTTTTGTACTTTTATTTTACCTTCAAAAAGTATTTTGGAAAATTTTTACTTTGATATACATACTGTATATTTGGTATATAGTGCTTTTACGAATCCAATCCTTCAGCCAGGCTCATTCACCAAGGGAACATTAGGTCCACCGACCACAATATAGAACATATAGGCCATAAATTTCCTGTAGGTGCTGGTCCCAACGGATGAGTCAACATGTTTGACTATTTTCAGAACCCCCATAGAAATGAATGGCGAGACCATTGCATGCATGGCCACCTCTCTACCGCCAGAGGGCCTAGTTCTTGAGATAGGTGCGGATCCCAGAAATCAGATGCGTTTCCTTTGCTGGCGCTTTTGTTTTGTTTTTTATTTTGTATTTTTTCCATCCTTGTGGTGCACTTTTTGGGTCAACGGCGGTTTTTCCAAGAAAAAAACCCTATTATTATTTTTTTATAGTATTTATTAGATAGATAGATAGACAGACAGACAGACAGATAGATAGAAAATGAGAGCTGTGGCATCAGTAAGCCAAATTTCTGACGTTTTATCACAATATGACTCCTTCATAAATGGCCAATAATTTAGTAATAACAAATTTACTATAGTTAAATAAGGACTTCAGGCTTTTTCTTACCATCATGTAAGTAATCAGGTTACTTAGAGAGAACTTAAAGCATATTTACCGGAATACAATTTCTGAACTTCCTGAAATTTTCTAAATTCCTGTAAGTAAATATGCAATTTTCTATGCACTGAATAGCTGGAAAACACTGAATAATTGTAAGAAATCTATGAATTTGCTCATCACTGTTTATAGTATAAGGACAGGGGAAAAGGACAGGAGAGGTGAGAACTGATTATCTATCACCACTAGAACACCCTGTTTATCACTGTTTATAGTATGAGGACAGGAGAGAACACAGGAGAGGCGAGAACTGATTATCTATCATCACTAGAACACCCTGCTTATCACTGTATATAGTATAAGGACAGGAGAGAACAAAGGTGAGGTGAGAACTGATTACCTATCACCACTAGAACACCCTGCTTATCACTGTATATAGTATAAGGACAGGAGAGAACAAAGGTGAGGTGAGAACTGATTACCTATCACCACTAGAACACCCTGCTTATCACTGTATATAGTATAAGGACAGGAGAGAACAAAGGTGAGGTGAGAACTGATAACCTATCACCACTAGAACACCCTGCTTATCACTGTTTATAGTATAGGGACAGGAGAGGTGAGAACTGACTATCACCACTAGATCACCCTGCTTATAACTGTATATAGTATAAGGACAGGAGAGAACACAGGAGAGGTGAGAACTGACTATCTATTACCACTAGAACACCCTGGTTATCACTGTTTATAGTATGAGGACAGGAGAGAACACAGGAGAGGTGAGAACTGATTATCTATCATCATTAGAACTTTATGCTTATCGCTGATTATAGTATAGGGACATGATAGAACACAGGAGAGGTCAGAGCTGATTATCTATCATCACTAGATCACCCTGCTTATCACTGTTTATAGTATAATGGACAGGAGAGAACACAGGAGAGGTGAGAACTGATTTATATCATCTCTAGAACACCCTGCTTATCACTGATTATAGTATAAAGACAGGAGAGAACACAGGAGAGGTGAGAATTGATTGTCTATCACCACTAGAACACCCTGCTTATCACTGATTATAGTATAAGGACAGGAGAGAACACAGGAGAGGTGAGAACTGATTTTCTATCACCACTAGAACACCATGCTTATCACTGATTATAGTATAAGGACATGAGAGAACACAGGAGAGGTGAGGGCTGATTATCTATCACCACTAGATCACCCTGCTTATCACTGTGTATAGTATAATGAACAGGAGAGAACACAGGAGAGATGAGAACTGATTATCTATCACCACTAGAACACCCTGCTTATCACTGTGTATAGTATAATGGACAGGAGAGAACACAGGAGAGATGAGAACTGATTATCTATCACCACTAGAACACCCTGCTTATCACTGATTATAGTATAAGGACAGGAGAGAACACAGGAGAGATGAGAACTGATTATCTATCACCACTAGAACACCCTGTTTATAACTGTATATAGTATAAGGGACAGAAGAGAACACAGGAGAGGTGAAAACTGATTATCTATCACCACTAGAACTTTCTGCTTATCACTGATTATAGTATAAGGACATGAGAGAACACAGGAGAGGTGAGGGCTGATTATCTATCACCACTAGATCGCCCTGCTTATCACTGTGTATAGTATAAGGACATGAGAGAACACAGGAGATGTGAGGGCTGATTATCTATCACCACTAGAACACCCTGCTTATCACTGTGTATAGTATAATGGACAGGAGAGAACACAGGAGAGATGAGAACTGATTATCTATCACCACTAGAACACCCTGCTTATCACTGATTATAGTATAAGGACAGGAGAGAACACAGGAGAGGTGAGAACCGATTTATATCATCTCTAGAACACCCTGCTTATCACTGATTATAGTATAAGGACAGGAGAGAACACAGGAGAGGTGAGAACTGATTTATATCATCTCTAGAACACCCTGCTAATCACTGTTTTTAGTATAAGAACAGAGGTGAGAACTGATTTTCTATCATCTCTAGAACACCCTGCTAATCACTGTTTTTGTTAAATAAGGATCTTGGATAGAACATAACATATATTTATGATTAACATTTCTAAACTTTTCTAAATTTATATGAAAGTTAAATTAATTACAAAATATTAATAACAGGTAATAATTATTTTTAAGCGGGAGTCAGTACATTTCTAAGGACTCCGACTCCAAATCTAGCTTTGACTCCAACTCCACAGCCCTGCTTATAATTGTAATAAACATACAAAAAGGCCATGTAAATTACAGTCTTTAGTGAACTAATATAATTACACATTCACCAGGCATCCTGAAAAAGTATAGCATTATATAGTATAAGAAATGTCAAGACAACAATCTCCTAGTTCCACTACACAGGACAAGTTATAATAAAATATATACTGGCAGAATAGTGACTGTATAAAAGTGACATTGGATTCTGCATTGTCATTGTAGTAATTTCTGCATGAATCCACCTGCTCCAAAGACGTTCTCTCCATCAAAAAGCGGTCATGTCTCACAAATCGCCATATTAGTTCTTCACCACTGGAAAGAAAAGACAATTAAAGACACATAAATTATTCAAGGATACATTTAAAGGGAATCTGCCCACAGTTTTCACCATGCTAAATTGCTGTGAGCAGGACAAACAGAAGATTTTATTATCAGGAGTAGTATGAATATAAAGTTTTATTCTGCCAGATTCAGCTCTTGCAAGTGCCTAGGAGGTGGAGCGTCACTGTGCTCTCTCTCACTTAGCTCCTTCATAAGCCCTCCCCTCTGCTCTGGGTGACAGTTATAGCATCCAACCAGATGTTATGTCACCAGGAGCAAAGGGGAGGGGCTGTGAAGACGCTTAATGCAGAGAACACTTCACAGTGAAGCCCCACCTCCAGTGCACTTGCAGGAGCTGAATCTGGCAGAATAAATGTTCATATTCACACTACTACTGAGGATGAAGGCCTTAACTAGTGTGTCAGCAGTTTTGTTTGCTCAGGACCCCCTTTGACTTGGATCAGTCAGATTTCCATCAGACATCAGTTCTTTTTATGGATATAATACTGTAGCAGGCTAAACTTTTCCGGCTGACAAACCGCAACTAAAGTCTGTTGCTGTTGGAAAAGAACCAGAGGAGTGTGAACATAGCCTAGCAATTTGGGACGGGTGGTTCTACAGTTAAACCATTAAACCCTTAGGGACAACTGCTGTACATATACAGCGGAAGTCCGGGTTTTAAAGATGGCGTCTGTTCAGAAGCTGAGTGGGTGCCATAGCTGTTTTACACAGCAGAAACCCAAGGACAATGTTTGTGATCGGCGATAACGCCAATAACGGACATTTAACCTCTCAGATACTGTAGTCAATTGCAAACACAGCATCTGAGTGGTGAAATGTAACTTTTAACCTCTTTTTTGACCCCTTAGGGACAAGCGATGTATATATACGGCAGAACTCCAAATTTTAAAGATGGCGTCTGCTCAGAAGCTGAGTGGGTGCCATAGCCGTTTCACACACCAGAAACCCGAAAACAATGTTTGTGATCGTCGATAACACCAATCACGGACGTTTAACCCCTCACATGCTGTAGTCAATTGCTACCACAACATCTGAGTGGTCACGGGTAGCTAACTTTTATTAATTTCTGAAGGGATGCAATCAAACAGGAATTCGGCCATTGCTTTTTGGGTTTTGATTTCCAGCATTCACCGTGCCGTATAAATGGCGACTTTGTCCTGCAGGTCGCAGGTCGTTTACGTAGTTAATTTTTATGTTTTGCTGCTTTTGCACAATTAAAAACACTTTTTTCCCATATAATACAGAACGTTGTAGGGGAAAAAAAATACTTTTAACAGGTGCATGTGACAGAATTGGGGTATTACTATGCTCCTGGCTGCCATGGCAACCCGATGGCATTGTGGACTTTTAGAGGGAGCCCCCTTGCTCCGTAAAACTACTTAGGGATATACAGGTTATATACGGGTTATACATCCCAGGGGTGCCACCGTGGAATCCTTACCCAAACAGAGCCTTCAGGCATTAATTCAAACCCCAATACATAATCTGTCTGCACTTTCCATTACTGCAAAGAAGCAGGAATAACATGATGCAGCCAGCTAGCAGGAGAGCAGACTTCCCTACCCTCTACTATGCAGTGTGGTGCAGACTAGGGATGCAGCTATGGACTATTTTTTTAATTGAGTATTCTACCGATGAATCCATCAATTAATCGACTACTCTTATAACAAAAAACTAATTAAAAGAACGTTTTCCTTTATAAAAACTTATCAGCCACCCGTCCATCCCCCCACCCAGTGCCATCAGCTTCCCCCCCATGCCATCAGGCCTTTCCCCCATGCCATCAGGCTCCTCCCAGTGCCACCAGCTGCCCCCCCATGCCATCAGGTTCTCCCCCAGTGCCATCAGCTTCCCCCCCAGTGCCATCAGCTGCCCCTTCAGTGCCATCAGGTTCTCCCCCAGTGCCATTAGGTTCTCCCTCAGTGCCATCAACCCCCCCCCCGTGCCATCAGCTTCCCCCCAGTGCCATCAGCTCCCCCCCCAGTGCCATCAGGTTCTCCCCCAGTGCCATCAGCTCCCCCCCGTGCCATCAGCCTTCCTCCCAGTGCCATCAGCTCCTCCCTCAGTGCCATCAGGTTCTCCCCCAGTGCCATCAGCTTCCCCCCCGTGCCATCAGGCTTCCTCCCAGTGCCAATAGCTCCCCCCAGTGCCATCAGTTTTCCCCCACCAGTGCCATCAGCTCCCCCCCCTCCACTGCCATCAGCTGCCCCCTCAGTGCCATCAGCTTCCCCCCCAGTGCCATCAGCTTCCCCCCCCAGTGCCATCGGTTTCCCCCCACCAGTGCTATCAGCTCCTCCCACAGTGCCTCAGGTTCTGCCCCAGTGCCATCAGCTCCCCCCCCCCCCCGTGCCATCAGCTCCCCCCCAGTGCCATTAGTTTCCCCCCACCAGTGCCATCAGCTGCCCCCCCACTGCCATCAGCTGCCTCTCCAGTGCCATCAGCTGCCCCCTCAGTGCCATCAGTTGAGACCCCCCAAGTGCCATCAACTTTTCCCCCAGTGCCACTATCTCCCCCTCCTAGCCATGTCCCCAGCGCCAGTGAAATAGAATACTTACCTCTCCTGTAGGGGCGCCACTCCACAGCTCCTTCATCTTCTTCTGACGTCACACAGCGTCAGGTCATAGTGCATGCTTACGTGCACTATGTTCTGACGATGGGTCAGGAGGACAGTGCACAGCGGTGCAGACCACGGAGCATGAGCAATAGCAAGTGCTTCACTCACGCTCCATGGTCACATGACACAAACGAAACCTGCATGCAAAAAAATTGTGGATTGAGGATTTTTTGTATCGAGTTACTCGATTCAATCGAGTAATTGTTTCTGCCCTAGTGCAGAGTCATATGCAGAGCAATCACAGCCCCAGAGATCCCAATGATCCCAACACAAAACCCTGGGATCCCATCAAATCCAGTTTGAGAAATGCTGATCTGTAACACTTGGAGGATAAAACAAAGACTAAGTCCTGCAGTTACCATTCTGCGGGGCCACCGCCGCTCACATCTCGCACCGACCCTCTCCGAGCTGGAATACGGTTTACACTTCACATTTCCAAGTGTCGTCTCTGCTGCCTGAGAGGAGGTAAAGATAAGGAACAGACAATGAGTTGATAGACAATGGATGGTACGTCTAATACCGCAGCAGGTCACATGAACAGACATGGCGGTTACTGTGGGGGTCTTATTCAGCCAGATCCAACATTCTCTTGCTGGGCAGCAGTGAAAAGACCCCAGTTCCTATTTGCACCCTCGTCACCTCCTTGCAAGTTCGTTCTTGCAAGATGGTAATTAAGATGCAGGAGATTATTCTGCGCCGCTTACCCAATAGTAGTGCCGGGCGCAGCTGGCACAAGTCACTCACCTATTTGCTTTGGGGGCGACCCCAATCATACAGAGCTTGCATTGTTTCTTCTTCATGCGGCCTTAGCCTTTTCCTTTCAGGTCACAGCCATGGAGATGAGAGGACTCTGAATGAGAAAGTCAACGTGAACTAATTGTTATTCACCGGACAGAACAATGGCAGGCAGGCAAGAAGTCGGCACATGGAATCTCATTACGATACACATCTGCCACCCATACATATAGTCTCTGCAAAACGTTGCTGCCCCCTCATCCCACTGTAAAAATGAACCTCCGGTGGTTCTTCTTATCCTAGAAAGAGGTTAGTCGTGAAATGAGAAGATATGATGATTTCTAGGAGGAATAACAGAGGAACGGTACAAAACACAGTCCTAAAAACGCATGTGCCTCAATTGTTTATTCACGAGGAATACGAGTATTTTACAAAATCACAGGTCAGAACTACCAGGACTACTTTAGAAAAACATGGCTGCTTTCTTCCAAAAAAAGCACCACCCCTGTCCATGGGTTGTGTCTATTATTGCAGCTCAGCTCCATTGGAGTCAATGGGGCTGTGTTGCAATACCGCACACAACCTGAGGACAGGGGTGGTGCTGTTTTTGGAAGAAAGCAGCCATGTTTTTCTGATCCTGGACAACCCCTTTAAGTCTGCACCCGATATTCCAAAAAATCCTGACAATCCGGAAAAAGCACTACACGATAATCTTGATTATCAAGAACCAGAAGACCGAGCAGTGAGAATCACTAAGTAACTGGACTCATACATGCAACACCTATTGGGTCCTGTTCCCAATACGTTTTGGCTCTATATTTCACAGATGGTCCGGAAACACTCCCGGCGGATATGCAGAACATATCAATAGGCCCATATTCAACCAGCGTATGCCAAAGGGAGTGCTTTTGGCAAACGTCAGGCCAGTATACCTTTTTTTTTTACAATATGGAATAGCGTAATGGACGACACTACTCAATACAGAGGAATTTGGTAAAAAAGAAGGATACTGTGCCATATACAGGTGCAGGGGCGTAACTAGCGGCAGATCATGTGACTGCTATGGGGCCCAGGGCAAGAGGGGGCCCAGTCTTAGTTGGGATCATCTCTTCTACTGGGAGTGAAAACTTGGTCAGGACTCTACCCTCTAAAGGAACAACTTTTAGCAAATGAAGCAGTGGAAAAATGGCCGAAGGGTCACTGAAAGGGGTTTAGGCAGAAACCCTTCTGTCCTGTGTGTACAGACACAAAACGCACACAGAGTCATTTCTGTTTTTTTTTTTTTTGCAGCCCACTGAGGTGAATGGTTCCACATATGGGCCACAAAAAAAAAAACACAGAAAAAACATGTGTTTGTGTGCATGAGCCCTTACAATGGCAGCCTATACAGTGGGATATGACACAGCCCCCCCATCGTATGTATTGTGTGCGTCCGGGGGTGAGCTGTAACCTCTGGATGTATATACTGTATTTCCGGACTGAGGAGCTATAATAAGCGCTTTCTGTCACGTTCACAGATTAGAGCGGCCCCTGCGTTATATTTAGTGCTGCAGGTAGACGGCGTTATCTGTATCATATCAGGGAGGGGACAGGCTTCTGCTGGCTGCAGGATATCCTGATCAGTGCGCTAGAGACATCCCTGACCCAGTCACATAAACACCACTCTACACCCCCCCCTTCCCCAATAAAACTTCATATAGACCTATGGCCCTCCGGCACTCCAGCTGTGGTGAAACTACAACTCCCAGCATGCTCCATTCATTTCTATGGAGTTCTGAGAACAGCCAAGCAAGTGTGCATCTTGGGAGTCGTAGTTTTACCACAGCTGGAGTGCCGGAGGTTAGCCATTATTGCTCTATGGTATGCTGCATGTATGAAACGAGTGGCGAGTGGTTACCTGGCATGTGATCCGTGCAAACCCTGTCAGAAATTAGAAGGTCTGCCTCGGATATCCGCAGGGGGTTCCACGTACCAACGTGTCCTTCTGACGTGTGCAGCTACACTGGGAATCCATGCCGCAGATCTGTAATGACATAAGCAGGACGCCGACATTCAGTCATGAGATACATGGTGACATCACATGGGTGATAACCGATGACATCACAGATCAGGGGAGGGGTAGGAACTATACGAATGTACATAATCTACCCCCATACGAATATTGTAAACACCGGACAGAAGGGGAACAGGGGACAAGCCGCTGGCATTCTGGGTCACGTGGCGCACACGACAAGGGGCTCAGGAATTCAGTGTGGGCTGGGTGAAGGGCAGAGTAGGCAGCCGGGCACAAACGTATAAGTGTGCAGAGCAGAATTGTGCAGAGCTAAGCGAAAACCAACGAGACCGCTTCACAGCCACAACCTCTGTCAGCATTACAGACACACAAGGACTTACCAGCGCCACATACCTGCAGCCTATAGGCAAGTCATAGGTACCGAGGGGTTAACTGTGCCATACTTAACCCATGGGTGAATGAAAGTAAGGGGGCCGTACCCTCTAAGTGCTGCTTTATAGGGAGGTGCCTTATGTATGCCAACTATAGCAGGTGATTCCTAAAAGTAGCTCTAGGAAAAGGTTGGAGACATGAAAAATAATCCACCTTTAGGGCTCATGCACACGACCGTATGTATTTTGCGGTCCACAAAACACGGATCCGCAAAAAATACGGATGACGTCAGTGTGCACTCCGTATTTTGCGGAATGGAACAGCTGGCCCCTAATAGAACAGTCCTATCCTTGTCCATAATGCGGACAATAATAAGACATGTTCTATTTTTTTGCGGAACGGAAATACGGACATACGGAAAGGAATGCACACAGAGTAACTTCTGGTTTTTTTTTTACGGACCCTTTGAAATTGAATGTTTCTGCATACCGTCCGCAAAAAATACGTTTGTGTGCATGAGCCCTTATTCACACGAGCAGCAGCCCTGTCATATATGTCAGGCAATACATACTGTGCCTATCGGGTTTATTTTGTGAACACGCTGTATGACCGAGCAGATAACCTAAAACTATGAGGGGAATAGACAAGAAACTGCTGCCACCTAGTGGCCATAGTGCGGCATTTCACCACAAGGTTGGCAATCGTGCAGCAGAGAGGAGCACATTACTGGGGTCACAAACCTTTGTATGGATGCAGGACATTGCAGCATTACTGCCTGTGTGTACGGACTATTTGCCGCTGTTCTCACCACCATGGCGGATGTAGCCGTAGGTGCTTTTTTTTTTTTTTGTCAGGATAAGTTGTATTTTTAAATGGCGCCACTTTATAAATGTTACATATTTGGGGCGACGGTGTGTAAAACATACAGCAATGTCTTCCTTTCTTGGAGTTTTGTATTTGTGGTGTTTGCCGTGTGGTATAAATGAATAGGTTGAGTCGGCAGGTCAATATTGATCTTGAGGTGACACAGTGACGGAACATACCTCCATGAGAAAAACTCCTGGACTCCGTCATATGGACCAGTAAAGCCAGGCGACGATCAGGTCCATGAAGATTCCTGCACAATAAAGAAAACAGATCAGACTGTGTCACCGCGCTCACCTCCATTTTTTATTGTTCCAATGCATCAAAAATTAAAGGGGTTGAAAAGCCCCCCGATATGCCCGGGCCCCTCATACACAATGTACTTACCTCGCTCCCCGCCACCCGCGTCGCTTCTGAAGTCTGCACTGCCGCTGCTGCGTCTCTGGGGGAGCAGCCAAGAGCACACCGCGACGGGGACGAGCCCCCCTAGCGTCGCCCGCAATGCTAGGGAGTCTCGTCCCCGTCCCGCGATGGGGAGATGCAGCAGCGCCCGTGCAGGCTTCAGAAGTGACGTGGGGTGCCAAGGAGGGAGGTAAGTACATTGTGTATGAGGGGCACGGCATATGGGGGGCATTTCAGGGGTCAGATAACCCCTAAAAAAAAAAAAAAAAAGAAGCAACTCTACAAATAGTCATGATTACAAATCTCCAACCGTTTTGTGTTTTTAGCTCCCATGCAGACAAATGTATCTCCTTGGTCACAGACACCCCATGGGCATCAAACCCACACAGAAAATATCTGATGCCTATGAACGGGGGCGGGAAAAGACGCTTCGATTACAGTGGAGGCTGACTGCCAGTGGATTCGGCAGTATGTATGATCGCTTGGGGCACGCCCACTGACTGGCGGCAGGGTGCCTTGTGTCAACAGAGTGGTTGGGTGCATGCATGATTTAACAAATCTCATCTACATGCGGTGCGGATTTTAAAGGGGTTCCCTGCCAGGAGAAGACTGATGAGCTATCCTCAGTATGGGCCATCAGTATCTGATCGGTGGGGGTCTGACTCCCAATACCCTCACCGATCAGCTATTTGAAGAGGCCTCTGCACTCCAGTGAGCACCGCAGCCTCTTCCTAGGCCAGTGACGTCACATTGACAACTGAGCTGCAATACCAAGCACAGCCACTATCCCATGTATGGCGCTGTGCTCTGTAAATCGTGAGGGCGGCTGCAGTGGTGCCGGAAGTTGGACCCCCACCGATCAGACACTGATGACCTTTACTGGGGACAGGTCACAGATATTTTACTCCTGCAAAAACCCCCTTTAAATCTGCTGCTTATCCATTACGGATTTCACCCTTTGCAATGCGTCAAATCCGCTATGACTAATGCAACAAAATGCACAGATCCACTGCCGACCCGCCACACCTGGTCTGACTACGCAGGGTTTGTTTGCAGTCTGTTACCATGGAAACAGGTCTGCAAAAAAAATCTGCAGAAGCAAAACAGCAGAATTTCAATGAAGACGATTTGCTTAATTTTTTGCAATAAAAAATTAATATCTCCATTTCACCCATTCTGACCTCTCTCCTATCCAGTCTGCACCCAACCCTGCACCTGCTGGGTGCTGCCCTGCACACCTGTCTGCCCCTCCCCTCTGTGTGCCTTCCTTACCCAGCATTAGATGCCATTCATCACCTCCGTGCCGCCTGGCACTCTCCTTCTCCTCCTCCAGCTTATGTCCCGGGGGGGTGACCGCCTCCTAAGACATCTTCACCTCCTTAGCAACCAGTTCATCGCACACAAGCAACGCCCCCTACCGCCCTGACTGACGCCCGCCACGGCCAATTAGAAGCCGGGATCGGGCCGGACGTCAGCACAATCTCTGCAGCGACACCTGTCACTGCCTCTCACACGGAGAACGCCCAATGCGTCAACAGTTACTGCGCATGCTCCAGCGGTCCTTGTCGCCGCTCATGATTGAACACGCATGCGCGTTCTATAATTGTCGCTGGATGTTTCCAGAATTGCCCTTATTAGTCGCAGCTATAAATACTTGAAGAGAGAGAAAGGGAATAGATCCTTATAAACTCAGAGCTGCAGTTCTGATATGATAATGTCACCTCAGCTGTCCTTTCCAGTGTATGGTACTTCACCATACTCATATTTCTGCCTCATTTTATGTACTGGTGAACATGGTGCAATTACTATTAGAAAAATAGGTTGTGCAATTAAAATGGTGTCAATAAATTTGAAACATTTTCAGATTTTTTTAGTCGCCGAAGCCGCGTGGCGCCTAACGGAGACCGTTTTTCTTATAATGGGGGCAGAATATGTGCAAGAGCCTCCAACATAGTGAACGTAACCTAAGGTTGGCCATACACATTGGAAAGTTGTCGGTCGACAACTCCCAACCCCACACACACATGCATGCTCTGCCTATGTAATGGGGGGGTCCTCTGTCCACACATTAGATGGTTGGATGCTCCTGATTCGGCCAGCATACATCTAAAAAGCTCTTCACATCACGTTCCAGCTCTCCGCTGAGCTTTCAACTTGGGGGATTGGGGTGGGGATATGTTTTGATACCCGGAAACGGTATTTAAATATCCCTTTAACTTCAAAAATTAACCTTTGCACTTTCCTTAGCCAGATTTCCGACTATGTATGTCTTTTTTACAGGACACAAATACGTGGTTGACTGCCAGGGGCGGACTGGGAGCTTAAGTGGTCCCGTTTTGTAGTCGGGTCCAAATTGATGGAAGGCAGGGCCAGCAATACCATATTGTGGCACATTATACCACCCCAACAGAGCCAAATACCACAGTCCATTACAAAATACTACCAGCAGCACAAAATACTTCCCCAAAAGCTTCCACTGGCTGGCTGTGAGGAGGACTCAGGTGAGCCCCTGGGCACGGGCCACCAGGAAATTCGCCCCTGGATGACTGCCCTATAGCGTCCTCCAAAAAAAACATAGATGGATGCAGGTCAAGCGTGGTCCTAAGTTTAAAGGGGTTGTCGGAGAGATGTGCTGGTTTACCGCCGATCACTGCCCTTGGAATTTGGCCTCATGCACACAACCGTATTTTACATCCATGTCCGATGCCCCATTCATTTCTATAGTCCCCCCCCCCCCCACAAAAAAAAAAAAAAAAAACCCGATATGCATGGATGTCATCCATTTGTTCCGCAAATTATAGAACATGGCCTATTCTTGTCTGTATTGCAAACAAGAATGGTCATTTGTAGTGATGGGGGTGAGAAGACCGTGGAGGACAGTGACTGGCTGCATCAGTCACATGCCATATTCCAGCACGTCAGGAGGACCGGATGAGCACCACAGAGAACTGTCCCAGCACTCTGCCTCATTGACATGGGTGCGGCGAGGGGTCGGATTAAATGCTGTTTTCTGGATATTCAAACATATCCCCTGATATAAATTTCAGCAGAATGTTAAAACGTGATGTGAACAGCGCCCTACAGTGTATACAGCCAGACCGAGAAACAGTCCTAGAGGCCAGGACATCAAAATGTATGTAGCTGCTTATTGACTGGGAATTTGATGCCAGGCCTCCATGGTGTCACCGGGTCACAGTATTAGGAGCTGTGCACATTGAGCCTTTCTACAGCAGTATACATCAGTCTTATACCGCCGACTATATACATATATATATGTATACAGGCTCCCAGTACAGATAGATAGATTAGATATGAGATGATAGATAGATAGATAGATAGATAGATAGATAGATAGATAGATATGAGATAGATAGATAAAGTAAACCACAGCACCTCCAATTGGTGAAAAATGTGCGTCCTTTATTCACCCAAGCAGCAACGTTTCAGTCCTCTTACTGGGACTGTTCTCAAGCGATGAGAATAGGCCCAGTAAGAGGACTGAAACGTTGCTGCTTGGGTGAATAAAGGACGCACATTTTTCACCAATTGGAGGTGCTGCGGTTTACTTTCTTTATGGATTTCTGATGTTGGTATGCATCTGACTGCTGGCACTCTATTTCACTATATATCACTAGATTTCTGCTATTGGTTGTACTGCCCTCATTGTTTCTATTTAGATAGATAGATATGAGATAGATAGATATTACAAAGATATAAGAGATAGATAGTAGATAGGTATGAGATAGATAGATATGATATAGATAGATATTAGATTCGCACTCGGATTCGCACTTGGATGTGGTAAAGATAGTGGACCTTTATTCCAGACAACGCAACGTTTCGGCCGACTCAATGTGTCCTTTCTCAAGCATAAGATATGTTTTATGCTTGAGAAAGGCCACATTGAGTCGGCTGAAACGTTGCATTGTCTGGAATAAAGGTCCACTATCTTTACCACATCCGAGTGCTGCCTCGTTCTCCATTATAGATAGATAGATAGATAGATAGATAGATAGATAGATAGATATGAGATAGATATCACATAGACATTAGATAGATAGATAGATAGATAGACAGACAGACAGACAGACAGACAGATAGATAGATAGATAGATAGATAGGAGATAGATAGATAGATAGATAGATAGATAGATAGAAAGATATGATATAGATAGATAGATATTAGATAGATATAAGAGATAGATAGATATGATATAGATAGATATTAGATAGATAGATAGATACATAGATAGATGATAGATAGATAGATAGATAGATACATATTAGATAGATAGATATTAGATAGATAATAGATAGATAGATAGATAATAGATAGATAGATAGATAGATAGATAGATATTAGATAGATAATAGATAGATAGATGATAGATAGATAGATAGATAGATAGATAGATAGATAGATAGATAGATAATAGATAAATAGATAGATAGATAATAGATAGATAGATAGATACATAGATAGATGATAGATAGATAGATAGATAGATAGATACATATTAGATAGATAGATAGATAGATATTAGATAGATAATAGATAGATAGATAGATAATAGATAGATAGATAGATAGATAGATAGATAGATAGATATTAGATAGATAATAGATAGATAGATAGATAGATAGATAGATTTTGCAGTAACCTTCTGTACAGTCAATGTGCTTTTCTATACAGTTTAAAAAATGATAAATCAGCATAGATCAGCCTGACGGAGGCCTACATCAGATCACTAGAGCCTTAGGCCCCACTCACACAACCGTATATTTCATTTCAGTGGGGCCCCAAAAAATATGGACATCACACCATTCGCTGTCCACATCCGTATGTCCGCTCTGCTGCCCTGTAAATTACATATAGAACATGTTCTATTTTTATCTGTTTTGCGGACAAGAAGAGGCATTGCTACAATGGATCTATAAAAAACGGATGCAACAGAGGACCGCAAAATACATACAGTCGTGTAAAGGCACCATTAGGGCACCCTCACACGCCGTGGATTTTGTTGCAGAATTTTCCATGTCTGGAAAGCACATGGAGTTTTGCAATCTCAATTTAGGGGAATGGAAATTATTTCCAGTCACAGAAAATTCTGCAACAAAATCCGCATCGTGTGACGGCGCCCTTATACGTTTAATGTATGCTAGTCTGGGATAATAGTGTATGAAACTGGCCGTATACAAGGTTCGGTCTGCAAAAAAACCCCAAACCCTTATAAAATGGATAGCTTCCATGTGCATTTCTTTTGTTTTCTCGCACCGCACATGGATCACTGAAAAAAAAAACAACAAAAAAAAAGGATGTGTGAACAGCGCCATAGCCTTGTATGGTTCATATGCTGTGTGAAGATTTACAGTGTAATGACTGCTGCCTCCACTAGGGGTCACCCTCTCCACAGTGAAGATCACAATATGGCCTGGCTCTCACTGGTGTCATCATGTGACGCACGTAAGCGCTGGAAAGCGCGCACATTCACTACATTTCATTTCTAAGGTTTTCACAGGGACGCTTTCGTGCCTCCATAATATGTTGTTCTCTGCTAATTTTTGCTTTGAAGCAGAAATTACACATTAAATATAAGAAGAAGAAGCTGTGTAGGGGGTGGGGAATCAAGATGATAAAACTTGAAAATGCCTGTGTTACTTTCCCTATTCTTTCCTACTTACATATTATATTGTCCGCCAAAACCCCAGTGCCCTGTGACTCCACTCAGACAAGGAAAATCCATTCTTCATGGGAAGTTGGCGGCCTCCAAAATCCCTCCGCTTATTTGTCCGCACCTATAGCTGTCAAGATCTTTTTGCTTTGCAAGTCTCCTGTAGGCCCAAGAGCCTGTGGAAGAATATCCTCCATATGCAGCATCTATAGCAGGGCTGGCCTACCTGCGGCCCTCCAGCTGTTGTAAAACTACAACTCCCACCATGCCCTGCTGTAGGCTGATAGCTGTAGGCAGACTGGGTATGCTGGGAGTTGTAGTTTTGCAACAGCTGCAGAGCAGCAGGTTGGCCATCCCTGGTTATAGCAACCTGCGGCCCTCCAGCTGTTGTGAAACTACAATTCCCAGCTTGCTCCACTCATTTTTATTGGAGTTCTGAGAAGAGCAGAGCAAGTATGCATGCTGGGAGTTGTAGTTTCACAACAGCTGAAGTGCCAGAGGTTGCCTACCCCTGATCTATTGAAACAAAATTTAATATTTGGAAATCATGATGTTCTTTATTAGGTGTGAGTACAAGTCCAAAATCCAATGGCAGGCGGTAACGGGGACGAGCCTCTTTAGCATCGCAGGTGACACTAGGGAGGCTCATCCATGTCCCCGCCTGCGATTGGTTGCTCCCCCCGACACCGGATGATTTCTTCCGCACATGGGGAGAAGCAGCTGTGGCAGTGCAGGGACCAGGAGCGGCGCAGGGAGCGAGAGCCAGGTAAATATATTCAGCGCGGGGGCCCCGGGTATATGGGGGACATTTTTCAGTCTTGGATAACTTCTTTAAAGAAAAACTAAGGCTATGGCCATGTGATGGATATCCTGCAGATTTCAAAAATAATAATCCACACTGAAGACATTTTCTGCACATAATTTGACCTTGCAATGTGAAATCCACGGTAAATCTGCCACAAAATTTATTCTGCGTTTTTCCTATGGGTCCATGGAAAGATCCGGAACAAAATCTGCAGCGTTTTTTTTCCCCGCACTTGTGTGGATGTACTCTTACAGTTATGAAAATGTACGACGATGGCTCCCGGACTCTAGTGGTCCGGACGTAGCTTGGCCCTGTGACTGCTGTGGCCAATCACTGGCCTCAGTCGTCACTCGCTTGAATGGCACGTTACTAGCACATCAATAGCAGTGACATGCCGCTCTGTTACATGTGACGACTGAAGCCAGTGCTGTGATTGGTCATTTTATTTTTTTATTGAGTACAGGCTAAGACCATTAGGCTTGTCAGCTACTAGGCCGGACAACCCTTTAAATACACTACCAGAAACAGAAGAAAATGGATATTATGCTTGGTTTACAACATGTTTAAAGAGTCATGTGTCAGGAGTAGGTACATTTTAATAAGAGTAGGCGTTTTTTTTTAATGGTACCCCAATATTTTTCTCTGTAGATGCTCTGAACTTAGATGTGAAATGCGATACGGGGTTGTGTCACAAAACATATTCTACATTTTTCAAACCAGCCCCTGAATACATTTGCAATTGCATGTAATTAAAAATTAAGTATAGCCGGCAAGTTATTCAATAAAATGTATCTTTATAGCACCACCTAGTGTTTGTTCTTTTCCTTCTTTTTTTCTGGTTTTGATAAAACTGGCCAGCCATCTAATGAGAATGGGCACGTAGGTGTATGCCGAAGTCACCATCATGGTGACATTGAGCATATTGGGGTAATAAGTGTAATTATATGCTATATATGTCTATGGTTTTTTCCCTCTCTTGTTTTCCCACTCTTTTAAAATTCTTAGTTCTTCACAGTAAACCTGAGGTAAATGGATAAAGGATTGTGATTGGTTAGTGGTTGCTTACCTGTTGCTGGCTACCTGTTTTCTGCCAGCTTCTGATTGGCTCTTCAAGCTGCAGTGGCGGGAAGTTCGGCTATTTATAGTCGGTGTCATCGGGTCCGGAGCTTGTCTGTCAAGGAACCCTGAAGAAAGAAGACGTCGTCCCGCCCACCCTCCCCTTTTATGTCGCAGTCGTTTGTTAGAGGGGGTTTAGTCACCCAGCTTTGCTGGGGGGGGGGCGGTTTTGGAGAAGCTGATATTTATGGTTATTTATTAATATTAATTTTAAATTATTTATGAATTTTAATGGTTTGTATTTAACCCTTGATAAAGGACCGCGGCCATTATTTTACCACAAGCATTGTGTAGAGTTTTTATTTATTTAAGTATAGTTAAGATTTAGTGGTTAGCAATTTTATATTGCTCATATGTCACCATGTGTATGGAGGTTTCCCAAGTCTCTCCTGACATATGTCATTGGAGAAGGATTGGGGATAATGTTTTTCAACACACCCAACCTTTTAGTTCTCAAGGGAGATAAGCGGCCACCAGAAGTGTCTGCAATGGCTTATTCCACTCTTCCTCCATTATTCAGGGAACTATAACCGATGGTGCCTTTGCATTACAGAGTCTCCATAAGACCTGCTGGCAGTGTAACAGTAATTTTTCGGAGTCTCCCTGCTGGTTGGCTAGGCTCTCAACGTGGTGTCCTCCTCTTATTCCAGTCACTGCATGGTTGTTGTTGCCACACAGACTACCGTGCAAACTGTCCAAACAGACTGCACTTCCAGAACAGCAGCTGCTGACTCCTTCATGGTGTCCTCTCAGACTGTGGGCTAGCAATATAGCCTGGCTCATCACAGGAATGAAGCAATTACTGTACATGGTCATATGCCCTTCAAGGCTCCTCAACCTCCCTGAAGACTAGAAGGATATCTCCTATAATCAGTTTATCCGAATGTGCTCTCACACTGCAAAGATGCCAACGTCGTGTGTTTTACTATCAATCATGGTGTCTGGGGTTGTATCTTATCCCAGCGCCATGTTAGAAAGGGTGCGGAACAAATGTGTTTACCACTGGAGAACCACCATGTTTTAACCAGTTAACATTATTAACATTTAACATTATTATTTAGCAGTAACAACTGGTCTCTGTCCTGGACCTACAAGCAAAACAATAATGCATAGCTCAATTCACACAATAACAATGCAATTGATAGAATTGGAGCAGTCCCAACAGTACTTTAGGAGGCCTCAGGCTCAACAGTACTTTAGGAGGCCTCAGGCCCAATAGTACTTTAGGAGGCCTCAGGCCCAACAGTATTTTATAAGGTCAGTCTGAATGATATTTTAGGAGGTCTCAGGCTCAACAGTATTTTAGGAAGTCTCAGGCTCAACAGTATTTTAGGAGGTCTCAGGCCCAACAGTATTTTAGGAGGTCTCAGGCCCAGTAGTATTTTAGGATGTCTCAGGTTCAACAGTATACTAGGAGGTCTCAGGCCCAATAGTATTTTAGAAAGTTAGTCCGAACGTTTTTTTACCAGGTCTCAGGCCCAACAGTATTTAAGGATGTCTCATGCCCAACAGTGTTTTAGGAGGTCTCAGGTCCAACAATATTTTAGGAGGTCTCAGGCCCAACAGTATTTTAGGAGGTCTCAGGTCCAACAGTGTTTTAGGAGGTCTCAGGTCCAACAATATTTTAGGAGGTCTCAGGCCCAACAGTATTTGATTAGGCCTCAGGCCCAACAGTATTTTAGAAGGTCAATCTGAACGATATTTAGGAGGTCTCAGGCCCAACAGTATTTTAGGAGGTCTCAGGCCCAACAGTATTTTATTAGGCCTCTGGCCCAACAGTATTTTAGAAGGTCAATCTGAACGGTATTTTAGGAGGCCTCAGGCTCAACAGTATTTTAGGAGGTCTCAGGCCCAACAGTGTTTTAGGAGATCTCAGGCCCTACAGTATTTTAGACGGTCATAGTCCGAATGGTATTTTGTGAGGTCTCAGCAATATTTTAAGGAGGCTCCTCTACACGTTACGTGTTCAATGTTGAGAAGATGCTCACTGACTATGATAAATCAGCCTTTGTACGACTGCCACTTGGACTACCAGAATTAGACTAACCACTTCCATTAATAATCTATGTCTTCTTTTCATAGTTGGTCATGGACCTATCACATGTTTCTTTAGCCTTGTATCCAAAGGTATAGAAGCGAGGCTTGGCAGGACATATTCATCAGGAGAAGTCATCATGTCATCATAGTGGTCTGGGCTTGATGGAGAAGAAAAGGAAAGAGAATGCCTACAATCAGAGATGACGCCATGTGCTAGTTACTGCATTTAATTGTACTGTAATCACCTATACAGTTTGCAGAGCGCCTGTGTAGAACTGGTATCTACCACTATTTTGTCATTGTGGTGGGGTATCATGCAGTATCTTACACCAGTCCCTATTTGCATAACCACACCTTCTATTTTTTGTGAGCACACCCACAAATATGACACTTGTGATAGGCTGCAGCGGTGAGCATTTACCCACATTAACCAGCTGGACCACTGCAGATTGTTAAAGAGGTGGGGGATTTAGCAAGTTAGTATCTTTTTTGTTTGTTTTTAGCATATTTTTAGCATTCTTTTAATTTTGATTGACATTGTATTCTGTTACTTACTCTGTAAGGTTCCTGATAAGTGATAGGCCATTAATATCAGATTAGCAGGGGTCCACCAATGAACCCCTACTGATCAGCTCAGTGAAGGGGCCACGGCGAAACTCGTTACATTTTGTAGTGGCCTTGCCTGTTATTGCATCTTAGTCCCATTCCCTTTAATGAGACTGCAGGACAGAGAGATTGTTGTTTAACCATCAGTATGGTCAATTCTTAATTGTGGCATCCCAGTTTAAAGGGGTTCTTCACTTTGAAAAACATCCCTGCTTGTTACCTTGATCAAGGTGTCCCCATGCTGGGCCCCTCCAGCACTCGACTGTAATCTGTGATAAAACTTGTGAATAAAAGTTCAATTTCTTTGCAGCGCCACCACATGGAAAAACAAGCGTTACACAGCGCCCATTCAAACTAATGGGTTTCCTGTGTAATTCAGGACCAGACAGGTCCTTCAGAGTGAGAGCTGCTGTTGGTGACTGCTCTTCACTCTGGCCAAGAAGTGAGGACCCCCTCTCTATTAATTACGACGTCCCTAATAGGGTGCATGGAAATGGGTTCTCTAAACTGGACCACCCCTTTAAACTGATGGATGGGGAAGAAACAGCAATATTTTTTTAATCAACTCAAGATTGGCCGATGGCAAAAAACCAACCAATTCAATAACTTTTGCTTCCAGTTGTGTTCATTTTTTGACCTGTGGAGACCCCATACGGCAGCATACGGAGTGCCCATGGTCCATTTTATACATACAGCGTTGGACTGGCCCATCAGAGTACCAGATGATCCTCCGGAGGGTCCAGACTCTGATACCATAAAGATACAGGAGAGAAAACCCCATTGGGAGCTGCCTTTGGAGCCAATCACATACCACTAGGTTCTATTTTCTTGAATGGGGATTGGGCCCCCAAGAATAAGTTCCTTTGGTGGGCCCAAGGAACTCCAGTCCGAACCTTGTTACATACCTTACCATAGAAGCAGACCATGTGGGTTCCATGGGGCCCTTGGAAAGAGAGGTCCCACCCTTGCTTGGTTGCCTGTGCACAAGGGTGCACCTGGCCCTTCTGCTGCTTGAGGCGAAAACTAAAACGGCGCCCCCCCTTCCAAATGCCAATTTCTTAACCTAACCCCTTCCCTTCAGCCCATGGCCCTTCAGCTGCCCCCCTCTTGCCTGATCTGGTGCTGCCTGAGGTGATTGCCTCACCAGGCCTCATTGGTGGTGCACCCTTGCGCAGTACTCCCCCTGTGGGTGGGGAATGGGGCACGGAGGAGGGAACGAGCACCAAGCTCTTCTGTCCTGGGTGGCAAAAACAGGCACCAGCAGGGTGTAGCTATAGGGGCTGCAGAGGTAGCAGTCGCTACCGGGCCCAGGAGCCTGAGGGGGCCCAAAGACCCTTTTCCTGCATAAGAAGACACTGGTATTATAGAAAGTGCATGCTGGGAGGGCTCTGTGATAGGTTTTGCACAGGTTCAGAATCTTCAAGTTATACCTCTCAAGAATTTGGCATGGGGGGGGGGGGGGAGTTACCATTTCAATTTTTACCTCAGGCAGCAGGAAAGCTAGGTGCACCCCTGCCCCTTGCCACAAAGCACTGAGGGAAGGGGGGCCTTTAGCTACGCCATGGGCACTATAAGGGGCTGGAGGGCATATTGATCTTTGTTATGTGGCCTCAATTCTCTTCTATGTGCACCGCTGTCCATAATACCGACCTGTAGGGACTCTGCCGTGCTGCATTAATGGGTCTGTACATGAGCCCTCAGTATATTGGACTTATTACTATGCAGCTCTGCATAAAACCCTGCTATAAAATATTACGGTGAATCGGTGAATAAAATAAAACCTAGCAATTGGCAGCTGAGGAGTACGGGTCCATAGAGAGATAATGCATTTCTGCATATCCAGTCCGTCTCCATCCTGGGAGGTAATGATGTTAATTGGTCGGGTTGCTAGGTGGCAGTGCTGCTTTTGTGAGAATGTGAGAAAACAGCTTTCCTCCACGGAGAGGCAAAGAGCGGCAGGGGGAGCGCAGAAAATGGAGGGAGGGGGAGAAGGCTGAATACAGTGTGAGCTTCGCTGCACGCTGTTAATAATACCAGCTAAACCGGGGCGAATGAGGACGTTTTTGGGGTCACACAGGACCCCGCACAAAAATACAAACTCATTTCTCAGACAAGCCATGGCATCCTCCCTCGATACAGGGACGATGGAAAGGAGAGACGTGAAAGAGGAAAAGGATCTAGAGACGGAGGAGGAGGACTGGACAAAAACAGAAGGGTCCCCCGTCCTTTGGGGCGAATTTCAAGGGACACAGCAGACGGAGGGGGAAGACGAGGACGAGTGGTACCACAAGGGTCTGCATAGATGTCGGCCTGATGGTAAGCACCAGTGTCTGTGTGATTGTATCACTGCTGACGGGCATTGCATTGTCTTCATGCACACGTATAATGGACCTCTGTCACGTCCTCACATATCTGTCTTTTTACATAGGTACCAATATCAATACATCAACCTAAATCACATGAAGTATTCAGTAATCTGGGATTAGTGGTCGTGACCCTGCAGGATACCCTATAATCCCCCCTCCCTTTAACATATATATGCAGATATACTGGAGCTTGGGCTGTATCCACATGACAACATATGTGTGTGGATGGTATTGCTGCGTGTCGCTGGCGTCACTTTGTCTATACATAAACGTATGTCCTGTATACATCTATGGGAGAGGTGGACAGGTTCACAGTGAGAGAAGTCCACAATCATGGGCCAAGTAATACAAAAAGGAAATAGAGAACCCCATCCCTTTAAATCTTTTTCTATTTGTCAGGTGTACTTTGGTATTCTGGACACTGTAATCTTTCTTCATATACCCCACGTCTACATTATGTTGGGATGATCCTTACTTTGGCCTTTCTATAGTAATATGTCAGTAGAACATAACCAAATATAACTTAAAGGGGTTGTCCAAGTGTTTAATACTTATAACCTATTCTCAGGATAGATCATCAGTATATGATCGGTGGTTGCCCAACTCCGGTGAGCACCACGGCCTCTTCACAGGCCTTTGATATCACATTCATCGGTCACGTGGCCTAGGCGCAGCTGAGTTCCATTCAAGTGGATGGTTCTGAGCTGCAATACCAAGCACAGCCACTTTGCAATGGACGGCGCTGTTTTTGGGGTGCCGCGAGGAAGCCGGGCCCCCAACGATCAGATACTGATGACCTATCATGAAGATAGGTCAGCAGTATTAAACACTGGGACAAACCCTTTAAGTGGGGAGCCTCATGGGACACGCACAACACAGGAGCATTATGGCACCATGGGAGTCGGATTGGGGTCTTTGGGCCGACTAGAGGAAATTATTTTAAGGACCCACTCTCCATCCGTTTGTAAACATGGGACATATTAACAATAAGATCTAGTAGGTTATCAGTAAATCATCCAATAATAAGTAGCCCCTCGTGGTAAGTTATTGGCGCCAATATCACTTCAAAGTCTGGTTGTCTTCTGCTAGACCTTTTTGGGGACCATTTTCATATCAGATCGTGGGCCATAATGTAGATCGTGGGCCACTTAGAAATTTCTCTCATATGGCCACCCAAAATGTCACCATACAGGTTTTCTAGTGTTAGGTAATAGACCTTAAAGGGGTTGTCCCACCATAACAACTTATCACCAAGATAGGTGATCAGTTTCTGAAAGTGGAGGGTTCAACTTCCATTCTCATGATTGTGGGGTGTCCCAGGGGTCAGATCCCCACCAGTTAGATTTTGAATATGTATCCTGTAGATTGATAAGTGGTTATTGTGGAAGAACCCCTTTAAAGGATAGATCTACCTTTGCAACAGTATAATTTCCATCAGTGACCTGGAGCCAAACCAGGTGCGGGTCAAAAACACAGAACAGGTGCAGATCTTCCCATTATACCTTATCTCTGTGTAGTTACCACTACTGGTTTTGGCTCACAATCTCTGATAGAAATCACTGACCAAAACATTGACACGTGAAAGAGGCCTCAGGCGGCTTTCTTATGTAGGTTGTTTTTGTTGGCGTTTTTTCTGTACTTTTTGTTTTTAGTGGCAATTTTTACAGTGTTTTTCGCAGTAAAAACTCCAGTTCCAGATGGAAGGTCTACAGGAAATATAAAAAACGCAGAGCACACAAGCATTTTTGTTGTTTTATGTTGTTGGTTTTTTTTTTTTTGCTTCTTTTCAAAAAATTTGAGTACTTTTTTTCAGGTGTTTTCACCTCTCTAAGGCCCCTTTCACACGGCAGTATTCCCTTCCGAGACATACGGTCCGTGAGCGGGTCATATGTCCCAGAGCAGCATCGATTGTGCACATGGGAGCGCACAGCATCATAGATTACAATGATGCTGTGCACGTCAGGCCGCCCGCAGGACTATTGTCCCGCACTCATAAAATCATATGCACATTGATTGTAATTAATGATGATGTGCGCTCCCGTGCGCACGATTGATGCCGCTCCGGGACATATGGCCCACTCACGGACCGTATGTCTCGGAGGGCATACAGTCGTGTGAAAGGGGCCTAAAGGAGAAAGACAGCACAAAGAAAACACTGGCAGTGAGAAACACTGGGGGACATTGACTAACATTTTTATGCCAGTTTTTGGCAGAAAAAAAAAGTTTCAAGACCCCTTTTTTGTGACTTTTTAAATGCCCGTGCGACAATAAGTTTTTACACTGCTCTGGCCACCTGGAAGTGGTGCGGGTTTAGAAGGGGGGAATCCAGCAAATTTACTAATATTTAAACAGGCCTCGTCATAAATTATGCAACTCCTCCGGCAGCAGAGGGTGGAATCAAAGAGCGGCGTAATACATCAGCCTTTATAAATGATTGTATGCAAAAAAAAACACAAAACAAAAAATAAGCAGTTATCCTGGCATTGTTATAGCTCACAAAAAGGCAGGAGAGAATTTGTGGATGCAGGAACCCTAAGGCCCCTTTCACACGGGCGAGATTTCCGCTCGGGTGCAATGCGTGATGCGACCCATTCATTTCAATGGGACTTTTCACATGGGCAAATTTTTTCATGCAACAGTTCACTGGTGAAAATCGCAGCATGTTCTATATTCTGCGTTTTTTACGCAGCCCTGGCCCCATTGAAGTGAATGTGTCTGCGTGATTCACTGATGGTTGCTAAGAGATGTTGTTTGTAAACATTCAGTTTTTTATCACGCGCGTGAAAAACGCATTAAAACGCTTCGCACCCGCGTGGAAAAAACTGAACGAACGTACGGATTGCGTGCGGATTTTCTGGAACGCATCCGGACTGAATCCGTAACGCCCGTGTGAAAGAGGCCTAAGGGTAAATGCACACAATCAGGATTGCGTGTGGATTTTCCGCACAGATTTGCCTATGGAAAATCCGCACCGTAGATCATGTACATTGTATTCTATGAGAATTTGAAATTCTCATGCACATGATGCAGATTTTTTCAGCGCAGATTTTGATCTACGGTGCGGATTTTAAAAGCCGCAGCATGTCAATTTATTTTATTTTTCCTGTCCGGATTTTCTCCATTCACTTCAATGGGGAACAGTAATATCTGCATCAAATCTGCATGCAAATCCGCACCAATTGATGCGGATTGACCGCATGGATTTCCCTGTGAACCCCTGCGGATTTGAGAGCGAATTGTCCGCGCAAAAATCCTGAATGTGTGCATTTACCCTAAGGCCTTTTTCACACGGGCGTCACGGATTCAGTCCAGATGCGTTCCGGAAAATCCGCACGCATCCGCACCAATCTGCACGTAATCGCAGTCAGTTTTGACTGCGATTGCGTACGTTCGTTCAGTTTTTCTGCGTGGGTGCGAAGCGTTTTGATGCCTTTTTCACGCGCGTGCTAAAAAACTCCAGGGCTGCGTGAAAAACGCAGAATATAGAACATGCTGCGATTTTCACGCAACGGCGAACTGATGTGTGAAAAAACATCGCTCATGTGAAAAGCCCCATTGAAATGAATGGGTCAGGATTCAGTGCAGGTGCAATGCGTTCACGTTCACGCATTGCACCCGCGCGGAAATCTCGCCCGTGTGAAAGGGGCCTAAAAGTATACGTTTCCATTTTTTTCTGTATTTACAATGTGCTCCTGGTTTGGGCTTAAAAAAATGGAACCAAAATCCTAATGGAACATTTACTGTGTCTCCCTCTAATCTTTGGATTGATAGTGTACAGGTAAGGGCTTGTTCACACGTCAGTTATTGTGAGCCAAAACCAGGTGCGGGTCAAAAACACAGAACAGATGCAGATCTTTTCATTACACCTGATCTCTGTGTAGGCTTCACTCCTGGTTTTGCCTGACAATAACTGATGGAAATAACTGATCAAATAACTGATGTGTGAACAAGCCCTTATATACAAATGTGCAGTTAGATCCAATGTGTTACTCATAAGCACCTCATAAGTGTCTGACCACACATCCTGTGATAACCCCTGCTCCCTCATGAGATAAACCCTGGTCAGTTTGTATGATCAGCTATACAGAGGGCCTCAGTGGCTGACAACTTATCTCACTATTTGTCCAGGGGACTTAGGGGTTATCCTAATATTATAGAACTATTTATTTTAACTTGCCTACAGCTGTTACAGGCTTCTTAGAACTCATCTGTGCAAAATACACGTCCGCGCATGTACCAGTCAGGGGTGCACCTAGCCTTTCTGCTGCCTGAGGTGAAAACTAAAACGGCGCCCCCCACCCCAACCCTTATTGCGAATTTTTTAACCTAACCCCTTTGCCACGATGAAAGCGCTCATTGCCCATGGCCCTTCAGCTGCCCCCCTTTTGCCCCTACCTGGTGCTGCTTGAGGCAATTGCCTCACCTGGCCTCATTGATGGTGAACCCCTGGTACCAGTATGTGTTTATAAGGGCTCATGCACACGGCTGTAGTTTCTGTCCGCATTCATTCGACATTTTTTGTGGATCGAATGTGGATCCATTCATTTAAATGGGTCAGCAAGAGATGCGGATAGCACACAGTGTTCCACATCTGTTCCAAGGCCCCGCAAAAAAAGACAGAACATGTCCTATTCTTGTCGGTTTTGCAGACAAGGACAGGACAGTTCTACAGAATTTTTTTAAAAAATGGCGACATCCGTGTTTTCCAGATTGGCGATTTGCGGAATTTACGGCCGTGTACATGAGCCCTTATGCGGAGAAAGCTATTGCCAGACTCCTCTGCCTCTGCTTATCCCCTGGAAGAACAAAAAGATCAGCACTGAGATTCAAAGGGCCCGATCCTCTGTTGGGAGAGAGTTGTGAGCTCCACACACACATTAGGTTAATGGCAAGTCCTTATGTGGTGAGAGCCTCTGGACAGTGGCCCCCTCAATTAAAGTGTAACTATCATTCTTTTTTTTATTTGTGTAATGTTTAGGGGCAGTGATACTGAACATTTTTGTAATATACTTTAATTACTGAAATCATACAGCTGTAAAGCTGTAAAGTGGTCCATTTTGAGCCTTAGCAACGCTCCTCTGTCTTCTGTTTACATAACAGTGGAGACCTGCTCAACACTAACTGTGTTATGTAAACAGAAGACAGAGGAGCGTTGCTAAGGCTCAAAATGGACCACTTTACAGCTATTTTTCTAATAGAAATGTATGATTTCAGTAATTAAAGTATATTACAAAAATGGTCAGTATCACTGCCCCTACACATTACACAAATAAAATAAAGAATGACAGTTACACTTTAAAGAGGTTTTCCAGCTGCCCGCCTCTCTCTTGTGGCTCCCTGGCTCTCTTCACTGGTCTTCCAGTCCCTGGCTGTAAACAATTCGGTTGTGTGTACTGCTGCAGCCAATGACTGGCCTCAGCAGTAACATGTCTCCAAGTGGCATGGGACCCAGCATTGATGTGACGCTTGGGGACGTGTCAATGCTTGAAGCCAGTGATCGGCTGTAGTGGTGCACAGTGAGGTGGAAATTTAAAAAAAAAAAAAAAAAAAACATTTAATGGGGTTGTCCAAAATAACCTTTTTTTTTCATTTCATTTTTGTAATTTTTTTAAAAATCCTTTCCTGTGGCATCCGTGGGTGTGTGTAATCCAGCAGCATTTAATCTGTATATCATCCTCACACATAACTTGACCCAAGGCGCGGATTTTAAATCTGCAGAATGTCAATTTATGTTGCGAATTTCTACAGAGGATTTCGCAATGCATAAGGTGATATCTGCTGCAAATCCACAGGTTTTCTGCAACAAAATGGTGAGAATTCTGCTGCTATGGAAAACAGCCGTTAAAAAATAGATACACTGTCAGTTTTTCATGGCCATTTTGCCTTCGTGGACATCCGTTTTCTGTCTGTCAATACATTTTTAATAGCCAACCCCTGCAGTGCCTCAGTATACATAATTCCTCTATAGTGTACCGTGGACATTAAATGGTCTCCCCATAGTACCCCAGTATATATAAGTGCCCCCACATAGTAGCCCAGTATATATAAGTGCACCCACATAGTACCCCAGTATATATAAGTGCACCCACATAGTACCCCAGTATATATAAGTGCGCCCACATAGTAGCCCAGTATATATAAGTGCACCCATATAGTGCCCCGGGATATATAAGTGTGCCCACATAGTGCCCCAGTATATATAAGTGCGCCCCCATAGTGCCCCCGTATATATAAGTGCCCCCACATAGTGCCCCAATATATATAAGTGCCCCCCATAGTGCCCCGGTATATATAAGTGCGCCCACTTAGTGCCCCAGTATATATAAGTGCACCCATATAGTGCCCCAGTATATATAAGTGCGCCCACTTAGTGCCCCAGTATATATAAGTGCGCCCACATAGTGCCCCGGTATATATACGTGCGCCCACTTAGTGCCCCAGTATATATAAGTGCCCCCCACATAGTGCCCCAATATATATAAGTGCGCCCACATAGTGCCCCAGTATATATAAGTGCCCCCACATAGTGCCCCAGTATATATAAGTGTGCCCCCATAGTGCCCCAATATATATAAGTGCCCCCCATAGTGCCCCAATATATATAAGTGCGCCCACATAGTGCCCCAGTATATATGTGTGCCCACATAGTGCCCCAGAATATATAAGTGCCCAAATAGTGCCCCAGTATATATAAGTGCCCCCACATAGTGCCCCAATATATATAAGTGCGCCCATATAGTGCCCCAGTATATATAAGTACCCACATAGTGCCCCAGTAGATATAAGTGCCCACATAGTGCCCCAGTAGATATAAGTGCCCCCACATAGTGCCCCAATATATATAAGTGCGCCCACATAGTGCCCCAGTATATATAAGTACCCACATATAGTACCCCAGTATTTATAAAAGCCCCCCATAGTGCCCCGGTATATATAAGCGTGCCCACATAGTGCTCCAGTGTATATATAAGTGCCCACACATAGTGCCCTAGTATTTATAAGTGCCCACACATAGTGCCCTAGTATTTATAAGTGCCCACACATAGTGTTCCAGTATATATAAGTGCCCCCACATAGTGCCCCATTATTTATTATGGCCTCACCCCTACCCCTGTTAGTGCCGACAGATCCATTAATAAAAAAACACACTGACCTCATCCACTTGAGGGAACACTTGCTCCACACTGGAGGCACCAGGACCTGACGCGCCCAGCGTCATGACATCACATCAGGTCCTGTAGCCTCCAATGTGATTCAAGTGTTCCTTCAAGTGCAAATGGATGAGGCCCTTTATTTACATAGTGTTACTGGTGCACTCCAGTCAAACAGCTGTTAAAAAACGGGCCCATTGATTTCAATGGGGTCTGTTTGACCATTAAAACGGCCAAACATAGGACATGTCTTTTATTTTGATGACCGCTATTCCCTGGCCATTAAAAAAAGGTAAATGTCAATAGCCCTATAGACTTTGGTTGACTGTCGTGTGAATGTAGCCTAAGGATTGTCAGTGCACTGCTCTGTTTCCGGATATGTGGAACGGTACCAATGCTGGTAATAAAACATTTTTTTCTCCATTCATAGACACCTGGGTGGCCTTCAGAGATGCAGAAGGTGAGGAACCCCAGACAGATGATCAGGAGGTGCACACAATACGGCACGATGGGCGATGGTGGTGCGAAGACAGTACAACATTGTGTACGAGGGAGCACTCTATAGACAAAGTGAGCCTGGAAAAGAGTAATTATCACTAGTCTGATCCATTGTTTCATGCTTGGCCCATAGAGACCTCTCTAGGACAGAGAAGTGGTGGGAAAATGACCATAACAACTTCTATCATCATATGTGAGAGTAATGAGCATAACTGAAACCTCAGACTAGGGCAGAGGCTCTCCAGCTATTGTAGAAAACTACAACTCCCACCATGTCCTGCTATAGGTTGATACCTGTAGGCAGTGTGGGCGTGCTGAGAGTTGTAGTTTTGCTACAGCTGGAGAGCCTCAGGTTGGCCATCCCTGGACTAGGGCTACATGGTGATCTTGGACGCAACAAATGTCACATGTTTACCACGATCACAACCCCAGCCATGTTTTTCTTATCCTGGACAACCCCTTTATCTTGTAACGCTAATGTACATAGTCCTTTAAGTTTCCTTGAGGCTGGTTGAGTTTCACTACACCTCCCTCAAAGTCCATAATTTGGTGAGGGGTGTTTTTGTATTTGGCCGAAACAGACGAAAAATGTTCAGGAGGACTAGGTGGTTGACCTCCAACTTCTCAGTGCCTATTGTAGTCTGGTGGACGGTGATGGTTGCGGCTGTAGGAGTCATCAACCAATGGTTGCATGTTAAGGTGATAATGATTATGTACACTTCCGCCTACACAAATTTATGTCTGTAGGCACAAACACACCTACATTTTCACACACATTCCCACCTAAAAAGGCATATATCAGGTACTGTTGTCCATTCTTGCCAAGAACATTCAAAAATATATGGAGCCAAAGGCATAATGTGAAGCGCCTGGGCCCCAATGCAGAATCTGTAACCGGACCTACCTGTACCTCTACCTACCAGATGCCAGTTATAATACTGGTGCCTTCTTATGTGGCAGAGGAGCTTTTGGGTCCCCCCAGGAACTAGGGCCTGGGTGTGACCTTTGCCCCTTGCACCCTCTTTACTTCCTGAGGGAAAACTGAAACTAGGCTTATTTAAACGACATGGGCAAGGTAATACCAAATGACTCTCCTAGTGCTTTCGATTTGAAATCACAGTTTATCTGGATTGCTTTTAGGGGAGAACACCTCTATAATTTTTAAAGAGTACGGCTGCACGGCGCAGTCGTGTTGCGTTCGCGACGGGGCTATGCTGCGGTTGAGTGCTGCATGGCTGTACAGGCCTCAGCTGTCTCTTCTTAAAGGTCCTTGGGACGATATTACAGCAGAATGTCGGGAATGAAGCGTTCCTTCCTGACAATCTGCTGATCTCTAGTGGAGGAGACCAGTGCATTTACATGCAGCAATCTCCTCCACAGTATGGGATCGCTAATGCCATCGCTCTTCCCCATAAGGACTCGTTGTTTGCCGGCAGGGGATCATGTTTACACAGCGTAATCTGCTGCCGGTAAACGATCATTTTTGGATGCGCCCAAACATTCATCGGGTAATCGGCAGTACATTTACACTGCCCGATCATCGCTAACGAACACCTGTTAGCGATAATCTATGTGATTCTCGGTCTGTGTAAAGGGCCCTTAGCTAGTGAAGAGCACAGTGTTTAGTCGGTTTGCATTAATGGCCGAGCAGTATTGAAGGGATCCCATGGCCATTAAAAATGCAGACCTACTAGACAGCGCGGTCTCATTAGTATAACAAGAGGCAGCTGTGACCTGGAAGACTGCAGCAGTACTTGACCGGAGACACGACCACTTCAGGTGGTTGTACCCTTAAGAAAAAATTGCATGCCTCAGTCTAAAATAGGAGGCACCTGGAAAAAATGCATGGGCAATTACAGCGTTTGATAAACGTGGCAATCAGATAAGCCACCATGATAGCAGACAGGTAGCGGTTTTCTTCTCTCTCTTCCTATTCAAAATACATGCATGTACAGCCAGTGTATGGGCATCTTAAAGGGGTTTTCCAAGTGTTTTTTTTTTAACTAATGACCTATCCTCGGTATCTGATTGGTGGGTGCCCGACACCCCTGTCGATCAGTTGTTTAAGAAGGCAGCTGTACTCGCAGTAGCACCACAGCCTTCTTCAGCCTTTCCTAGGTCGTGTGACATCATCGGTCACGTGGTCTAGGCGCAGCTCAGCCCCATTGAAGTGAATGGAGGTGAGCGCAATCCCAAGTATGACCACTATACAATGTACAGCGCTGTGCTTGGTGAGCTGAGAGAAGGCTACGGCCCTCAAACAACCGATCGCGGGAGTTCCCGGGTGTTGGACTCCCACCGATCAGATACTGACAGAGGATAGTTCATCCGTAAAAATCACTTGGAAAGCTCCTTTAAGATTTCTCCACAGTTGTCTCTGGACAGATACTTTCTTGACTGACTTTCTGCACTTTGCAGAACATGATTTCGGTGATAGGAGCGCTGGTTGCACACAACGCTTCTGGAGGCAGGACAGTAATGTACCGGGCAATGACATTGGTACATTGATGAAAATACAGTGCACATAGGCCCAAGTGGGTGTCACCGGGTACATCCACAAAGGACATAAATTGCGGATTTTGCCGTCTATAGGACCGACGGAGGTAGCCAAATGCTGTATGCGCTGTGAATGGAGGTAGTGCTTATATCTGTTGCCGACTGCAACGCAAAGTTGCAATCTGCAACTTTTCCCCCTTTTATCTGCGGCAGGCCCGTCTGATTTATCATTTTCTACGCCTGTTTTAGGGTCCATTCACATGTCCGTAGTTCTGGGTCCGCATCTGTAACAGGTGCAGACCCATTCATTTCAGTGGGGCCGCAAAAGATGCGGACAGCACACCATGTGCCATCTGAAAACCATACTTCCATTCCACGGCCCCGCAAAATAGAGCATGTCCAATTCTTGTCTGCGGACAAAAATAGGCATTTCTATCATAGGGCCGGCCATATGTTGTCCGCAAAATGCAGAACGTACACAGTCGGTATCTGCGTTTTGCGGATCTGCAATTTGTGGACCACAAAAACACGTACATCTGAATGGACCCTTAGGCATAGAGAATGGTCTAAATCTATGCCAACAAAATGCCGGTCATTTACCAACAGGTATACACCGCTCTATACGGTGTCTCGGCGGGATGAAGACTGGGATCTAATCGCCGATCTTCATAAATGTTCCCCAATGTTGCTGACTGCGTGGCTTCCAGATCGCTTTTGCTGTCTTGCAGACGCCAAGGTCGCGCATGGAGCCTAGCAATATTGCTGAGCACTAGAAATAAGGATAACAAGGAGACTGGGAATGCAGCCCATAAGCAAGTGTTTCATACTGGTATAATGTATACAGTTTATACTGGGTTTGCAGCGCCATTGTATTTACATGGCCTCTTAAAGAGGACCTGACCCCTCTCCTGACATTAACTACTTGCATCCCCCATGTAATAAAAAATTCTGGAGCATCTATTCTTATGACTCTATGAAGTGCCATTAGTAACATAGTAACATAGTTTATAAGGCTGAAAAAAGCCCTCTGTCCATCCAGTTCAGCCTGTTATCCTGCAAGATGATCCAGAGGAAGGCAAAAAAAAACCCTGTGAGGTAGAAGCCAATTTTCCTCACTTTAGGGGAAAAAAAATTCTTCCTGACTCCAATCAGACAATCAGAATTACTCCCTGGATCAACGACCCCTCTCTAGTAACTATAACCTGTAATATCATTACCCTCCAGAAATACATCCAGGCCCCTCTTGAACTCTTTTAGTGAACTTACCATCACCACCTCCTCAGGCAGAGAGTTCCATAGTCTCACTGCTCTTACCGTAAAGAATCCTCTTCTATGTTTGTGTACAAACCTTCTTTCCTCCAGATGCAGAGGATGTCCCCTCGTCACAGTCCTGGGGATAAATAGATGATGGGAGAGATCTCTGTACTGACCTCTGATATATTTATACATAGTTATTAGATCTCCCCTCAGTCGTCTTTTTTCTAACATAAATAACCCTAATTTTGATAATTTTTCTGGGTCCTGTAGTCCACCCATTCCAGTTATTACTTTAGTTGCCCTCCTCTGAACCCTCTCCAGCTCTGCTATGTCTGCCATTTCTTTATGATTCTTGCTAGAAGTTATGAATGAATTACCAGCTTGGTACAGATGGGTGTTACCAGTTGGGGATGTGTCGGTGCACAGTCTGATACTGTCCAATCAGTGCTGCCAGTGTCAGACTGTGCGGGGACACCCCCCCAACTGGTAACACCCATCTGGACCCAGCTGGTAATTCATTCATAACTTCTAGCAAGAATAATAAAGGAATGGGGCATCATTAGGCCATAAGAATAGATGCCCCAGAATTGTTATTACATGGGGAATGCAAGTAGTCAATAAAACAGACATGAGGGGACAGCTCCTTTTTAAGATGGCTTTACACACTAGAGAAATGTAGGACAAAACCGCCCCATTTCCTCCAGACTGGTCGACCATCTAATGTGTACAGCGTCCTCTCTGTTCTCCCACGATAGCAGATGTCAGGGATGAGAAGGATAGGCTAGGGGGACAAAAAAATGAGACCCTTTATTTAAATGTTATACAACCCCTTTAAGATCACCGTTCCCAAGTCTCTTATGTTGCATCTCCACTTTAAGGCTTACAATGTAATTGTATATTCCTGTCTTGGCTTCATTCTTCAGAGCAGTCTGGAACGTGTATTTGAAAACTGCTTTCCTCCAATGTCACATCCACTTGTAGAAGAAGAGATTCAGCCGCTGGAATCGTTACTACATGATGTTAAACCTCAAGGTCATAAACAGCCCTGGAGAAGGTAGGAGCTGTATCTGGGCAGTAGCGCCTTGGATACGTTTGCAGGACGTGTTGGTTCTGACAATGGAGGTGTAGGGTACTAATCGGTTAAAGAGTAGCTTCTGACATGTAATAACTACTTGCATCCCCCATGTAATAACAATTCTGGAGCATCTACTCTTATGACTCTGTGATGTGCCATTCCTTAAATATTACTGCTAAAAGTTATGCATGAATTACTAGCACTTTGCAATATTGGTCCAGATGGGTGTTACCAGTTGAGCGTGTGTTCCTACACGGTCTGACTCTATCTAATCAGTACTGTCAGTGTTAGACTGTGCAGGGACACCCCCCCCCCAACTGGTAATACCCATCTGGACCTTCAATTCAAACTTCTAGCAATTCATCCATAACATCTAGCAGGAATAATAAAGGAATGGCTCAACAGTTGTTGAGTCATAACAATAGATGCTCTAGAATTGTCATTTCATGGGGAATGCAATTAATAAAATGTACATGTCAGGTGAGGTGACAAGTTCTCTTTAAAATCTAAAATCCCTGGAAATCTAGTGTGGTTTACATCTTGTCATCTAGTGGTTTACAGAACTTCATATTCCCTGCTTTCACATTCATAAAACGTCTGTCCTCCTGCAGCCACCACTAGAGGGAGCTGCCTGCATAGGGATGTATACATCTCCAACTAAGTTAAATACTAAGTTTGTTACTATTGCTGATGGTCAGAAAGTTAGCAATTATTTTTTTCTTTTTTTTGGTTTTCTGAAATCCTCATGATTTTCATTGCAGTAGAAAAAGACTCCTATGCCTGTCCTTGTAGTAGTAGACAGACCATAAATACGGCCCTAGCTGCTGTGTTATGCATGTAGCTTACTCAGGCATGATCCAGCACCTGATTTAGAGGCATGATCCATCACCGGGATGGCGGGTTCCGTTGTGATTTTTTTTATGACACTCTTTCCTATTTGTAGACCTTGCATGACATCTATATGCCTTATTCTATTATTACAGATCTACAGACTATCTACAGAGAGCCACATCTGAACACACAAGACATCCTGATCTTCTTTACAAGTGGGAAGGATCACAGCTACACAGCATCTACCTCTCATCTCTCCATATCAACCCCAATGACAAGGTTATACTGCTGTTATCTTCTATGGCTTGTGATCCTGTTGACTGTATACAAAAATGTGGCACTTTCCTCTTACATGAGCGGCAAACAAGTGCTGATTGGCGATATGCAAACCGATCGGTGCTTTTTTAAAGTGCCTTTTACGTGAAAGGGGGACCAAGGATTATTATTACGACCATTCGTCCCCATTCTCTTTGCATATTGTCTGCAGCACATACTCTGGTTACACATTGCGGTGTAGCGGAGACACATGAGGATAGTGGGTGCTGCATCAAAGATGAGATCTGCAAATTATTGACAAAGATATGTAGATGGTAAAAAAAAGCCATGTTCCTTGAAACATGTCCTTGAAGCAGGGACGTAGCTACCATGGAAGCAGAAGAAGAGGGCCCGAAGACAGGAAGGGGTCGGGGAGAAGGACAAAAGGATTTATTTTCAGGGCCCAGGGTGCTCCTAGTCCTAGCACTGTTATTACTCACCTCTCCATGGTGTTCTTTTCCGGGCGCTTGCGCTGCACTACGTCCTAGCGGCTCACAGCTTCAGGATGGGACGTACTGTGAGTAGAAGCACAGTATGACCTGATGCTGTGCAACGTCAGGTTACAGTGTAGTGCGTGCCTAGACTCAGTGCTGCAGAAAGAGCGGAGGCATCTATAAGAGGAGAAGAGAGGTGAGTTGTTTGTTTTTTTTTCAGTCTGAGGTCTGCATTAAGGGGAGACGGGCTGTTCAAAAATTTGCTGTGGGACCCCGTCTCTTCTAGTTACGTTTCTGATCTGAAAGAGTTGTATGAGATTATCCTCTGCTACCCACTGTGTTCCCCATAAGTTACCATGTCAGCGACCTGTAGTTCTGAGCCTTTGTTAGGTCGAGCATGCTCAGTGTGTTGCTATCAATTCTCTAGCTAAATGTTAGTGTGCTGGTGATTACTGAGAAGAGGAAGCGTGTCTGCACTGTGATATCAGGCAGCCAATCAGTGATCATCAACACTCACAGCAGGAAAGCTAGGCATTGTGGGAATTGTAGTTTTGTGAGGAAAGATCAGGAGCCATGATACTCTCAGTGTGTTGCAGGCTCACACAGGAGATAGACAAATGGATTACAAGGTAAACTGAAGCTCTGGTTATATGTATAGCTATGGGTTCTGGTTGGGCCACAGCTTGCAGCCTTAAAGGGGTATTCCCATCTCACAGATATAGTTTGTATAGTTAGATATAGCCATACCAATATTATTATTAATAGAATGTATTTATATAAAATGTACCGTTTAGAAGATTTTCCTATTTGTATATCCATTGTCCCACACACATCAGTCAGGCTGTTGCCCCTAGTTACGACCACCGTGGCCATGTAGTAGTGGTAGAAGGCTTGCTCCTTTTCAAACCCGCTCTGAGGTAACTGCTGTCTCATAAACACACATTACATGAGCATGCGCAGACACATCTTAGGGTACTTTCACATCTGCGTTTTGGACGCTACCAGTCCAAAATGCAATGGTCAGGATCCGTCCAAAAAACGCAGACTTTATAAACGGATCCTGCTCCATAGAGATGAATAGATCTTGGAACAGGATCCGTTTCTTTGCGTTTGGGAGGCGCAGACAAAAATGTTACAACCCTAAGATGTGTCTCTGCATGTTCATGCAATGTGCGTTCACAATACAGCAGTTTCCTCAGAGCGGGTTTGAACAAGAGCAAGCCGGCCACCACTACTACATGGCCACGGTGGCCGTAACTAGGGGCAACGGCCTGACTGATGTGTGTGGGACAATGGATATACAAATAGGCAAATCTTCTAAACGGTACATTTTATATAAATACATTCTATAAGTAATAATATTGGTATGGCTATATCTAACTATACAGACTACATTTGTGAGATGGGAATACCCCTTTAATGCAGTTTATCAAAAATTAAGTTACGTTACCGGAACACCCCTCTAAGGGGTATTCCAGCCGATAAGATTTATTCATCGTAGATAGGTGGGAGTCCAATAGCAGGGACGCCCAGTGATCGGTAGAACCAGGCAATCAGCGCCCCGTCCCTCCTGACCACCATGCCCAAATGTATTGAACAGGAGTTGAACATGCATGCTGTAGCTCCATGCAGCCCCATGGGAGGTACAGAAACAGTGAGTAGTGTCCAATCCCCATGTGATCAGATCATAAATATCAGCTGTAATACCCCGTTTTAATGCTGAGATGACTACCTTACCATTAAGATCTAGTCTAACCACACCTTAAAGGGGTAGTTCAGGCTTTTTTTTAATCTGCCCCACCCCAGAAGGACCTGTTGAGAAATCCATACTCAACTTGCCCTCACTGCTCAGTTCCAGCTCCCTGGCTGTCTTCAGAGGACTTCAGGGGCGTAGCTATAGGGGGTGCAGAGGTATTAGTCGCTACTGGGCCCAGAAGCCTGAGGGGGCCCCAAGATCTTTGTGCCGCATAAGAAGACACCGTCTTATAGAAAGTGCAGGCTGGTCAAGTTACACAAGATGTTAGGTCAAGAATTCGGCATGGAGGGGGGGGGGTGCCATTTAAATTTGCCTCAGGCAGCTATGTGCTTCCCTGCCCCTGTCACCGATGCACTGAGGCAAGAGGGCCCAAGCTAAAGTCTTGCACCAGGGCCCATGAGCCTTTAGCTATGCCCCTGCTTCCAATCTGTCAACTTCCAGAACAGACAGGGTCACGTGTGCTGCTGAAGTCAATAATTGGCCTCAGCGGTGAGTTGTCCTCAAGCGGCATATAACTGCTGGGTCATATTCTACTTGTGGACATGTCACCGCTGAGGTCAGTCATTGGCTGCAGACGTGGACGTGATCCCATCCATCTGGAAGTTGATGTACGGGGACTGGCAATTGAAAGGCGGGGATCGGAAATGCAGTAAAGATAGTCTGGAAGCCAGGGAGATGAAATTGAGCGTCGAGGACCTGCTGGGGTGGAGGCATATTAAAAAAAAACAAAATGAGTGTTCAATGTTTAGCTTTTGAACAAGACGCATTTGACCGTGTGGAGAACTGAAGACAACATTAATGTAACTGTGTGGGCCTATCGATACCTCATGTATATACATGAATCAGGCTTGTACTAAAATAGAATATCTAAAGTTCACGATTATCAGTGACTAAAGCAATGAAAAAAGTTCACACGACACTCACATAACCAATTGTATGCATATCTATTAATAAAGAACATCTCCAAGGCGTTACTCATCGGTCGAATGGATCTCTACAGAATAATTCCCCAAAGACCTATTTATCCAGTCACTGTTTGATGTCATACATGGAGACGAGGTTGTATAACTCCTCCAAAGATTTTCCCATCTGTTACACTGTGCGTACAATGTTAGCCGATTTAGATAGTTCGTTGCTCAGGTTATACCATCTGGGTCTTTCACTGGAGAGAAAGGTATTATAGGGGCAGCGTCCAGTCTCATTTTATTTACATTTCATATGAATTCAGGTTTAGGATCTGTATTAGGGTGCAGTCTGTCTGCATTAAACTTAAAAATAAAATTACTCTTGTTATGTTCAATAGTGGAGATGGTATACTGATATCACGCACTCTTGCTTTTTTCCTTTCCGCAGGGTCCACCACACAGAACCAAGTTTTTGGCATCTTCTCCAGTCCCGAAACAGAGGCCACAACCACACAAACTGAGCGCAGGGTTAGCAAGAGATCCAGAGCTTAAACTGATGAAGGTCAGAAACCACCTACATTCAATTCACTCAGAAAATTGGGAAGTCAATAGACATGGACGTGTATAAGAGCATGAAAACTTTCAGGTTTTCACTATTCTTCCGGCATTTCACAGTGTTAGGTCTCATACACACGAGCAGAAGGGCCCGTGCCTCTTCTGTACATCGGCTGTGTGACCCATTGACTTGAATGGGCCCGCGATCTGCTAAATAAGACAAAAGATAGGACATGTCTTCTCTTTTGCGATGCAGAGACACGGACCTGAAAGCTCATGTAAGCGCTTTGTGGTGCTTCCAAAGTAGGAGATGTCCTATCTTTGGTTGTATCTGGTGGATCAAGTCAAGTAAAAGTGTTCACATCCACACCACAGAGTGCACATGGCCAGTGTCTACATATTGCGGACCGGCTGTTTACGGTCTGCAATACGGACACTGAGCCCTTACGCTCATATACATAAGCCCTTAAGGTCCCTTTACACTGCATGAGGATCAGCCAGATAATCGCTATCAAGTGTTCTTAGGAACGTTCGTTAGTGATTATCTGGCAGTGTAAAGGTGCTGCCAATTACCCGATGATCGAGCGAAACGCTTGTTCATTGGGTAATCGCATCTCTCATGCGGTCATGTTGTGGTTTGCTCTCCGGTCTGGAGATGCAACTGAACTGAACGGAATGCATTTTGGAACACTCCGTTCTCTTCAGTTCAGTTTTGTCCCCATTGACAATGAATGGGTACAAAACTGAAGCGTTTTATTATAAAGCAATGCCGGTGTGAAAGTACCCTAAATTGTGTGGTGTAAAGGGGCCTTAAGATTCTGGTTGCAGCCATATGAACTGCTCTGTGTCCTTATTGTGAATGAAACAGTTCACTCATCTCCTCTAACAGCAGGAAGTCCAAGCACAATCTGATCTCCTGACTCGCAGCTAGCCGACTGCTATCTCTCCCAACTCCCCCATACATATACCCGCTTGACTGAGCCAAGTGTGTATGTGATGAAGTACTGGCTTAGCTATAATCTTAAATTATGTTTCAAGTTCTGTTTAAAAGGTCTAACCTTGATTTATAGGATAGGTATTTTCCATCTGGTGGCACCAGAGGCACAGCATTATTTTCTTTTTAGAAAGAGACATAATCTGTATACCTTTTTCCCAGACAAGCACTGCATGGCCTATAAGACTCCTTGTGCCTACTGGGCGAAGTAGTATCCCTTGGAACCCGACAAAGGCCTCTCAGCCGGACAACCCAGTTCTGTCTGCGTTGCAGTGATGAGTGTCAGTCATCCCGAAACACCTGTCTGCAGATGAGGTTTTGGCTTGGCTTTAATCCTAAATTATGTCTCAGGGTTGAACATTGATTTAAAGAATAGCTACTTACCACTTGGTGGAATCAGAGGCACAGCTTTATTTCATTTTAGAAAGAGAGTCCATTTGCATAAGTTTTAATAGAAGATAAGGGAGAAAACTGTTGCTAAACACCTATGGCGGCAAAAACAAAAGGATGGGCTTTAAAATTCAAAGCTCCCTACGCTTTTCTCCCCCGATAGGCTCTCATGCAGAAAGCGGTGAGCTTGGCCAACAGTAGCTTAACGTGTATGAGGACCATAACTGGAACCCACTCAGTGCTAGCTATAAACTCCTACACAGAAGCTGGAGCATGTCGTGGGCAGACACTTAAAGAAGAACTCCCGCAAAAAATTGTATTCTCTGACCTGTTATAAAGGTGCATGATATAATCTGTTGTCATTTTCTTATCAGAGGCTGAAATTGAGAGTTTCCACTCTCTTCTTATTGTAGCTGGGTCATGTTACCAACTCCCTGACCTCCAACTGACCCAGGACAGGAAGCCAGTCACTGCTCTATTCATTCCTATGAGACTGAAAGTGAGGCTCTCATAGGAATACATAGAGAATTAGACTTCCTGTCCACACATAAGTCTCTGTGTGAGTTGGTGGGTCTGATTCCTAGTCACATGACACAGATAAGAAACTTCAGGATGATATAACTCAAAAATTCAGCTACTGGTAAGAAAATGACATTCACTACAGATTACATCATGTACATTTCTAGCAGGACATGTAATAAAAAATTTTGCGGAAGTTCTTCTTTAATAGAAGTGTATCTAGAGCTTATGTATTAAAGAGGGTCTTGAAGCACCTGTTATGGACATTACTTTTTTAGGATGTTTCTAGTAAAGTATTAGATCCTCACTTCATTATATTGTGTATATAGTGAGTTTGTGGTGGGCTTCTCCCTATACCGCAGCCAATCTAAAGGGACAGAGCACCGAGAGGGGACAAAGCAAAAACCTGAGATGATGTTGAAATAAGAGGTTGAATTATTAATATTTCATCACCTCCAATTTCCTACAGAAGTGTCGTCCCCCTTGTCACTGAAGCCTTCTGCAGTGTCTGCATGGCTCTCCCATTCTTACCATGACTGCTGAAGGACAGCAATGAGACCAGACGCGTCCATCAGTCTCCTCACTCTGTACATGCGCCAGTGTCCTATGTGCAATAGTTTTTAAAGGGAACCTGTCATCAATTTTATGCTGCCCATACTAACAGCAGCATAAAGTAGAGACTGGTGAGATGATTTCAGCGGTCTGTCATTTATAAGTTAAAAGTAAGTGGTTGCCGAGAACTAACATCACAAACATTGCATCCCAGGCCTGGAAAAGAGTCATATATACCTGAGAAGAGTCCTGGTTATTCATGAATTCCTGCTCTCTCCGCCCACCTGCTGATGACTGACAGTCTTGTTTCTAGTTTTCTCCCTTTCTCTCTAGGAGAGAACTGCCAATCATCAGCAGATGGTCGGGGAGAGCAGGAGATTAGGAACAACCATGACTCTTCTCAGGTAGATTTGACTCTTTTCAAGGCCTTGGCTGCAATGATTATGATGCTGGATCTCGGCAACCACTTACATTTAGCTCATGAGTGACACACCGCTGAAATCAGCATTTCTGTCCATATTTTATGCTGCCCTAAGTGAGGTCACCATAAAGTTGATGACAGGTTCCCTTTAAAGGAGGAGGCTGAATGAACCGTCCGGTCACATGCCCGTCCATCAGCGGCCATGTTGAGTGGCGTGCAGAAAGTGCAGAAGGCTTTAAGGCCTATGATAAAATAGGGTGTATACATAGGCCACAATTATTTGACCAGTATAGCGTCCAGACCAATTATATGTAAAGATTGGGTCTCCAATACATTGTTGACAAATTTCTTTGTATGGCCACTTTGAGGGTAGGTTCAGATGGAGGATTTTTGGCACGGGTTTCAGCACAGATTTGGTGCCGAAAACCGGGCTCAATCTGTGCTGAAACCTTGTTTTCAATGGGAGTTTGTGCCGTAGTTCATGTAGCCAAGGGTTTTCAAGAACGTGCCAAGAATGTCCAGGTCCATGCTTGTCTCAGTTACCGCGTGGAGCTTCATTCAGTGGAGAGTGGGTCTGCATGAAAACCCGCAGCACAGTGCAGCAGTTTCTGCCGTGGGATGCACGGAGGATTTTGTCACGTACAAAATTCCATCTCCATCTGAACCTACTGCTAGGGTATGTCCATTGGTCAGAAAAAATCCATTGTGGATTTGCCACAGAACTTTCACGCAGGGGCGTAGCTATAGGGGGTGCAGAGGTAGCAGTCGCTACCGGGCCCAAGAGCCTGAGGGGGCCCAAAGACCCTTGTGCCGCATAAGAAGACACCAGTTTTATAGAAAGTGCATACTGGGAGGGCTCTGTCATAGATTTTGCACTGGGGCCCAGAATTTTCAAATTATACTTCTGGCTGGAGAGAAGGGGTTAGGGCAATATTTGGCATGGGGGAAGGGAGGTGTCGTTTCAATTTTTGTTTCAGGCAGCATGAAGGCTATGTGCTTCCCCACCCTTGGCCACAAGGCACTGAGGGAAGGGGGGCCCAAGCTGAATTCTTGCACCAGGGCCCATGAGCAGTTAGCTACGCCCCTGCTTTCACGTTTTATGTACAACGCAAAGGTAAAATCTGTGGTTTTAAATCCAAAGAATTGACATTCTGCAGAGTTACAATCCTGTTTGTCAAAATTTCATCCGCTTTGCTGCTACTGTAATAAGCTTTGGATTGTCAATCCATAAATCCAAAAGGAAAATCCACAACATATCTGCTACTAGCGTGACTACAGATAATCCTTATAAAGGGGGTGTCCAGCATCTATGGAAAAACATAGAAACAGCACCACACCTGTCCATCGGTTGTGATCGGTATTGCAGCTAAGCTACATTGAAATGATGGAGCTGGGCTGTAATACCACATACAACCTGTGGACAGGTGTGGCGCTGTTTTGAAGGAAAAAAAACCTTTAAGATCTGTTTAGTTATAAGGAGAACATCATATGAAAGACAGCAATCGTCACTACCTCGTCTGTTTTCCCTTTTTTCTCCAGGTGGCCTCTGTGTCAGTCCATGTCACTGGCTTCAGTCCATCCCATCACCTGCAGTCCCTTTTCCAGCACTGGTCGCAGCCCAGTAGGAAGACTAGACTGAAGGTTGCCTATGAATTTAACCGTAGTCTCCTGGTGTGACCATTCTCTGGGACTCACAATTCACAGTTTTGGTAATATTTGGTGGCAGAGCTGAGGATTTTTATGTCACAGAAAAGTATATTTTCTACAATAAAAGCTAATGATTAAAGAGTGATTTGCCTTCAGTACTGTATATTAACATGGTTTTTTTGTCATCTTATTTAGGCCTTGTTCATATTGACTTCTTTTGTTTCATTTTTTTTCCTTTACAATTAAATTCTGCTTACTAAAAGCGGCCACTAGGGGGAGCTCTATGAACCCATATGCAATGAGCTCCACCTAATAATGGGCGCAGGCAGCAAATTGTGATAACATAAGATATACTTGCCTATTTCATTCCCCTCCAATACCAGGGCTGGCACGCCCATCCTCCCACCGCTGCAGAGGTGACATGCTTGTATCACCTATACACCGCTGCAGCCAGTCCCTGCACTCAGAAGTATATGGGACATGACTGCTGCAGTCGACACATGCAGTATATGGGCATGTCATTGCAGTAGCGAAACAAACCTGGCGAGTGTATATTATTTTACATCAATTGCTGCCTTGGGCGATATTTTGTTTTTCATTAAAGGGGTATCCCCATCATAGACAATGGGGGCATATTGCTAGGATATGCCCCCATTGTCTGATAGGTGCAAGTCCCACCACTGGAACCCATACCTATATCGAGAACGGAGCGGGGAGAGCTGTGCCTGGTGGTGGTCGGACCCCGGGAAACCCAGGGTTCTCCAGGCACAGTGCTCCCCACTCCACTCTTGATATAGGTGCGGATCCCAGCGGTGGCCCCTGTTCCCTGTACCCGCACCTATCAGACAATGGGGGCATATCGTCTATGATGGGACAAACCCTTTAAGCCTCTGGCCTCCGTCCTACTGTAAAATGTATGGGCTCCATGGAGGTCTTTGGGAACTTGCGGCAAATATAGCGAGACTTCGTCTCGTGTCTATGGCGTGACACATTTATTTGCATAAATTAGAGTATCAAAATCCGAAGCTGAACTCTGCTTCATTAATGTGGCAGGAAGCTGAGTTCAGCTTCGGATGTTGACACTGTAATTTATGCTAAAAAACGTAGTATCACGTGATAAATGCGAAATGAAGCAAGTCTCGCAATATTTGCCGCAAGTTCGCATAGACCTCCCTGGAGCCCATACATTTTAGACAGGACAGAAGCTATATTGTTAACGAATCAGGTTTGGATATAGCAATCCAAACCCGATTTGCTCCACACTGTGGGCTGTGGATACTAAAGCTGTAAGTGCTGGCATAGCTATAGGGGTTGCAGTTGCGACCAGGCCTGTAAGCCAGGGGAGCCCCTTTGCCACTGGCCCTGTATTTTTCCCTTTATAACATGCACTGCATCTTATAAAGGGAATACTATAAGAATACTACCATTATGGAAGTGCTTACTAGTATGCAGGAGGCCGGGAGAGAAGTGCTATGAGCGCTGTACTCACCTCTCTCTGCTTGCTCTTCTCGGGGTCCGCGCTGCTGTGTCCTGGCTGTCTATAGCGTCAGAACATACAGAGCGTACTGCTACCTGACACTGCAGACAGTCAGGTGACTGTGCAGTACGGGCCAAAAAAAAAGGGAAGAGAGCTTTGGAGACCACTGCACCTGGAGAGTGGCGGTGGAGCAGGAGAAGTAAGTTAATTTATTTATTTTAAAGTCTGATCTGGGGTCTGATTTGGGGGGTCTGAGAGATCTAATGGGTGTCGGATCTGAGGTCTGATATGGGGGTGGGTATGACATGCAGGTCTATTGGGGGTCTAATCTGAGGTCTGATATTGAGGGTGTCTGACATGGAGGTCTAATGGGGGTCTGATCTGAGGTCTGATACATGGGGGGTCTGAGAGGTCTAAGGGGGTCTATTCTGAGATGGGGGTTTCTGACATGGAGGTCTAAAGGGGGTCTGTTGTGAGATGAAGGGTCTCATCTGAGGTTTGATATGGAGGCCTTATCTGAGGATCTGATATGGGGGTCTGATCTGAGGTCTGATATGGGGGTCTGATCTGAGGTCTGATATGGGGGTCTGATCTGAGGTCTGATATGGGGGTCTGATCTGAAAGGTAAGGGGATATTTTTTGTACTGGCACACATTTGTGTGGTACCAGTATTTTCAAGGAGACTGTTTCTGCAGGATAGTATTGGAGGGAACAGCGGACACAGTATTGGGGGTAGCAGGATGGGGCGTTGAGATGGTGGCGAGATGATGGAAAAGGAGGAAACTAAGATGTCTGTTAAACTTTGTAGAGAATATCTACATCTGAGGAGACATCACTGGATGTAAAAGGTACAAAAGTGGCGCTGTATTACCCCCCTGTATGTTCTGTAGCGCTGTATGTAATGTTTTCCAAGTATGTCTTTAAAGGGTTTTTTAATATGAGCGCTGCCTTCTCTGCTCTGTTTACGCGCTCACCACTGCAATTGCATTGGCGAGCAGGTAAACAGAGCAGAGAAAGCAGATCTTATATGGGTGCTGCCTTCTCTTCAAACAGCTGATCTGATATTGATAATCTATCCTAAGGATAGGTCATCAGTAGTAAAAAGAGGACAACCCCTTTAGCAGTAGGACTGGAGGGAAGGGGTTAGGTTGAGAATTTGACATGGTGGTGGTGGTGGTGGGGGAACGTTTCAATTTTTACTTCAAGCAGCAGAAAGGCTAGGAGCACCCCTGCCCCTGGCAACAAAGCACTGAGGGAGGCCTAAGCTGAACTCTTGCACCAGGGCCCATGAGCTTTTAGCTACGCCCCTTGCTGTAGGCAAATCGGCCTCAAAACCTCTAACAAAAAACTCAGTGTGAACCTACTGTTAGGGTTAAAAATGAGCTTCATACAGCGTTAAATGTCTCCATGCGCTGTGTATAACCTTTCGCACCCCCTAGTGGTGACTGCTGGAATTTAATGAGCTTCTCTCACAGACCTGTTCTGCAAATGTTTGGTATGTCGAGCTTCAGCATTCATAGGGAATGAATTGGCCAAAACAGGAACACACCCAAGTGTTTGGGAGCCGCCGAGCGCAAGCCACACTCCTACTCACATATACATTACACTGTAGAAAGCAGAGTCCAGCAATGTGTGGAGGTATCTTGAGCTGGACTAATTTATATTAGATAAACCTTGTGATTTGTGTAAATGATATACCTGTCCTGCTGAGGTGATCTGAGGTAAATATGGCACGTGTCACCAGAATGGTTATATGAGGAAGTTCTGGACGGGTGCTCATTATATATTACTTGTTGGAGCCCTTCAAGATGGCTGGATTTTCAGCCCACGTTTGGTCCGTATATTCTTGGAAAACCTTCCCGCATGTTTTTTGTCAACTGGAAATATACAGTATACACATACCGCTAACAGGGCCGTGTGAATGTATTTAATGTAATCTACAGCGCTCTTCGTCAGTCTTCATCTGTGTTTTGTGGATTTGTGGACTGCAAAACAGATGCGGTAGTGTGAATGTTCCCCCATGTAACCCCTCCAGCCCCCCTGATATGAGCATTGGAGCATTTCATGCCCCTGTGCTCTCCCTTGCCCTGCTCTTTTTTCTTTAAATTGGCACACTGCTAGGCTAAGGCTTCCACCTAGCAGTGTTCCTGGTGACGTCATTGTTTTACAGGCTAGGGCAGCGCTAAAGCCCGCCCATTAGTGCCGGTGACGTCACTGGGCTCACTGCTAGGCGCAAGCCTCCTCCTAGCAGTCCCAATGGAGAGCCCGATATGTCACCGGATCTAAAAAAAATGCCTTTTCCCTGCACGATTCAGGAGAGCATCGGAGCATGCTCATATCAGGAGGGATGAAGGTGGGGCTATGTCCAGGGTCAGCTCTGAACCTGGACAACGCCTTTAAGGGACATTAGAGGAGAAGAGCAACTGAAATAATGGAAGTGCCAGATAGGGCACATAACCCACCTGAACGCAGCTTAACAGACTCCATTGACTACAATGGAGTCCATTCAATTTTTGTATTGTTTTTTTCAGACAGTGTTTTTTTCCCTGATAAAAAAGTCCTTCATGCAGGACTTTTTCATCTGGTCTTTTTAACAGAATCTGTAATGGGACCCCTGAACCGAGCCTCTAACATAGATGTGAATTCGCCCTAAGAATGTTTTTGTAATTTTGTAGGAAACAAGGGAAAATGGAGGAAATCCACCCAAAACCCCATGCACATAAATCCGCACAATCTTTTTTTCTTTGTTTATCTAATCCTCCTGTGAAAATTCGGTGACAACCAAAAGGACCTCGTTACATCTGGGGAAACGGGAGTGGTGCCCTAGCTTTTCTTGAATCCAGACCAGCAAATCTGCATAAGGTTTCTTTCACACGAACGTTGTGTTTTGCGGTCCGCAAATTGCAGATCCGCAAAAAAAACGGATGGCGTCCGTATTGCATCCGTATTTTTTGCGGATCCATTGTAACAATGCCTATCCTTGTCCGCAAAACAGACAAAAATAGGACATGTTCTATTTTTTTTTGCGGGCTACAGAACGGACATCACACAGTGTGTTGTCAGTATTTTTTGCGGACCCATAGAAATGAAAGGGTCCGCATTTTATCAGCAGAAAATGCGGATCGGAGCCCGCAAAAAAAACTGTCGTGTTAAAGAGGCCTAAGGTCTTATGTACACGAACGTGTGCCGGCCGTTCCGTACTACATTGGGGACCATCCGTGAATTGGCCGCAGATGGATCCAAGCCCATTCAATTTGAATGGGTCCATGATCCGTCTGCAATGTAGTGCTTCCTTGGGGTTCAGTGCCTTCGTTCCGCACCGGATTGCGGACCCAATTAAGTCATGGGTCTACATCCGTGATATGGTGTGCACATGGCTGGTGCCCGTATATTGCGGACCCGCTGTTTGTGGGCCGCAATACGGGCACGGTCGGCCAACGGCTGCGTGCATGAGGCCTAAGGGCTCATGCACACAACTGTATGCATTTTGTGGTCCGCAAAGCACGGATCCGCAAAAAATACAGATGACATTCGTGTGACATCCGTATTGCATCCGTTTTTTTAGCTGATCCATTGTAACAATGCCTATCCTTATCTGTAAAACAGACAAGAATAGGTCATGTTTGGAGATGAGCGAGCATGCTCGGGAGCAATTTTCGAGTAGTAGCGTACGCATTTTATAATCTGTACGCTAATGCATACGCATCTTCTAATCTGTACGCTAATGCGTACGCATCTTATAAATTTGTACACTAATGCGTACAAATAACAAGATGCGTACGCATTAGCGTACAGAGTAGAAGATGCGTACGCTACTACTCGAAAATTGCTCCCGAGCATGCTCGCTCATCTCTAGTCATGTTCTATTATTTTTTGTGGAACGGCCATGCGGACATACGGAAATGGGAATGCACACAGAGTCATTTCCATTTTTTGCTGACTCATTGAAGTGAATAGTTCCCGTATAAGGGCCGCAAAAAAAAAGGAACGGGCACGGGAACAAATTGCGGTCGTGTGCATGAGCCCTAATCGTGTAGTGATCAAAAAGCGTGGATGCATGGCTGCAGATCTGACATTCATAAAGGAAGGAAACCTACTTAGGACCTCTGTGTAGGCTGTAATGATGAGTGTGTTGTATTTTACCCAGCTTTCCCAGAAACAGATATTACTATGAAAGGACAGAATAGAATTTTTAACAATTTCACACTTCGTACTCAAGGGCACGGAGTCTGAATGGCAGTACATGGGAATCGTATAGCTCCTTAGTACCGAACTGCGCAGCCGCCACGCTCCGCTACACGTGTTCCTTTGGGTGCAATATGTATGGAGATATTCTTCCCCAGAAGCAATGCTTTCAAATACCACAGTACATGTCACATCTAATGGGGCATGCCACAGTCTTTGTCAGATTCCACGGGGGTCTCATACACTCCTACGAAAACCCCATTACAGCTCTGTACAAAAGTAAGTCATAACACGACTGTGTGCATGATTATTTTCAACGTCAATGTGACTTCCAGATTTTAAAGGGGAAATGCGTTCTGAAGCGATTCCGTATTTACTAGGACAATCTGTACCTCCAAATGGAGGTTACTCATTCAGAAGAGGGGGTGGGGGGAAGGTATACACGGACTTCTGTCTTCTAATAGGCTCTGGCTGTTGCAAAGACCCTGCACCAGCGCCTCTTGGCTGAAGATGCACCGAACATTAGAGACACATGAATGCTGGATCCCATATGCTGGAACAAGCTGTAGTAATGAAGTCTGAACGACTCACAGCAAATATCCTTGTTAGCTTATGGAATCGATCATATCATGTACAGAGAAAACTCTGCAGTAAAAAGCACATACGTTGCAAGAAGGTAGCGGGTATACTACAGCCCTGGAGGTGAGAGGCCTGCACTAGACTCATGATTCAGGACTGCACGGCACCCATGTGTATGGACTTGCTGCACAGAGGAGAGACCTTTGCACCCAGTGCACCTGTTCAGAGAGTCAGCTGTCCTCATGCCCAGAAAACAGGCCCACAATGCCCCTGGACATGTCTATATGTTACACAGCATCCAAATCTTTGCACACTAAGGCTACAGTCACACAACTGCATGTGTTTTGCGGTCCACAAATTACGAATCTGCAACGGGTGACGTCTGTATGGCATCCGTTTTTTTTCCCATTGTAACAATGCCTATCCTTGTCCGCAAAACGGACAAGAATAGGACATGTTCTATATTTTGTGGGGCTACGGAACATACATACGCATGCGGATAGCACATGGCATTTTTTGTGGACCCATTGAAATGAATGGGTCTGCATCCTATCCACAAAAAAAAACAAAAAACGGAACGGACATGGAAACAAAATACATTCGTGTAGCCTAAGGGCTCATGCACACGGCCATTGCTTGGCCGTTCCGTGCATTGAGGAATGCAATTTGCTGTCCCCAATGCACGGGCAACATCCGTGCAGATTCCACAGACGGATCCAGACTAGAGATGAGCGAACGTGCTCGTAACGAGCACTGTACCGCTCGGCTCCCCTGCGCTCGCATGGGCGCAGGCAGCCGCTTACGTCCTCAGGAGGACGGAAGCGGCTGCCTGCGCCCATGCGAGCGCAGGGGAGCCGAGCGGTACAGTGCTCATTACGAGCACGTTCGTTCATCTCTAATCCAGACCCATCCCTGCATGCTTTATTTTCTTGCCGTGCGGAGGCACGAAGAGAAACCCTGAAGCACTCCATAGTGGTTAGTGGGGTTCTGTGCCTCCATTCTGCGGCAGACCTTCCAGATTGCGGACCTATTCAAGTGAATAGGTCTGGATCCGTGATGCGGTGCAAAAACGGCCAGGGACAGGCACACGGTCATGTGCATGAGCCCTAAGTCTGGGTTCATGTACATGTACTGGTGCGTCAGATTTTTGTCTGTTCCTACGTTGAGCCTTCTTTTGTCGCATTCTTCGACAGTTTTGGTGCATGTTTTTGTAAAAAAAAAACTATACCAACTCCAAGGTGGTATAAAAATGGTGTAATATCTTCCCTTCCCATCACTTTATAAAACAATATCACAGATTTAGGAACATTTTTATATGTTCGGTCCTCATTTTTTGCAGATGCGGACAGCACACGGCCCCATTGAAATTAATGGGTCCGCGTCCACAAAAAATGTGGACAGAACAGTTAAAATTTTTCCTAAATCTGTGATTATGTCATGTCTGCGGCCCCACAAAGTTAAAACATGTCCTATTCTTGTCCGTTTATATTCTTGTCCGTGTTTTGTGGATACAGAAACGGATATGGTAGTGTGCATGAGTCCTGGGATATATCTAACAACCCAAAAGTGGACCAGGCACAATATTCTGGTGCAAAATAAACCCGTCTTATATATCTTATATACGGTATCTATATCAGTATGTTTTTCACAAATGAGAGATAACTTGGAGAACATCCACACAAACACTTGGAGAACACAGCATGCAGATGTTGTCCCTGGTCAGATACAAACCCTAGTAAACTGTCATAACCACATAGTCTCGTAGTTTGTAAGACTGAAAAAAAGACATCTATCCATCCAGTTCAACTTGTTCTCCTGCAAAGTTGATCCAGATGAAGGCAAAAAACCCTCATGAGGTAGAAGCCAATTTTCTTTATCTTCAGGAAATAAATTCCTTCTCCAAATCTGCTGATTAGAATAACTCCCCGATTCAACGACCCATGTCGAGAAATCTAGTAACTATTAATTGTAATATTATTATTACGGTAGTGGGGGTGGAACCGCTGTGTCATCCAACTGTTTAGGATCCGGGCTTCACTGCAGGGGAACCACCAGGCCGCTACCTCCTGGAGTAGTCTCTGTGTAATTGACAGCTGACTGGGTCAAAGACACTGATGCAGAGCACCAAAGGATCAGACAAAACTGTAGTCAGGGACAGGCCAAGGTCAGGGCAGGCAGAATATGAGCTATCCGATAAACAGTTCAAGGTCAGGTCAGGCCAGGCAGTAGAGGGTCAGAATACAGTAACTAGGCAGAAGTCACTAAAAAGGCAGACAAATGAATACAGTACACTTCTGCAGGAACTGGGAACCTATTGCTTAGGCTTAGGGTTGCCAACATTGGCTGGTGAAGACTAGGTGCACACGCCGTACAGGAAAAGGGGAGGAGGCATTGATGGCAAACAGGCCACAGCCTGGTGGCCAGTCCTGACAGTGGGAAGTGGGTCCTGACAGGCAAGCAGGGCAGCAGTGGCCACAAATAGTCACTATAGTAATTATTAGACTCAAGAAAGACAGGCCCCTCTTAAACTCTTTTAGTGGGTTCACCATCACCACCTCCTCTGACAGAGAGCTCCATAATCCCACTGCTCTTACCGGAAAGAATCCTCTTCTATAATGGTGTAGAAATCTTCTTTTCTCTGTATGTAGGGGATGTCCCCTTCTTACTGTCACAATCCTGAGTGTCCTACAACTACTTCAATAGAAAAGCATGATAATCACAGATATCAATGGAATTTCTTTTATGATGAATATTTTTTTGCTCCTTCTGCTTCCTCTGTCAGCCTCTCCAGGAACCTGTCCCTGCTATTAAAGAAAGAGAAGGAGGGGCTGGTAGAGGAAGCAGGAGGGGCAAGGGTGCACAGAGTGGCTTGGGCCCAACCCTTGGTGCCCTTACTGCTCATCTGCATATCGATTAAAAATATTTTTTCTCCAGAATGAAGCACCAGATCACTAAGTAACAGGTGTCATAACATTCAGCTGAGCTGGTCCTACAAGGCCTTGAGCCGGGCTTATCCTGGTGACCGACTCCCTTTAAAGGGTTATTTTAGGATAGACATTAATGTCATATGGTTAGTATGAGCCACAAATGTCTAATCAGTGGGGTCTGGCATCTATGATAAAGGCTGGTACCAGGGGGCAGCAGCACTAGGAATGTTCTGTGCCATGGCTGACCATGTGGCCACCAGAAAAAATCCTAGCAGAGCTGATGGGAGACACAGTGGAGTCGAGCTGTAACTAGGACGACTGATGCTTTGTTTTAGTGATCAATTAGGGTTACAGAGGTCAGACCGATTGGACATTGGTGGTATATCCTAGGTGTAAATAACCAATGTCTACCCGGAAGCAACCCATTCAAACGAGATGTCTCACAATAAGAATCCTAGATCATATTCCCTATTCTGAAATTTAAAATGGAGACCAGTACCAACTGTGGTGGTCTTCTCACATCCCTACATGGACGTCTGCTGAAGGGGAAATGTATGCTTAGATATGACCACTGATCGCTGCTCTGACTTTTTTTTAAAAAAAGGGATAGTCTTGATAAAAGATAAAATCTAGATGAGTGCAACAGTATAATGAAATAAAGCAATTCCTTAAAGGGGCTATCCCATGAATAATGTAAAATATCAAAATCAGAGATCACATGGTAAATGACAATACCTTTCTAATAAAGCTAGAACCAGCCCTGTACATCACATGGATCCAGAGATCTCCACATTTATTGATCTGCTAGATTTATATAAAGCTGGCAGCTCAAGGGGAGTGTCTTTTCTGCTGCAGCTAAGGGGGCGTGTCCATGCTCTCCTTATCACAGCTCAGGAGGCAGTTAAAGGATTAAACTGAGCATGTGCGGCCTTCTCAGTGAGCAGGACAAAGATATAAGAAAAAGAACAAACAGCAGGTGGCGCTATACAGATACATTTTACTGAATAATTGAGTAGCTATATAAAATCTTTAACTACATGCAATTACAAAAGTATTCAGATCCAAGGGCCGGTTTGAAAACTGTAGAATATTTTTTGTGGGACAACTCCTTTAAATGCTATTTTCACCACACTGAATCTCGCCGATCAATACATCGAGCAATGAAGTCCACATGCTTAGGTCATCCCACCATCTTGAAGCTCAACTTTCTCCAACTATGTAAGTGAAATGATGAGGGACAAACACAACTGAAAAAAGACCTATTTTAAGGGGTATTTACACCGGCCAACTGAGCAGGCAGTTATCAGGAAGAAACCATTCCTTCCCGATAATTGCCTGCTTGTCAGGGGAAGTGAGAGTTGCATTTACATGTATGGGGCAAGCAATGCTCGTCCTCATAAAGATTTAGGGGGTCATTTACTATGCTGAAATACACCTAAATTAGTTGCGCCACTATCTGTGACTTTGTCCCACTCACGCCAGGTCTAAAATTGTGGACGTGGTGTGGGCGGGGAAGGGGACGGGCCGGCAGGCCCATCTTAGTCACCATTTTGTACGCCTGTTTTAGGTGTAGAAAAAGGTTTAAATGTAAGACAGTCCTGCGCCTCTTCATAACTCTGGTGGATCCACTGCCAGCAGATGGCTTTATTAAGATCGGCGTCTAAAACGGTTTACACAGAACAATCTGCTGCTGCTGCATAAACGACAAATTCATCTGATGAACGAGAATTTTACGGCACCTTTACACAAGCCAAATATCGGGAACAAGCATTCGGACTAACGTTTGTCACGACCTGACAATTATGCGGTATAAATTCAACTGTGGACCCAGGTGTGGCATAATAAGAAGGTCCTACCAATGAGGCTCCAGCAACCTTATCAAGAACCGACAGAGGAACAGGTCACTTTGCTTCTTCGGGGGTTTATTTCCAAAATATTGGGCCCCTGACAATAAAATCTTTTATCCTCCTAAGTGGGCCCTTTCTGAGGTTGGGCCCCAAAAGCATCCGCTTCCCTTATAGCTACGCCCCTAGAATTCACCATGCAGTAACTGGTGATACGCCCGTCTAATCTCTCTTTCTATGAAGACTAAGGTACTGGTTACTTGGCTCCACCAGAGAAAGTGATGAAGAGGGCATACCTGCTGTATCCAAAATTTGAGACTACCCAGATGGTGTATTGTATTGGTTGTCACCACCGAGGCTTGGTTTTTGTACTTTTGAAGCTGCCCACCCTTCCACTATTTTCTGTAAATCGACCTAAGAAAAATTTTTAAATGTAGGAGCTGGTGTTGTTTCTCTGCGTAACTCGTCAGGAAATCAGGGTGACAACCTCTATGAGCTGTTCTAGTGCCCATACTGGTTGTCACCTAACTTTCCCAGAAATTCAACTTTTATCAAAGATAAGAGAAGAGGACACGTCAAGGACATTTTAGGCAGAAATGTCCTAATATTTTGGTAAATCATCGATCTAATCTTGACAAGACTGCAGAAAATAAAACTCACTGTTCCCAAACATTCTACAGAACAGCGAGCAAGAAAGCTATAATATGTCAAAGAGACATATCCTCTACGCAGAGTAACCACCGCCGGGACTGCACAACCGGTTTGATGACATGTCTATACATTGTAATGCCGTTCTCCTGTCATACTACATCTCGGCTCCATACTGTAGCTGCCGAGGGAAGCAGGGATTTTTACCATACACAGGATTTATGGTCGTATTGGTGGACTGAGCTGGAGTATATCTATAAAATCTGATGAAACGATAGTGTAAAGGTGATAACAATAGGGGAGTGATGAAACAAGGAGAATGAAATTTACTACAACACGAGGACAGTGAGATTTGTGCTTCAACCCTGATCTTAAAGGGCTTGGCCCATCATAGACAATGGGGGCATATCGCTAGGACATGCCCCCATTGTCTGATACCCGGGGTCCTCCAGCCACAACCATGCCTGCTCCGTTCTTGTCATAGTCATGGCCAAAAGTTTTGAGAATGGTACAAATATTAATTTTTACTAATTCTACTGCTTCAGTTTTTATAATGGCAATTTGCATATACTCCAGAATGTTATAAAGAGTGATCAGCTTAACAGCAATTACTTGCAAAGTCAATATTTGCCTAGAAAATGAACTTTATCCCCCAAAACACATTTCAACATCATTGCAGCCCTGCCTTAAAAGGACCAGCTAACATCGTTTCAGTGATTGCTCCATTAACACAGGTGTGGGTGTTGATGAGGACAGGGCTGGAGATCAATCTGTCATGATTAAGTAAGAATGACACCACTGGACACTTTAAAAGGAGGCTGGTGCTTGTCATCATTGTTTCTCTTCTGTTAACCATGGTTATCTCTAAAGAAACACGTGCAGTCATCATTGCACTGCACAAAAATGGCCTAACAGGGAAGAGTATCGCAGCTAGAAAGATTGCACCTCAGTCAACAATCTATCGCATCATCAAGAACTTCAAGGCCAAAAAGGCTCCAGGGCGCCCAAGAAAGACCAGCAAGCGCCAGGACCGCCTCTTAAAAGTGTTTCAGCTGCGGGATCGGGCTACCAGCAGTGCAGAGCTTGCTCAGGAATGGCAGCAGGCAGGTGTGAGTGCATCTGCACGCACTGTGAGGCGGAGACTCTTGGAGCAAGGCCTGGTCTCAAGGAGGGCAGCAAAGAAGCCACTTCTCTCCAGAAAAAACATCAGGGACAGACTGATATTCTGCAAAAGGTACAGGGAGTGGACTGCTGAGGACTGGGGTAAAGTCATTTTCTCTGATGAATCCCCTTTTCAATTGTTTGGGACATCTGGAAAACAGCTTATTCGGAGAAGACGAGGTGAGCGCTACCACCAGTCTTGTCTCATGCCAACTGTAAAGCATCCTGAAACCATTCATGTGTGGGGTTGCTTCTCAGCCAAGGGAATCGGCTCTCTCACAGTCTTGCCTAAAAACACAGCCATGAATAAAGAATGGTACCAGAATGTCCTCCGAGAGCAACTTCTCCCAACCGTCCAAGAGCAGTTTGGCGATCAACAATGCCTTTTCCAGCATGATGGAGCACCTTGCCATAAAGCAAAGGTGATAACTAAATGGCTCAGGGAACAAAACATAGAGATTTTGAGTCCATGGCCTGGAAACTCCCCAGATCTTAATCCCATTGAGAACTTGTGGTCAATCATCAAGAGACGGGTGCACAAACAAAAACCTACAAATTCAAGCATTACAAGCATTGATTGTGCAAGAATGGACTGCTATCAGTCAGGATTTGGTCCAGAAGTTGATTGAGAGCATGCCAGGGAGAATTGCAGAGGTCCTGAAGAAGAAGGGTCAACACTGCAAATATTGACTTGCTGCATTAACTCATTCTGTCAATATAAGCTTTTGTTACTCATAATATGATTGCAATTATATTTCTGTATGTGATAAAAACATCTGACAAACACACATAAAAACCAGAGGGCAGCAGATCATGTGAAAATATAATATTTGTGTCATTCTCAAAACTTTTGGCCATGACTGTACACCACACCACAGTGCACCCCTTGTAGTACCAGTAACCATATCGCTGGGATGTGCCATCAAAGTCAGTTAGGTGCAGGTACCACCACCATCTCTAAAACAGGCCCCTGAAAGTGAAGGAGAGCAAACCACTTGCAGGCAGGGGTAGTAGTAGTGGCACCTGGGACCGAGTGTGTGATGGAGGCCCTTATAGGAAGATCCAGCATTGTTGACATGTTGAAGGTGGCGCAGTACTGTGACAGATTTTGCATTGGGGACCAGGTGCTTCAAACTACACATCTGGCACCAGCTAGTGCTATAGATATAAGCAGAGGCGTAGCTGAAGGCTCATGGGCCCTGGTGCAAGAGTTCAGCTTGGGACTCCCTTCCCTCAGTGCTTTGTGGCCAGGGACAGGGAAGCACATAGCCTTCGTGCTGCTTGAGACAAAAATTGAAACGGCACCCCCCCCCCAAGCCAAATCCTTGACCTAACCCCTTCCCTCTAGCCAGAGGTGTAACTTCAGCATGCACTCTCTATAATACCAGTGTCTTCTTATGCACCACATAGGTCTTTTGGCCCTTCAGACTCCTGAACCCGGTAGCGACTGCTACCTCTGCACTCCCTATAGCTACGCCCCTGGGTATTAGGGGTTCCCTGTAGGAATATCAAAGGTATCTGACAGTGCCGTAATCATATCAGGAGCATATATCTCACTATAAAAATGAATATGTGACTTGTCTATATAGGTCCTACAACGTGGTCTCATCACATACGGCAGAACGCAGAGCTGTCACTTAGATAGTGACACCTCTGACTACATCATTGCATCATGCCGGGGTGAAATGCAATGCTAGGGCTATGGGCTGTGATAGGATGCAATGTCGCTATGTTCTCACATCCCTTCATGAGGATCACGTTGCTGTGAAGCTTCAGCCTAAACACTATCTCCATTTGTGCTGAAATCACACAAATAATTTTGCAACTTTTTTTTGCCGTTTTTAAGGCCTCCTTCACACATTTTACTATTTTTTTCAGCATTTTTACGATCTTGTAAAATGCCATGAATGTCAAGAGTTTTTCATAGCCTTTTTGGTGACATTTGTAACATTTATTTTGCAACATGCATTCTTTTTTTTGGAATTTTTGAAGTCCTATAAAGAAGCCTACAGGAGAAAAAACGACTCCTGAAAAAAAAACACCATACACAGACCATCAATATCTGTTCAACTATTTGCAAACAAAAATGGGAAGCGTGCAAATGACCGTTCTTTTTAGTGCAAAAAATTATTATTATAAATTCGGCAAAATAGAAAATGCATCATAACAACTGAAGTCAGAAATGAGACGCAACCAACTTAAAGAAGAACTCCTGACAAAAATGTTATTCCATGACCTGCTAGAAATGTACATGATATAATCTGCAGTGAATGTCATTTTCTTACCAGTGTCTGAATTTTTGACTTATATCATCCTGAAGTTTCTTATCTGTGTCATGTGACCAGCAATTAGACCTACCAACTCACACAGAGACTTATGTGTGGACAGGAAGTCTAATTCTCTATATATTCCTATGAGACTGAAAGTGAGGCTCCCATAGGAATGAATAGAGCAGTTACTGGCTTTCTGTCTTGGGTCAGTTGGAGGTCAGGGAGTTGGTCACATGACCCAGCTACAATAAGAAGAGAGGTTTTTTACTCACAGAAACAGTCACTGATAAGAAGATGACATTCACTACAGATTATATCATGCCCCTTTCTAAGTCAGAGAATAAAAATGTTTGCGGGAGTTCTTCTTTAATATATCTGCTCCGAACACCTCCTTAAAGGGGTTGTCTCCTCTTTAACATTGGTGGCATATTGCCACCATTGTCAGATAGGTGCGGCTCCCACCTCAGGGACCTAGAACGAAGCTTCCAAAGAAAACAAAAGCGCACCATGTATGTGTGGCTGGCCTACGTTCATTTCTATGGGATGCCAAAAACAGCAGAGCATGCTGCTCCCCCTGAACGTTGTGTGCGCTGTGCCATTCTAGAGGTAGGTGTGGGATCCAAAGGTGGCCCTCTCTGACATTGGTGGCATATCCTTATACCTCCCAACTTTTTTTGATGTTCAAAGAGGGACACTTATAGTTCATTGTGTGAAAGATCCATTTTATCTGCATATCTATAAACTTCAATAGTTTTCAAAAATTATCTTAATATAGAAATATCTAAAATTCAAATGGCATATATTGACATAATATAGAAGACGGGCTCTAATATACACAGAGGAACCAGACACTTTGTGGATCAATATTGTGAATACAATGATGAAAATCTATACTTCAGATTATGAAGCAAGGAGGGATAGAGGGGCTTGGGTAAAAACTATGGACTGTCCCCCCAAAAGAGGGTCATTTTGAAGGTCTATGTCATAGGTGGCCAACCTGTGGCTCTTGAGTCACATGCGGCCCTTTGCCTGTTCAAGTGTGGCTCTAGTGGTGGAGTCAGGAAGCAATCAGGCCGGCTCACTCTCCACCCCATTGCTCAGACCTCTTTTCCTGATTGAGCACGTTGCTACTCTGCAGCTCCAGCTCACTCTTCACTACTCATGCGCAGTGTCAGAACTTAGTATGTGGAGACGCACGCTATCACCTGGCATTGTGCGCATCAGGTCACATTGGAAAGCGTGTAGGAGGTGCCCAATCAGGGGAGGTAGGAGATTTTTCTAAATTATAGAACTGAGAGTGAGGGTCTGATCTAGGCATGGGAGCTTCTGATCTGAGCATGGGGGATCTGATCTGAGCATGGAGTGGGGGTCTGATCTTAGCATGGGCGGTCTGATCTGAGCATGGGGGTTCTAATCTGAGTATGGGGGGCATATCTGAATATGAGGGTCAGATCTGAGCATGGGGGGATATGGTGTGAGCATAAGCGGTCTGGTGTGAGCATGGAGGGTCAAATCTGAGCATGAGGGGTCTGATCTGAGCATAGGGGGTCTGATCTGAGCATGAGGGGTCTGATCTGAGCATGGGGGGATCTGATCTGAGCATGGGAGGAGATCTAAGCACTTTTCTTCCTGGCTCTTTGTGTCTGTAAAGTTGGCCACCCCTGGTCTATGTCCTAGCGATATACCACCAATGTTCCTCCTTTAAGTATCTCTTTTGATATTCTGAAGAGCAGCGCAGCCCACACAATATCTACTTCCTAAAAATCATCGAACCTACATTTGCTGTTATCCGCAATTGAGAGGCTATGAGAGTCAGACAGTGGAAAAATGTCCGTCTCCGTGATGTCCTACTGTACGTCATCTGGTGTCTTAAGACGTTCAGGGAACATTTCCACACACACCGTTGAACAATATGAGCAGCATGTCTTATAGGTTTTGAATTTCAGTGCTTCTTTATGGGTAAATCATTTCCAAGACTTTCCTCCAAGGCATGGCTCCCGGAGAGCTAACTATCCTGCAAATAGGTTTACTCTAGACTATGATACAGATGATTTGTACTTCCACCCAGTTCGGCTCCTGGATTTATTAGAAGCAGATGATACGAATCCCTTGTCCTTAAGAGAGGCTAGAACTCCCCAATGCAAGAAAAGAAGAAAATTGAAGCAAGGATGACATCAGAGGCATCAAAGGATATGTAAAAAAAAAAAAGTCTCCCATGAAGAATGTGAAGCACGTCTGCTTCTGTCAGGGCGCCCAGGCCCCAGCCACGCCTCTGCTCCAGCAATCTGGACCCATAAAAGGCAGCAGTGACATCCTGAGCCAGCAAGGGTGGGGGAGGCTGCTGTGCACATTTCACAAACAGCAGCAGGAAGCAAGCTCTCTCTGGAACTAATGTACGGCCACTGCTTGACGAGTCCCCAGCAGACCTCCGCTGCCCTCTACCTTCATAACATATATAATTATGAACCTTATAACTATACGCACTAAGGTTCCATCTACCTAGGCTCATAACCTGTCTGTAATGAGCGCTAACTGACCACATAGCAAGTTGATCGGGACTCCTTTATGTCCATTTTTGGTCACCATATAGTTTGCCTTAGGCCTCATGCCCACGACCGTAAGCCTGCCATGCCTGTGTTGCAGACCACAAACCGTAGGTCCGCAAAACACCGGCACCAGCCGGCATTGGCACCAGCAGGACTTCAGTCAGTCCACGGTCAGGAAGATGCAGGGAAATATATAGGACATATCTTATGTTTTGCGGCACGGAGACAGAGACCCGGAAGGCCATGGAAACACACGGAAGCCCTTCCATGGACTTCCGGGTCCATGCCCCCGTACCACAAAAGATAGAACATTTCCTACCTTTCACCACATCTTGTGGATTGCGGATCCCTTCAAGTCAGTAGGTCCCCACATAGCAGTTCGCAACATGGAGCCGGCAATCCCATGATCGTGTGCGTGAGGCCATACACATGAGATAAAATTTGGATGGAATGGTTGATTTCGGCCAACTGTTGTTTGAAAAACTAGCGTGAATGGTATGGTCATTTTCAATGGACTGCCAAAAATGTAATTGGCTACACCAGAAAATTTTAGCTGTTGTTGGCCGAAACTGCATGTTTATGGCATGATTGACTGATTTAAGCTGATCGTTTGTCATTGTGTTAAAAAATCAGCGAGTTATTTAAACAAAAAAAAAAGGGTCCTCTGGTCATGCCTTTTTGTCCGGCATGTTGGTGGTGGGAACCTTCATACAAACGATCCCACTGATCGTCTGCAATTTGTCTCAAATGCAGCCAGGTTTATCGTCGGCAGCACATCCCACGTTCACATGAGGCGATGTGCTTATTTTATTTGTAAAAGAAGCGAGTAACGACGGACGGGCTTGTTTTGTTATTCAATTGGTGGACATATTTACATGTGGCAATTAGTGTTGAGCGAACTAAAGTATCCGAAGTGGACTTGGATCCGAATTTAAGGAGGAGAAGCTGAATTTCCTTGCGCTTCATGGTAACAAATCAATTTTTCCTAAAATAGTGGCTGATAAAAAAAATTATACTCTCCTTGTCCACTTGCTCGCGGAGAGGCCGTCCATTCGTGTCTTGATTGAAGAAAACCTGCCAAAGGACCTGCGGTGAGCGTGATGACCTCACCACGAGATCACGCTGGGCACACATGGTGATGTCATCATGCTCGCCGCAGGTCCTTCTTCAATCAAGACAAGAGTGGATAGCCTCTCCGCGAGCAAGTGGATGGGGTGAGTATTTTTTTAAACCCCTGAAAGGCAGGTGCCGCGATCAGCATTGAACGCGGCATCTGAGAGGTGAAATGACGGGGGAGGGCGGCGTGATTCATGGAGTACTGTGTACAGTTCTGGGCTCCTGTGAACAAGGCAGACATAGCAGAGCTGGAGAGGGTTCAGAGGAGGGCAACTAAAGTAATAACTGGAATGGGTGGACTACAGTACCCAGAAAGATTATCAAATTTAGGGTTATTCACTTTAGAAAAAAGACGACTGAGGGGAGATCTAATAACACTGTATAAATATATCAGGGGTCAGTACAGAGATCTCTCCCATCATCTATTTATCCTGAGGACTGTGACTGTGACGAGGGGACATCCTCTGCGTCTGGAGGAAAGAAGGTTTGTACACAAACATAGAAGAGGATTCTTTACGGTAAGAGCAGTCAGACTATGGAACTCTCTGCCTGAGGAGATGGTGATGGTAAGTTCACTAAAAGAGTTCAGGAGGGGCCTGGAGGTATTTCTGGAGGGTAATAATATTACAGGTTATAGTTACTAGAGATGGTCTTTGATCCAGGGAGTTATTCTGATTGTCTCATTGGAGTCAGGAAGGAATTTTTTCCCCTACAGTGGGGAAAATTGGCTTGTACCTCACAGGGTTTTTTTCCTTCCTCTGGATCAACTTGTAGGAAAACAGGCCGAACTGGATGGACAGATGTCTTTTTTCGGCTTTATAAACTATGTTACTATGTTATTGTGCCCACTCTATACAATGGAAAGCAATTATTCGTAACAAATCAAATTACTTGTCAAAGTTCCCGCAATTTTTTCAAAACTTCGCTCATCTCTAGTAGCAATCACTGGGAACTAACGCTTGTTCAGATAAGAAGAGAGTCCAATCTAGCACCCACTGCGAATGGAGAAGGGGCTGTGCATGCGCGGCTCTCTCCATTAGCTACTATCACCTCCTGCTAAAGAAAATAGACTCACGGACACACTGAGCAGTTGGACTTGTGTCCATGTTATGACATCTCTAGAATCCACCCTTTTCTTCCTGTGGACACTACAAAAACTCTCATTGTTGCCTTAATTACTGTAACTCATAACTAATCGGTTTGCAGCTCACCAGACTCTCCCCTCGCCAGTCTATCCTGAATGCAGCAGCCAGGCTCATCTATCTGTCCTACGGCTATTCCGATGCCTCCACCCTGTGCCAATCATTATATGGATGCCTCCACCCTGTGCCAGACGTTATATGGATGCCTCCACCCTGTGCCAGTCGTTATATGGATGCCTCCACCCTGTGCCTGTCATCATATGGATGCCTCCACCCTGTGCCAGTCGTTATATGGATGCCTCCACCCTGTGCCAGTCATCATATGGATGCCTCCACCCTGTGCCAGTCGTATATGGATGCCTCCACCCTGTGCCAGTCATCATATGGATGCCTCCACCCTGTGCTAGTCACTACTCTAAAATCCCTACCCTGGACAGTATAGGATTCAATTTATACCTGTCAATCTCACCCACAAAGTTCTCCACAGGGCTGCACCTCCTACATCTCCTCCCTCATCCCTATCTACCACCCTACCTGTGCTCCATGTTCTTCCAATGACTTCCAATTAATATCCTCCATAATATGAACCTCTCCCTCTCATCTCCAAGACTTCTCTTGACCTGCACCAGTTCCCTCATATGCACTACCCTAAACAATCAAGTTACACCTCAACAACCAGAATCTCGGGTGCACCCTAAAAACACTTTGATGGCTTCATGTAACGCTTCTCCATTCACCCCTTTCAACATTATTCCTTGTAATATGATCCCTTCATCCAACATGTTCTACCACACCTCATGCATTCAACAGCTCAGGCTCATGTATCTCTATATGTACTAAGATGGCTGGACCACTGGACCGAACAAGCACTTTTTACCTTTCATGTCACCCCCTACTTCTTCTTAGACTGTAAGCTCTTGCCAGCAGGACCATCACTGCTATTTGTTGATTAGTTTGTTGCTGTAGAAGCCATCCCCTTCAAGTGCCATTGTCATAAGTAAATTAATATTATTGACTTGATCTGCTGATCGGTGTATCTAGAGGTTACAATGAACAGATTGCCTTCACTTGTACAGGGATGCTCAACCTGTGGCCCTCCAGCTGTTGCAAAAATACAGCTCCCAGAATTCCCTAGTAGCTGTAGGCTGTCCAGGCATGCTGGGAGTTGTAGTTTTGCAACAGCTGGAGGGCCGCAGGTTGGGCATCCCTGCACTTGTATAACAAACAGAGGTAAGGCTAGTTTCACACCTGCAGCAGCAGATCTGGTACTCTTCCATTGATCAGTGGTCCAGTTCTAATGGTCACGTGCCTGTTGTAGGCACTTCTGGAGGTGTACCGGGGTCAGCAAGGGCACTATCATGTGCACTTTGAATGTGTGGTGTGTGCTCGGACACCTTTCTATCATATCCAGCATTGACTTTGTGCTACGATAGCTCCTCTGGTGAATCATACCAGACAGGTGAGCTTTTGGCACCCATAACCCTATCAATGGTTTTCCAGTGGTCATTGGACCACTTTTGTTAGATACAAACAACTACGTACTGTGAATACCACACATGACCTGCCGTTTTAAATATGTTCTGACCCAGTTGTCTATCTAACGCAAATCGGTCCTTGCCGAAGTGGTTCCGATCCATACACTTGCTTACTGTTCCTGCTTTCAACATTTCAAGAACTGACTGTCTAATATATGCCATCTCCTTCAGGTGCCATTGTCAGTAGATGGCTGTTGACTACAGTCCGTGAATTAGGTTTGTAGCCAAGGGCAGACTGGGAACTTAAAGTGGCCCTGGAAAAAATACTAAAAGTGGCCCCTTTTTCTAGTCAGGTCCAAATTGATGGAAGGCAAGGCCAGCAATACCATATTGTGGCACATTATACCACCAAACAGAGCCGAATACCACAGTCCATCACATAATACCGCCCCAAAAACTTCTACTGGACGGCCGGGAGGAGGGTTCAGGTGGCCCCCTGGGCATCGGCCCACGGGAAATTTCTCTGTAAGGTCTATGGCCAATCCACCCCTGTCTGTAGCTGGAGGGGGGTAATTTGTTAAGAGGTCTTCTGGCTCATAATGTCATTATCAGTAAGAAATGTAGACCTATAAATTGTTGTATATTTAGGTAAGTGAAGCTGCACTCTAAATCCAATTTATAAAAACCTGAGAAGTAAACTGGTGGTGAGCCATAAAGACTTGGCATCAGCGATCTGAGCTGTTGTTTCTTCTGTAAACGGAGCCTGTTTTTGACATCCCTCTAGGTCTTCTAAGGTCACAAGTCTGAGCTCATTGGTGAGATGTTGTATCACCACAGTGTATCAGCCTGGCAATGTCAAATGAAATCTGTTACAAGATGAAGGATCGAAAACTTACAGCCTTGTCTTGTGTTAGCAATTCATTATATTTTTTGGGGTTGTCTCACTTCAGCAAATAGCACTTATCATGTAGAAAAAGTTAATACAAGGCACTTACTAATGTATTGTGATTGTCCATATTGCCTCCTTTGCGGGCTGGATTCATTTTTCTATTACATTATACACTGATCATATCCAGGGGTTATGACCACCCTGCAGTCCAGCAGCGGTGGTTGTGCTTGCACACTACAGGAAAAAGCTCCGGCCTCTCTGTGGACACTTTTTCTCATAGTAGGCAAGCACGACCACCACTGCTGGATCGCTAGGTGGACGTAACCCCTGGAAATGAGCAGTGTATAATGTGATGGAAAAATGAATCAAGGCAGGAAAGGGGGCAATATGGACAATCACAATACATTAGTAGGTGACTTGTATTAAGTTTCTCTACATGATAAATGTCATTTGCTGAAGTGAGGTCACCCCTTTAAGGTTCTCCACGTCTTCTGCGGGAGCTGGTGGTTCGTGGACTCGGTATAAAAGCACAAGGTTCCAAATGTATGAATTGGCCTCTCATAGAAATAATACAGTCATAAATATTTTTGGGCAGAGGTTCTTAAAATAGCATTTACTCCTGCTGGCTATGCACCGACAGCTGTGACAGCTTAATACATAGCCTCCTGCAGGCAGAAGCACAAGGTTTGATGGTCGTTCTGTGCCCAGTTACAAATCTTGTCTTGGTAATATTTTATAATTATTTTAAGCACGAGGCTGACGCAGTATGGTACAACATGCACCAATGAATTACACAGCAAAATATCTATACATTACATATACATAAATGTTGGATGTAGGCAATGTAGAAGGGTTTAGAAGTCAAATATGAAAGGACGGTGATGGAGTAGTCCTAGGATGCATGATGTCATGATCATCACAGTAAGGGTTTTTCCAAACATCCGTGTCAAGATGGTTAGTGGTTCATCCATGAAGATTTTTTGCTTTCTGTGTGTTATATGTGTTCTACATACACTGCTAGACTGCAAATTAAAGGGGTATTCAGTTTTTTTAATTATATAATCCTTCTAATATACATAAATTTTAAATTCTGCATAAATACCTTTCCTATATCAGGCAGCTGCCCCTATGTAGAAGAATGGTATAGCCCAGGGATCAGCAACCTCCAGCACTCTACAACTGTTCTACAACTCCCAGAATCCTCCTTTCACTTCTATAGGAGTTACAAGAACAGCTGAGTAAGTGTGCATGCTGGGAGTTGTAGTTTCACAGCAGCTAGAGTGCCTAAGGTTGCTGATCTCTGATATAGACCATTTAACAGATGTAATCTATGGCCTAACTATAGCCTGGCATCAGTTGTGTGATGCTCTTTACCCCCTGACGTTCCGTAAGGTGTGTTACATGACATACATGTGCTGGGTCAGCATACAGGACTCATCCATGTGATAACTAAATAGCGGTGGAATCATGATTTTTATTGTGGTTATTACAGTAACTTTATAATTGTGTGCCTGTCTGTAGTGATTTGTAAAATGGCTGCCTGTCTCTAAGTGATGTTATCATGTTGTTAATAAAGTTTAGTTTAGAAAAAAAAAAAACAGCACACAGAGATCTGCTTCTACATCGACAGACATGAGGTTCTGCTCCTCAGTATACTACTATTCACCTGTTAGATACCTGAGCAGTTAACTAAAAGCCAGGTCACATGATACTTGTGAGGGTCACATGATGGCTCACCTGACCGACGCCATGTTTAGTCCTGGCTCTCCTACGGATGCATTTTACAGGATTATAATGGACCATACCATTTTTCTTTCTTTAGGGAGAAGCAAGTGCATGTTTATAATAAATGGACATCCTAGTGCAGGGCTGGCCAACCTGCGGCTCTCCAGCTGTTGCAAAACTACAACTCCCAGCATGCCCAGTCTGCCTACAGCTATCATCCTACAGCAGGGCATGGTGGGAGTTGTAGTTTTACAACAGCTGGAGAGCCTCAGGTTGGCCAGCCCTGTCCTAGTGTCTAAAAAAATAAATGTAATCATTAAAGGAAATCATAATGATAACCTACCCTCATCGGTGGGGGTCCCAGTCCTGGCACCCCGCCGATCAGCTGCTTTAGGGAGCTGCCGCGCTCACCAGAACTAGTATAGAGGCAGTGCTTGGTATTGCAGCTCAGCCCCATCCACTTCTATGACCAATGAACAGTGACATGACATGGCCTAAGAAGAGGCCGCAGCGCTCACCGAGTGCCTGACCTCTTCTAACACCCGGGACCCCTGCCAATCTGATGGGTATTTTATACCGGATAACCTCTTTAAAAACCTCTGTAATTTCCAGAGCATATCCTGCCAATGAGGCCATCCTTGTTTGGTCCAGGGCTTTCACAAAGTGCATGAGGGATCATGGACAAAATAGTGGTGTCAACACAGACCCACTGTCTGTGGATAACCACCAATGTGTAAATACACACATTAACGTCAATGGAGATCAGACAGGACATGCCCATGATTCACTAATGAGGCCTAAAACTGTTAAACTACTCTTTGCTAATGTTCCTCTGTTCAGAAGAGGAATCATACTGTGGTTGATACCACCATGAAGAAAAAGAAATAGGTCCAAGGTAAATTGCCCCTGGGATGATATCATGCTGATAACACCTGACCAGTTGGGGGGTGGATTGTTCTTAATTTGCACCGGGTGTAGGGTTTCTTTGTCCATTTTTTTGGGGAGGCAGTCAGGAACATGAGATATTGTTTAATGTGTCTTTCCTGTAGCTGTCTGACTTCCACAGGAACTTGAATGAACTACGCAGGGCCTTTTGGTCTAACAAGCCAGCAGATGTGTGGGAAAGGACCTGCTGATGACATCACCTGTGGATTGCATTAGGCTCCCTTACTGTGTATTAGGAGCTGTTCAACCTGTCTACAATTATCTCCCACCAATGCTATGGGGGCCAATGCACTGAAATGGCGGTTGAGGGAAACAAAAGGGCGACTGCCCCTGTCATCAGCGCCATTCTACAGGACGTCAGCCTAGGGACTATGGTTCCAACTGGTGGACTTCAGAACTGCTCTTCTGCCCAATCTAAAGCCTTCGGGTTCAGTTGGAGAGTCCAGTTTGGGAAAATTGGGTCACCTGTCAACATGCCTCGCTGTGTATGGCTGGCTCCCTAAGCTTGCCACTACCTCCTCTCGGTGGGTGCCTGCCCAAAGCAGGGTGCTACTGGCAGGGGTAGTTGATCCTGGGTCCCCCCCTGAAGTCACAGAGGTTTAATCCCAGGCGAATCAGCGGAAGGGTGAATCGCTATCACCTGTGCCCTTGCTGGGACTGTACTATACGCTGCTGACTGTTGGTTATCCAATAAAGTCTTCCCGGAGCATTGTACCCTCATCCTGAACACAGGTCGGAGGCATGAGCACTGGCCCTGCGCACCGGCGGAGAAGAGCACCCACTGACCCTCGTGTCTCCCCAGCCCCGTGATCACAGAAGTGAATAATTCTATGGTACACAGAACACATGGTGTAGAGACGGTTTCCTTATTCCAAAATGTTGTCGAATTCTTCTCCAAGACGAATAAATCAAGCGAACCACCGCCACTCCAGTTACAAAAAATCCATTTTATTTCAATCATAAATATTCACAAAGGATAAATAATAAAGATATCCAAGCGTTAAATTAAGAAAATCACTTCTGAATAAAATCACATAAGGTCAATAAATACCATCACCAGACGTCTTTATGGCGAAAAGGATGACGAAAAAAGTACAACTTTCTTAAACCGTGGACAGATGAAGGCCCCGCTGAATTTTCGAGTGAAAACCAAAGTATTAAAAAAAAAACAAAAAAAAAACACTGAAAAATCACAATAAAATAAATATGAAAAAAAAAAAAAAAAACAATGACTAAGGCGAGGTAACAGCACTGGCCTCCGGACTAGTTGCTGGTCTATGTTCAGGAAGGTGACAGCAACCCCCGAGCATCGAATTTGGAAAAAGTTTCCCCTGAATACAAGCTGACGGCGAGTGGCTGTGGCTTCTGAACCGCTTTGGGTTAAAACAGTTTCATCAAAATCATAAGAAATATACAAAGGATATTGCTGAATTTAAAAAGGTTTTAAAATTGGCTTTTGTAGAGAAAAGCTACAATCATTAAGAAAAAAAAAATTGGTGAATTGATTTCTACCAGCCACCGTTACGCTGATAACGAAATAGCAATAAATTATTTCTTTTATTGGAAATACCTAATTAAAAAACACGCGCGCCAACACCGTTTCGGCGATAGAAATCTGTGGGATTAACCGGGTAATATAGAAATGTAGCATGATTAAGGCAATCTGAAACGGATTAAGCTTAAATTAGTTGTTTTCTTAAAAATATAGATTTATATATGTCTATATATATATATATGTCTTATATACAGTTCATATGTGCTGGGGAAAACTGCCCCAATGGCTTCATTTTTTCATTAAAAAATACACGACCGGGAAGGAAGATTCACAAAATGATTTAGCAATTGGTGCAGTTAACATTTCTGAAGGGTTTTGGGGTAAAAAACAAACTATGAACCTTTTGTACTGAAAAAAAATGTGCACGTTGGGTTTCTTATGGCATAGGTAGGCAGATATGTGCATTCAATATTAGCTCTTGGTTGTCCTTTAGATTCGACATTTGCCTCTTATGGTTTAACACTTACTTTGAGATTGTCGAAATATTGAATAATGCCCTCTCCTCGCCCTCAAGGAAAACCATTTAAAGGGGTTCTCCAGGAATACAATACTGATGATCTATGCACGGGGTAGGACATCAACATCTGATCATGGGGTGTCCATCTCCTGGCACCCTCGCCATCAGCTGTCTGGCGGGCACTTCGGCCTCCTCACTGCATAGTGGCTGTGCTAGGTATTGCAGCCCGGGCCCATCAACTAGAGTCGGACTGAGCTGCACATAGGCCTTGTGACTTAGGCTTAGGGAGAGGCCGCAGCACCGGGGCCGATCGTCGGAGGTTCCTCCACTAATCAGATATTGAAGACCTACTCTGAGGATGGGTCATCGGTATTGTACTCCTGGAAAACCCCTGTAAGTTCATCTGCTCAAAATAAATTAAAATTAAGTCTTCTTGTTATTTACAATAGTGTCTTGTTACAAGATACATCATTATGTCCATTAAAGTCCTACTGGGATTATCAGCAGTTTTGGGTTCCCACTAGAACATCCATCAGATAGTCCAAGTCGCTAAGTTCCAGCATAGAGTCCTGTCCGTCAGACAACGTCTTCTCTTCCGTCTCGCTCGCGCTGGAAAAAGTCTTGAAGTTTAAAAGGTTGCTGCTCGCCCAAGGGTCACTGTCGTACATGGAAGTGTCAATGTCCTCAAATATGTCCTCCAGGTTGTCGCCAAGGAGATAGGTTGAAGAACTTAGGAAGTTGGACGTGGGCGTAAGCTTACCGGATTCTTCTCGGCTTCCGTCTCGGCTGAAGTCTTTTGGGGAGCAGAACTGATCATCATCTGCCTGGGGAAGCGGAGAGCAGCTCAATCCCTCAAAATTGTTTAAATCTTCAAGAATGGTGGAAATGGAGGAGTATAAAGATGCATCCATGGTGGAGAACAGGGCATCTTCTCCTGGGATCTCTAGAGCTGGTTTCTTGCTCTCGGTAATACATGTTTGGGAGTAGTCTTTTCTGGAGTTGTCCTCCACAGATTTCCACGCTCCTGTGGCGCTTGATTCCGTTTGCATATTATCCTGAAGACGTCGTAAGGTGTTGGCCACCAGCACGAGATGTCTGAGGTTAGGCTCCACGTGGTGCAGGCTGCGGTGAAGCTTCACTAGAGATATGTTCATCAAGCAGTGGGACTGCACTGCGGGCAGCGAGCTCTGGCATCGAGCTGCCATCTCTACTTCAGGACCCGTTCCCATCTCCCCCTCTACCTCCGAGAACTTACGTTTGATCCCTTTGGCCAACATGAGTCTACGAGACAAAAGTAAGAACGAGATGTTATAAGCAACTTGTTAACCCTACAGTCTGGACATAACACAAATTGTCTATAGTAGCCACAGTCTGGTCTTCATACTGAAGAGGGCACCGGTTCTGTGATGAGTCTGGTAACGTGAGTCACCAAGGACAAGGTCTAAATTCTTTCGTTTTCTGTAGGGTGAGTAACAAGACGAGATAGATGTATGTAATGTAGATGTATGTGCCTTAGCTACACACTCAAAAGCAAACAAAACTTCAGAGCAACACGAAAGTGATACTTGAGGACATGTTAGAAAGCGGGTGCCCGGCGAAGACAGAAAAAAAGCCATTTACTTAAGAATAAGGAAAAAGAAAAGAATGACTCGGCACGTAGGTGGATTCCCTGCGCTCGTTGTGATAGCTGCTGACCACACGCAGATGTTTACTACACGACATGGAGATCCTACATCTCTCAAAGTCAACCACCTCCTGAAGTGCGTTGCTATACGATCTTGTAGGTCTATGGGACAACGACACACGACAGAAACATTGCCCGTGGTTATGAGTCAGGACTGAGTTGCAGTAGATGGTTGACGTAGATCTAATGTATATGGCCAGCTTAAAGGGGCTGTCCAGTTTTTGTTATCCCACCACCCAGTGGTACCTGTGAAGCGTGCTATACTTACCTGCTCCCTGACTGTCTTCACTGAACTTCTGGTCCTCGACTTGATGAAGTCATGTGTGCCACTGCAGCCAATGACTGGCCTCAGCAGTGACGTGTCCCCGAGCGGCATGTCACTGCTGGGTCACGTGCTACTTGAGGAGACGCCACCACCATCAGTGATCAGTACATGACCCCGCCTGTGCAGAAGTTGACAGATGGGGACCAAAAGTCCAGTGAAGAAAGCCCGGGAACGGGTAAGTATAGATCTCTTCACAGATACTGCTGGGTGGGAAGTAAAAAGAAAAACCTTGACCACCCCTTTAAGCTGGCCACACACAAGGGATCTTATGTCAACCACCTAATGTGCATGGTGTTCTCCTGACTCTCGGCTGATGTTGGGGAAGATAAGGATCGGGCATGTTAGAATTGCCAAACTCTTGTTCTTGGCCATGTGTATGGCCAGATTTAGTCCTCAGTGGGTGCAGCACTCCGACCCTAAATGAGGACCCACTGGTGATAACTGCAGCCCTGATTCCCTGTCCTGGCAGGAGAAACCGTAGTTGGCCACTCATTTCTCCTAGGTATTACACGACACCCCGTTGACCATATACCAGAAATTGTGAAGTCGCTCTTTCCGATTCTTCTCTGGTTACTAGCCCTTACCCCAAAGTAGGGTGCCACGTGTTAGAGACGTCATGGTCCCCGAACCACACTGTCGTTTATAGATACCTATGAGATACAGCATCCTGACTGAAACACTTAAAGGTTTTTTTTTTTTAACTTATGACCTATCCTCAGGATAGGTCATCAGTGTCTGCTTGGTGGAGGTCCAACACCCAGGATCCCCGCTGACAAGCTGTTTGAGAAGGCATCAGTGCTCGCAGTAGCCCAGCAGCCTTCTCTCTGCTCACCAAGCACAGCGCCGTCCATTTGATAGTGGTCGTACTTGGTATCGCGCTCAACTCCATTCACTTCTATGGGGCTGCACTGCTCCTAGGTCATGTGACCAATGATTATCACATTACATGGCCTAGGGAAAGCTACTTTGAGCGCCGGTGCCTTCTCAAACAGTTAGCTGGTGGGGGTCCCGAATGTCAGACCCCCGGTCATCAGATACTGATGACCTATAGAGGACCAGAGGGGGGTTTGTCCATGACGTCTAACATCACCGCAGCCCAAGAACGTGGCTTTGGCGCTGCCCCACTGCTAACTAGACCCTATCCAACAGGGCATGCTGAGAGTTGTAGTTTCACTTCCTCACAGACCACTGAACGGGCCACACTGTGCACTGATTTGTGTTTTCTTTTATCCGAGTTTCTCACCTTCTGATTTGTTTGACAAACCCTACAACTAAAAACCTAAAGTGACCCGACAATTACAGAAACTCATTTCTCAGGGGGGTGTATATTTATGCAAAAGTTCTATAAAGAGCAGAAGCCGGTCTAGTAAACAACTAGAAAACCCTAATATCACGTCAGTTACCTATATATAAGGTAGGATCTATGCGGTTTTAATTGTATTTTCATATCCAAAGAGCCAATGATAAGGTGAGAAGTTGTCAGGACCCGGGAACACATGAAACAAACATGGATACAGGTATGTGCAGCACAGGAGGATCCGCCGGCAGGCACCGGCTCCCCCTCCCTGGTCAAAATGACTGGCGTGCTGCCTCCACTAGTTACTCATCTGTAAAAACCTGTACGGCATATACACGGGTTGTCTGCATCCATGTCGCGGATACACGTGAGAAGTCTGACCTCAGAGAGCACTGATTTGCAGAACTGAAGGGCTCTATGGAGAGGACACACCCCCTTTGGTGCCTCATAGTGACTTCTACCACAAGCAAATGAACAAACTGGATGTCCCTCAGAACTGATGGAGATCTCTAAGTGGTGTCCAAGGGGTTGTGGCGCTCTATAGAGTGGTCCGGGACCACCAATGTGATCTCGTGTATATCTATGTCACAGCACCATTTTAAATTGGACATCCCCTTTAAGATGGTCAATGTGTCGTATACAGAACCAGAATGATTGGATCTGATTAACCAACCGCCTTTTGTGACACCGAACGGTCACGGACCGATCAGATGGCCCAATAATCCGGACCAATCCCATGCCCCAATAGCCGGGACAGATCCCATGCCCCAATAGTCCGGACAGATCCCATGCCCCAATAGCCGGGACAGATCCCATGCCCCAATAGTCCGGACCAATCCCATGCCCCAATAGTCCGGACAGATCCCATGCCCCAATAGACCGGACAGATCCCATGCCCCAATAGACCGGACAGATCCCATGCCCCAATAGTCCGGACAGATCCCATGCCCCAATAGTCCGGACAGATCCCATGCCCCAATAGCCGGGACAGATCCCATGCCCCAATTAGTCCGGACCATCCCATGCCCCAATAGGACCGGACAGATCCCATGCCCAATAGTCCGGAAGATCCATGCCCCAATAGACCGGACCAGATCCAATGCCCCAATAGTCCGGACAGATCCCATGCCCAATAGCCGGACAGATCCCATGCCCCAATAGTCCGGACAGATCCCATGCCCCAATAGCCGGGACAGATCCATGCCCAATAGTCGGACCAATCCCATCCCCAATAGTCCGGCAGATCCATGCCCCAATAGTCCGGACAGATCCCATGCCCCAATAGTCCGGACAGATCCCATGCCCCAATAGTCCGGACAGATCCCATGCCCCAATAGTCCGGACAGATCCCATGCCCAATTAGTCCGGACAGATCCCCATGCCCCCAATAGTCCGGACAGATCCCATGCCCCAATAGTCCGGACAGATCCATGCCCCAATAGTCCAGAAGATCTCCATGCCCACATAGTCTGGACAGATCCCATGCCCCAATAGACCGGACAGATCCCATGCCCCATAGTCCAGACAGATCCCATGCCCAATAGTCCAGACAGATCCCATGCCCCAATAGTCCGGACAGATCCCATGCCCCAATAGTCCGGACAGATCCCATGCCCCAATAGTCCGGACAGATCCCATGCCCCAATAGTCCGGACAGATCCCATGCCCCAATAGTCCGGACAGATCCCATGCCCCAATAGTCCGGACAGATCTCATGCTCCAATAGTCCGGACAGATCCCATGCCCCAATAGTCCGGACAGATCCCATGCCCCAATAACCCGGTCCGATCAGACAGATCCTCTACCCATGCAGGGGGGGAACAATGTCCATTCCTAACCAATGGAAATCCGGACACCTCTAGGACAAGCTTCAAAGTTTTTTTTTTTCCACTTGCAACTTACTGCTACTATTTTACAGCGTGCAACATTTGTATCAAAATTCATCAAAACTGAGTTTTTAAATATTTTTCCATGGGGGGGTCCACTATTTACTATATAACCTGTAATAGGGAGGAGAGGGTTAATACGTGAAGCAGCTACATGTTGAGATGAGTTTCTGGCTGGGGCCCCTCGGACTTCGTGCCTTGCTAGGGGCCAGGCTTGTACCCATGACCATTGCCTCTTCTAGGGGACAGGGCCAGCAGAGAGGACCCCGGGTCAGCACTGAGGAGGACTGTACGGTGAAGCAGAAGCTCGGTGATCACGGCCAGCGCGTACACTGACCGCAAGCTCTGTCACAGGGTACTGGCGGAGACCTTTGAAGAACTAGTCACCACCAACTAACTAGTCTTCAATAACTAAACATCTCCCAAAACCCAAGCCATACAGCTTCACCCCCCACCCCCTCACACTCCGGACGCAGAGACCCCCAAAATCCCACCGTCCGCCATTATCCTCCCCCCGCCTACGCACATACCTGCCCAGCGGCTCAGCAGCCAATCAGAGTCCTCCTTGCGGCGATCAGCGACCAATGAAAGCGTAGCATCCCACCCCCTCGCGCAGAGCCCTAGCAGCACAGCTGCTCCGGCCGCAGAGCTGTCAGTGAATGCTATGCAGTTCAGTCTGCCTGAGCGTTGCCTCGCTCTAACCACGCCCTTCTTGCGCTCCAATTGGTCAGGTCTCCGCGCCGTCCGCCAATCAGTTACCTAGGGCGTGATTCGGACGGCGCGTGCCGCTCCCCGCCCCCCCTCCCTTCTTTCCTTTTGCTGCCGCTGAGTGACTAAGCGGGCGTGGGCTGGAGAAGGAGGGGGGTGATTCACGTGTCCACGTCACGATGGGTGCCGGGGGCGGAGCCGTGAAGGGGGGGTTGATTGACAGAAAGGGCCCGGGATGCGTTGTCAGGGTAACGCCTCAGCAGGGGCCTCCTATCACCCTCAGCGGCGGCAATAAATAATAAGAGTCACAGATTCTGCTGCCATCAGGAGCACAGTGTGTGGTGTGAGAGCTGAGGACCCAGTGCCCGGCTGCACAATGTGTATACCCTCCAAAATGTCTAAAATAAGTACCCCTGCCACCCAAAAGGGGGCATTAGCAACGTTCGTAATCATTTGATGCATTTTCCTACCTTTTCAAATGAGCCCATTTTACAGAAAGTAGTTAATAAAAGCCTTTATGATCTCTGTAATAGGGCCAGGGCCAGATGAAGACCTGATGTGGCCCATTATGTCCTATAGGCCCTCAGTGACCCACCATCACCATCCGCGCTGAATCCTTTTTTTTGCGGATCCATTGTAACAATGCCTATGCTTGTCCGCAAAACGGGCAAAAATAGTACATGTTCTATACTTTTTGCAGGGCTACGGAACGGATATACTAATGCGGACAGCACAGTGTTGACCGCATTTTGTTTGGACCCATTTAAATGAATTGGTCCATATCCTATCCACAAAAAAAATGGAACGGACATGGAAACAAAATACGTTCATGTGCATGAGGTCTAATTCTACCCCCAACGGGTTCACAAAAACTACATGGAAAAACTATAATGCCCCTTTCACACGAGCGGGAGACTCGCATGTCTCCCGCAACGCATCTACAGGGCTGGACTCGGCATGGACAGGGATTGCAGAGCATTATATGCGATCCCAGTCAGTGCCGGAGTCCAGCCCTGTAGATGCGTTGCGGGAGACATGCGAGTCTCCCGCTCGTGTGAACGGGGCATAACTCCTAACTTAACCTGAAAGTCTCCAGCTATCAGGACATGCTGTAGTTGACGTTTTCCAAAATAATTAATGGAAGATCGTAGGTAGATATGAGATAGATAGATAGATAGATATATATTAGATAGATATGAGAGGTAAATATGAGATAGATAGATATGAGATATTAGATAGATATGACATAGAATAGAGATAGATATAGATAGATAGATATAGATTAGGGTGGCCATCCATCCGGTTTTTGGCCGGACAGTCCGGTTTTTGGACTCCTGGTCCTCCGTCCGGCTAAAGGCCAGGACGGACGGCCAGAAGTCCTCCTTTTTAGGGGCGCAGGAAGCAATGAGCGCTTCCATCAATACAGATGGAAGCGCTCATTGCAGGAGCTGGGTGCTGGTACTCACCGCTCAGCTCCTCCTGCGCTCCGGTACCTTCATTGGTCTTCCTGTCTGCGCTGCACACGCCTGACTGGTACAGCGTCAGGACGTATTGCGCGCACTCTGACCTGACGCTGCACGCAGTCAGGTGACAGTGCAGCGCGGGCAGTGAAGAGAGAAGAGCGTCGGAGCGGAGCAGGTAAGATTTTTTTTTTTTTTTATGGGGCACAGTGGGCTGATCTGAGGTCTGAAGGGGGCACTACAGGCTGATCTGAGGTCTGAAGGGGGCACTACAGGCTGATCTGAGGTCTGAAGGGGGCACTACAGGCTGATCTGAGGTCTGAAGGGGGCACTACAGGCTGATCTGAGGCCTGAAGGGGGCACTACAGGCTGATCTGAGGTCTGAAGGGTTCACTATAGGCTAATCTGAGGTCTGATGATGGCACTGTGGGCTGATCTGAGGTCTGATGCTGGCACAGTGGGCTGATCTGAGGTCTGAAGAGGGCACTACAGGCTGATCTGAGGTCTGAAGGGGGCACAGTGGGCTGATCTGAGGTCTGAAGGGGGCACTACAGGCTGATCTGAGGTCTGATGGGGGCACAGTGGGCTGATGGGGGGGCACTGTGGGCTGATCTGAGGTCTGATGCTGGCACTGTGGGCTGATCTGAGGTCTGAAGGGGGCACAGTGGGCTGATGTGAGGTCTGATGGGGGCACTGTGGGCTGATCTGAGGTCTGAAGGGGGCACTGTGGGCTGATCTGAGGTCTGAAGGAGGCACTGTGGGCTGATGTGAGGTCTGAAGGGGGCACAGTGAGCTGATGTGAGGTCTGATGGGGGCACAGTGGGATGATGTGAGGTCTGAAGGAGGCCCTGTGGGCTGATCTGAGGTCTGATGGGGGCACTGTGGGCTGATCTGAGGTCTGATGGGGGCACAGTGGGCTGATGTGAGGTCTGATGGGGGCACAGTGGGATGATTTGAGGACCATTACAGCGGGTCCTTATTATTTCTGGGAGCACTACTGGAGGCACTATGGGAAAATGGTTTCTATTATGGGGAATTATTACTACTACCAGGGGTACTATTGGGGGTGTTGCTATTATTAGTATAATATGGAGGGCACCACTGCTAAAAAGGGATACTGGTGGAGCATCATCACTATTGGGGCACTATTACTAATGAGGGCACTCTGGGAGAGAATTATTAGTGGGAGCACGGTGACTATATGGGGTCCTTCCTATATGGCACTGTTATATCTACAGTATAGTATTTGGGGACATTGGGGAGCACAGTGGGCGCAGTATTTTAGGCAGCAGCAGGATAACAGTAAAAGTGGGTAATCTATGATGTCTTTGTGGCAGAGAGAAGATGGAGCTGAAAGAAGTGTCATGGCGGTGTGGGCCAAATAGAGAAGATGAGAAAAGAGAAGATCTACATCAGGAAGATGTCACTGGATGTAAGAGGTAAGTGGTGCTGTATCATCTTGTATGTTTGGTGCTGGTGAATGTAATGTCCATCCAGATATGTGTCACCTGCCGGTATATGGTATGTTACTGCTGCAGCCAATCAGTGCTCTAATGCTGAGAACTGGCTGCAGTGGTCACATGACATACACCTGCCCATCAGTGTGCACATCACCAGCACTATGACAGATGTGCACACTCGCCCATTACATGCCTGTCAGTCTTTGTTTACGTGGAAGCAGCAATGATGCCAGAAAGTCCAGCGTGTCACAGGCGTCACCACTGCAGCCATATAACCAAAGCATTCAATGGCAGGGAGGGAACAGCTGAGAATTGTGGATTTCTTTTCCATCTGCCATACTTTATTTTTAATTACTGAACAATCCTCTTTATTCTAACCATACTAGAGCGGTATTTTTATAGTTAGGCTTGCTGGCTTCAATTTTCACGTGGTGGGGGTGCCAGATCCCCATCCGACCTGTGTATGTGTGGTAAGAGCCAGGGGAGGTGTGATGGTGACGGTGTACGAGCCGATTGGGGGGCGTGGTTTAGCAGATTGGGGCGTGGTTTAGCAGATTGGGGTGTGGTTTAACATGTTGGGGGTGTGGCCAAAAATGTCCTCCTTTTTTAGATGAAGCCGGTGGCCACCCTAATATAGATAGATACAGTAGGTGAGGGTAGAAGCTGCTCATATGGCGGTATAGAGGCAGCGGGGTTACCGTAGGTTGTAGTCTTGTCTGCAGAGGTGAGTTTCAGGTTCCTCTTGAAGATCTCCATGGTGGGTGAGCGTCTGATATGTTGGGGTAGAATTTTCTAGAGTATAGGGGTTGCACAGGAGAAATTTTGAAGGAGACTGTGGGAAGAGGAGATTAGGGGAGAGGAGAGAAGGAGATATTGTGAGGATCGGAGATTTACGTGTGAGAAGGTGCAGGGAGATCAGGTCACAGATGTATGGAGGGGATAGTTTGTGGACGGCCTTGTATGCCTTAGTGTTTTCTACTGGATTCTCTGAGCAGTGGGGAGCCAGTGAGGGGACTGGCAGAGAGAGAAGACAGAGGAGTAATGGGGGTGAGGTGGATTAGTCAAGCAGTAAACGGGCACTCCTAATAGTAGGGAGATGAGACCAACCTGGCCCTACAACCCACCACACAGTGCCAGCTAGCGGCAGAAAACCCCAACAGGCCATCCACAATTACCCTCAAAATAATATGCCAGCAACAGATGCACCCCCCCAAAAAAAATGTATATACCATCCACAAAATTGTATGCCAGCCACAGATGACCCCAAAACATAACATTTGTACTCACCTCACCACAATCTCCCAACAAGTGGTGCTATTGAATACTAGTAGCATCCTCGTGCAAGCTACCTGTGTCCAGCCGCTGGTCCCCGTGCACATGGTGACACATTTGGGAGTGACACTCGGAAAGCCTACGCGCTGCAACCCCACTAGCTCCACCTTTGGCAGGATGGGATATTGGGCAGTCCTAGAGTCATCTAAGCTTGTAGGCTTTGAGTACCAGTTGGTTCGGCCTCCTCTGCTTAGCTTGTGAGTGTCTAGTCAGAGAAGCTAGAGACACATCCTACACGTGAGAACTCCTGCTAAGTTGGTCCAAAGTGAAGCCTCGTCCAGGAAACACCATTCCTGAGACTGAATAGCTGCCAAAGAACAACTTAACTGAGAGAAGGTTTAGAACCATCAAGGGCATGCACTGGAGTAAGATAGTAATATACCGCTCATTTATGGCATTAAGACTTTACTGCTCGTGTAAAGGGTTAATTGCCTCCGGCACCTGCTACAGTTTGAGACAGACTGGCCATCTGGATCTAAGATCTGCACCCCATTAGCCTGAGAATTGCAGAAAGAGTTAATGAAAACAGAATTACCGCGCATGTGGTAATTTGGAAAGATTCCTGTGTTCCAAGTGAGACTCAGGACTACTACTACTGCCTATCCACAACTATTGGTAGACCCCTACTCTGTAACATACCTCCGAACTGTGCCTTTTGCAGTAAAGAGAGACTTTATTTATTGCAACTACATTGGGCCTGATCACCGTCTCCACCATTTGCCGACCCTCACTCTAACTCAGTGTTCCTCAACTCCAGTCCTCGGGGCCCACCTGGCGGCCATGATTTGAGAGTATCCCACAGAATGAATACTTGTGGTAAGTACTGATGCACTGACACTAATTATATCACCTGCTCAGTCCTAAGGAAATCCTGAAAACCTGACCGGCAGGTGGGCCGGAGTTAAGAAACCCTGCTCTACCTGACCTCCTGCCTTGCACCCTGCCAAACATCCACCATCAAGGGCATCCCAACTACCACCAGGCAGGAGCCCCAGAGAGTCAGGGAATGCCCCAAGGGAAGAAAGGATACCCCCTCCATTCACTGCCGCATGGCCCCCAAGGCCTTTAGGTTGCTGTGCCCGCAGCAACCTGCACCAGCTAGGAGTTTCCTGTGTGTGGGCACTATACCAAGAAATGGAGACCAGAACGGGAATGGTGGGGGGACAGTAACGGTATTTTACCTTATTTGATTGTTTTTTTGCTGATTTGAGACAGTTGAAACCATTCCAGTGGCTGGACAACCCCTTTAATTTGTTTAAAGTGGGGTCTTCCATTAAAGGAGTTATCCAAGGCTATAAAGTGCCCCCCATATGCTGGGCCCCTCACATTGAATATACTTACTTGGCTAATAGCTACCTGCGCCCCTCCTGGTCCCTGTACCGCCGCGGCAGCTTCTCCCCCATGCACGGATGAAAACATCCGGTGTTGGTGGGGGAGCGGCCAATGGCAGGCGGGGACGAGCCTCCCTAGCATCGCAGGTGACGATATCCCCTCAACATGTGCATCACTGGAGGTCTCCGTCAACTTCCTCTGCATATACATCATGTGTGTTAATAATTTTGCAACTTCCACACACTCAGAACATGAGGGAACTAACCATTCTTAGAAGAAAAGTGGAGAAAAGTGAGTATTAAGAAAATACAGAGAAGAAGGGACTGTGAGGAGTTTATTTACAAAAACAACAAACTTCTTGAAATCTGGTGGAACATTGGGACTACCAACCACAGACTGGAAGAGAAGGAAGCCAGACGCACCACAAATGGTTAAGATTACACTATATCCCCATCCAGTGGATAAGGGATAATGGTTAGATCGGTGCAGATCAAGCCACTAGGACTGTTGAGAATGGAGGTCCTATGTCCTCTCTTTGGTGGTCAAGCTTGTGCATTGTTGCTCCACTCAAACTCTATGGGACTTCTGGGGATGGCTGTGCTTCACTACCTCTAGCAGTCCCATAGAGATGAATGGATCGGTAGCATGCATGCACATCTGCCGCTACATTTTTGTTGTAATGTGTAGGGACAGCCATGTTAAAGGAGTGGGCCACTTTCTGATTACTATTGACCAATGTGTTTGTGAGATGATTACATGGCACTAACTGATATAGCCTTTATTGAAATTCGGCACCATATTCTATATTCCATAAGCTATGCCTCCTTTTTTTTTTACAAGGTATTTTGTGCTGCCCACACAGAGGTCCGGTTCATAGGATGGCAGCTGAGGGTCATGTGACCAGGCAAATCAACTCCATGTGATATCTCCTCCATTAAAATACACTGCACCTGACATCTGCACTTGTTCTGTTGAATGGAGGAGACATCATATGGAGGTGATTTTTCCTGGTCACATGACCCTCCATCAGCGGCCATCTTATGGACAGGACTTCTGTGTAGACAGCACAAAAGACTTTGTAGTCAAGGGAGCATATTTTATGAAATATAGAAAAAAATCTCAATAAAGGCTATATTAGTAAGTGTTATATAATGATCTTACAAAGACATTGATCAGCAGTAACCAGAAAGTGGCCAACCCTTTTAAAGAAGAACTCCCGACAAACCTTTTATTCCATGTCCTGCTAGAAATGTACATGATATAATCTGTAGTGAATGTCATTTTCTTACCAGTGTCTGAATTTTTGACTTATATCATCCTGAAGTTTCTTATCTGTGTCATGTGACCAGCAATTAGACCCACCAACTCACACAGAGACTTATGTGTGGACAGGAAGTCTAATTCTCTATGTATTCCTATTACACTGAAAGTGAGGCTCCCATAGGAATGAATAGAGCAGTTACTGGCTTTCTGTCCTGGGTCAGTTGGAGGTCAGGGAGTTGGTCACATGACCCAGCTACAATAAGAAGAGAGGTTTTTACTCACAGAAACAGTCACTGATAAGAAAATGATATTCACTACATATTATATCATGCACCTTTCTAACAGGTCAGAGAATAAATTTTTTTGCGGGAGTTCTTTAAGTATTTTTGTAATACAGTTTATTATAGAAAAATGTACATTCTAATTAGAAAATTGCCAGTAAAGTATTCCTTTAGCAACTCTTTATCTGAGGATTGCTAAGGATAATCAGTCTTCAATGTTCTACTGAATTCTGAAGACGGATAACTTTACATAAAGGCAGGCTACTCAGCCTGCCTCTGCCCTCCCTGCTCCAGCCCCTGGCTTCCTACCCAAACAGTGGCTGTGTGTCAGAGCTGATCGCTGCAGCACTGTTCTCCTCTGTCTGCCACACACTTAATAACTAACCAGGGAGGCATCAGGAAGATAGAGGAGAACAGTGATGCAGCGATCAGCTCTGACACACAGTATATCTACAGTGAGCCAGAAGGAAGGAAATTTGGTAAAATAGTTTTGTATTAACATATCTAAATATACATGTAAGAAGGCAGGGGCTGGGGCAGAGAGAGCAGAGGCAGGCTGCCCCTGCATACAGTTATCTGCATTCAGTGTTTAGGAAACGCTGAAGACAGATTCTCCTTAGCAATACAATATTTCCCTAATACTGTGTACTACAAAAACACTTCACATGGCTTAACATAAAAAAAAATAAAATAGTAGTTTCACTTTCACCTCTGACCTGCAGATAATGGGCAGGTAGGAGTCCAATTTTCTAACTTTCCTCTGCAAATTTTTGGAAAATCACAAAGGGTAAAATCAGAAGAATATGGATGCGATTTGTTAAACTCTAATACATTTAGCTGCTACTGTAATATTCTATTAAAGGGGTTCTCCCATGACCAAAGTAAAAAATTAAAATCAGACATCATATAGTAAATGACAACCTATTTCTAACAAAGCTAGGACCAGCCTGTACCTCACATGGATCCTGAGATCTCCGCATTCATTGCTCTGCTATATTTATATCAAGCTGACAGCTCAAGGGGAGTGTCTTTTCTGCTGCAGCTAAGGAGGCGTGTCCATGATCTCCCTATCACAGCTCAGGAGGTGTGTCCATGATCTCCCTATCACAGCTCAGGAGGCAGTTGAAGGATGAAACTGAGCATGTGCGGCCATCTCAGTGAGCAGGTCAAAGAAATAAAAGAGCAAACAACAAACTCAGAGGCTTTGCTAAATTTTTAATTACATGCAATTATAAAAGTATTGAGATTCAGGTGCTGGTTTGAAAACTGTAGAATATTTTTCGTGGGAAAACCCCTTTAAGGATGGAAAGTCTGCAGCGTATACACTACTTGTGAGCAAGACAAAACTTGTTTTTCTCTCTGATGGTGATACAAAGAGGAGCCTTCAGGACAATGTAATGTTAAATCTAAGGACTATCATATTAGTCCCTTATTCAGAGCAGACCGTTGAAGACTAGGGGGCTAGTGACTTGGAACCCCAACAGACTCACATATTAGTCTGGGGAAGTTCAGTATTAGATCCTTCAGTGATTTCTGGGGACAATTCAAACTATGGTCCAGGAAATAATCCACCATCTAGTGGTGAACATATGATCCCAAAGAAAACACACCTCTCAGTGTAATGTGGGACAGTTAATCCTGCAGACCACCACACACCTCTCATACGGCTGTGAGACAGCTCCTACTCAAGATCCAGAACATGACCGAGCCCCCACTCCTCAGTTGCTTGAAGGTCATTTTGCAAGCACCTGTTCTAGTCCCTCAGGCTGACAATAGAAATCAGCAGGGAGCTATACTACTCTTCTTATCTTGTCACACAAGGGCAATCGCTGAGAGTCTACTCCTATACTACTCTATCTATGGTGCATCTACAGGAACTTGGCAGTTGCCCTACTACTATGGATAGGTCATCAGTATCTGATAGGTGGGGGTCCGACACGCAGGACCCCTGCTAATCAGTTGTTTGAGAAGGCACTAGCACTTCCAGTAGCTCCTGGGCCGTCCAATTGATAGCATCTGTGCTTAGTATCGCAGCTCAGCCCCATTCACTTCTATGGGGCTGAGGTGCGCCAAGGCCATGTGACTGATGAATATGACGTCACATGGCCTAGGCAAAGCTGGAGAAGGCAGCGGCACCAATGCTAGAGCCGGCGCCTTCTCAAACAGTTGATTATTTGGGGCCCGGGTGTCAGATGCCCACCGATCAGATACTGATGACCTGTCCAGAAGATAGGTCATCATTAGTAAAGTCTCGGAAAACCACTTTAGGTTACTGACTGAGGGGTTCTTCATCACTACTTCTTCTATAGCAGGACACCCTGGGGCTATAATAATTCTGCTGTTGGATATAATAATAATAACAACAAACCATGATGGTACATCAAGTGGTTGATCACACCAACTCTTGCAAACTAAGATTGTCACACCATTGAAGGATCATTCCTAAAGAACCCCTGAGAAGGTCTTAGATGATGGATTGTTGGCCTAACCTCCAAATTTGACCTTTTTTTTTTTCATTTTAACTGTGTTTGGATTTTACATTTTGACATCAGATTTTGACAGAGAAGATCTTAAAGGGGTTGTCCAGGAACAGATAATTTCTAACAGGTGCCGTGAGCCTGCCTCCAGTACTGAAAAGCTCATACTTACCTGGTCCTCTGCCCTGACTCCCTCATCACCGTCTTCCAGCCCAGCGTCTTTTTTCTTCCTCCATGATGGCATGGGCACCTGATCCTCTTCAGGCTTCAGCAGTGACAGGCACATTGGTCTAAAGTTGAGCAAAACGGACGATTTTAACCAAAATGAGCACTCGACGGTTGAAACTTAAAGAAGAACTCCCGCAAAAAATTTTATTCTCTGACCTGTTAGAAAGGTGCATGATATAATCTGTAGTGAATGTCATTTTCTTATCAGAGGCTGAAATTGGGAGTTTCCACTCTCTTCTTATTGTAGCTGGGTCATGTGACCAACTCCCTGACCTCCAACTGACCCAGGACAGCAAGCCAGTCACTTCTCTATTCATTCCTATGAGACTGAAAGTGAGGCTCCCATAGGAATGCATAGAAAATTAGACTTCCTGTCCACACATAAGTCTCTGTGTGAGTTGGTGGGTCTAATTCCTAGTCACATGACACAGATAAGAAACTTCAGGATGATATAACTAAAAAATTCAGCTACTGGTAAGAAAATGACATTCATTACAGATTACATCATGTACATTTCTAGCAGGACATGGAATAAAATTTTTTGCGGGAGTTCTTCTTTAATGAACGATCGTTTTAGTCGAGCAGCGATAGACCCTTTACGTTTGAGAAGAAGGCGTCCATGTTTAATATTTTTGTCCGATAATTGGACGAAAGATCTTTCCTTCAAAGAAATATTGCTTGTGATTGAAATACCTTTCTTTGAAAGAACGTTCCCAGAAAGATCTTTCGTCCGTCACCCGGTTTCATTGAACGTGTATGGGCAGTTTGAACAACCGTGACGGCAAAATGGAGTAAAATTTGTCTGGCCGTGTCTGTGATAGAAACGTTCATCAGATGTTTGTTTGTTCAGCTGCTGTCCAACCATCAACCAACCTCTATCTAATGTGTATGACCAGCTTTAGCTTAATATATTTTCTGATTTGCTTATCTGCACTCGATCACAACCACACAACATAGAGCAGCATGTACTGCAAGATCTCAGTACACTGAGCGAGGTGAGTCCTCCCGGGTTATCCATTATTCATAGGACATTTATCTTACTGGAGCTTGTGTTACTTTCTGAAGGCAAATTGCCTACCTGTTCCTACTGCGTCTTATGCTGGAGCATTTATATTTGTGGATGATATGAACATTAGGTCAGGATTTAGGTACGGTCCGACAGAATGTAAATGTACTAAAGGGTTAACAGGCTGCAGAAGAACATGGTTGAGGGTACATGGCAGTGGGTGAGGGTATGGTACCCAGCAGGCTTTAAAGTGTCATTGAGACAGGTCAGAAAAGGCTGGAGAGACACATTAGGTAGCTGAATGCTCATTCATACAGCAGCTATCTCTACCAACTTCTCCATACACATGCACACTTGGCGATGATGAGGCATGCGCATGCTGTCAATGACGGGGAAAGGTATATGGTATCTCAAGACTCCTCTGCCAATGAGATCTCAAGAACAAAATGATTGGGCAAGTTGAAATCCAAGCGCCCAAACTTTCTCTCCCTTGACATCTGCTGTTGGGGGACAGTCGAAAGGCCTCCATAAACATTGGCTTGTGAAAGCCAATCCAACAGCCCGATGCTTCTTTTGCCTGACATCCATCATTGAGGGAGAGTCACCCGACGTTAGAGAGTAAAAATTTATCTAACGTATGTGGCTACCTTAAGGAGATCGTCTCACTTCAGCAAATAGCATTTATCATGTGGAGAAAGGATTTGGGGGGTACTATGTGGAGCATGAGGAGACTTATAGGCCATACTTGCTCCTCTGGAATTCTAGGAAGAAAGAGATGCAAATGAGCTCTGCCTCTAATGCCACCAGATGTAAGGCAGCTATCCTAGAAGTCAATGTTCGACCCTTTAAAGACCTTGAGACATGACTCGGATATTAAATAAGTGAGCACCTCATCTGCAGACAGCTGTTTCGGGGTGATTGCCCTTGATCAGTGCAGAGCAGAGAGTACTGGCTTTACTGGGTGAGAGGCCTAAGTCAGGATTTGGGGGGTGCTATATCTCCTTGGGAGAGAGAGCCTTATGTAGAGGAAGTTAATACAAGCCACTTACTAATGTATTGTTATCAATATTGCTTCCTATGCCGACTGGATTCATTTTTCTATCCCATTAAACACTGTTCCTTTCCATGGTTATGACCACCCTGCAAGCCATCAATGGTGGTCGTGCTTGCACATGTTTGAAAAAAACCGCTGGCCACTCTGGTGGCCAAGACTGTGGGACCAAACATAGGCTGGTGCTTTTTCCTATAGTGTGCAAGCACGACCACCACTGATGGATTGCAGGGTGGACTGTAACCATGGAAACATGCAGTGTATAATGTGATGGAAAAATAAATCTAGCCAGCAAAGGAGACAATATGGACAATGACAATACATTAGTAAGTGCCTTGTATTAAATTCCTCTATAATAATATACAGTATGCTATTTGCTGAAGTGAGACAACCCCTTTAAGTCTCAGGTCTCCAACCATGTTGAGGTTTTCCCACCTAATATGATACATCTGTAATGCCTATTCGTAAAACCATGCTCTGGAAAATGCACAGCACTGACCACATAGTGAGACAACCACAACCTCGCTCTCTTTGGCCGCTGTGGTCGGCTGTGATTAGTCCTTTTATGTGTGATGTGTGTGCATCTTCAAGGTGGGAACCCTGGGACCCCTATGCTATTTATATGTACATTTATATAAGCCCTAGATGGGGCATCCAAGGGGGACTTTATGGACTTTATGCACCGTTTTAGACCAGTACCACTCTTTTTGGTAGCTCCCTGGGAAGGATGAAAAAAACAGACCAACAGGGACCTATGAAATGAACACTCCCCATGTTCTGGCCTTCATGCAGAGAAAGAAAGCTCTTCCTGATTTGGCTGCAGGGCTCACAACAGTCTCTCAAACTGCTCTGCTGTCACGAGACGTGAACTTGTCCTATAGGCATATAATCAGGACAACAAAAATGTTGCCATTTTATAAAAGCAAAATCATAAAAAAGTCATTTGACCAAAAAGGTTTGTGCATTTGGGATCTGGATGGATCTCTCACAAAACGCGGTGTGAATGGTGTGCTTGGTTACTCTCAACTCAAACAAACCTACTTCCTCTACAGAGAAACGAAACTAAAAGTTAACAATCTTTGCTCCGTCTTTCTGCAATCGTTTTCTGTTACAATGTATCAGTGATTTTCTCTTTCAGTATAGGTGAAATGAGGAACAGACATAGGTTGGCTATCAGGTTACTATTACAGACCTCGTTTCCCATAATGTGGAGGGAGGTTTACAAAATTATGTATATTTCCTGCACCAGGAACAAGACTATGAATGATCACTTATGGCAGGGCTGGCCAACCTGCGGCTCTCCAGCTGTTGCAAAACTACAACTCCCAGCATGCCCAGTCTGCCTACAGCTATCATCCCACAGCAGGGCATGGTGGGAGTTGTAGTTTTACAACAGCTGGAGAGCCTCAGGTTGGCCAGCCCTGACTTATGGTAAGAGTGTCAGAACATGTATCGGAGGCTATTATAACAGGGCCCTCGACTTCATTTTATATTGTAGTACTTAGGAGAACCATAGGGCCACCTCAGACACCACTTCCCAGATGTGACTGCAACCACCTCTACTCTATGTATACTGTACTTATGCCTCACAATACAGGGATAATAAACACAGTGATGTCACAGCACAGAGATAATAAACACAGTGATGTCACAGTACAGGGATAATAAACGCAGTGATGTCACAGTACAGGGATAATAAACAGTGATGTCACAGTACAGGAATAATAAACACAGTGAAGTCACAGTACAGAGATAATAAACACAGTGATGTCACAGTAATAGGATAATAAACACAGTGATGTCACAGTACAGGGATAATAAACACAGTGATGTCACAGTACAGGAATAATAAACACAGTGATGTCACAATACAGAGATAATAAACAAAGTGATGTCACAGTACAGGGATAATAAACACAGTGATGTCACTGTACAGGGATAATAAACACAGTGATGTCACAGTACAGGAATAATAAACACAGTGATGTCACAATACAGAGATAATAAACACAGTGATGTCACAGTACAGGGATAATAAACACAGTGATGTCATAGTACAGGGATAAAAAACACAGTGATGTCACAGTACAGGGATAATACACTCAGTGATGTCACAGTACATAGATAATAAACACAGTGATGTCACAGTACAGGGATAATAAACATAGTGATGTCACAGTACAGAGATAATAAACACAGTGATGTCACAGTATATAGATAATAAACACAGTGATGTCACAGTACAGGGATAATAAACATAGTGATGTCACAGTACAGGGATAATAAACACCGTGATGTCACAGTACAGAGATAATAAACACAGTGAAGTCACAGTACAGGGATAATATACACAGTGTTGTCACATTACAGAGATAATAAGCACATTGATGTCACAGTACAGGGGTAATAAACACAGTGATGTCACAGTACAGACATAATAAACACATTGATGTCACAGTACATGGATAATATACACAATGATGTCACAGTACAGGGGTAATAAACACTGTGATGTCACAGTAAAGGCATAATAAACACAGTGATGTCACAGTACAAGGATCATAAACACAGTGATGTCACAGCACAGAGATAATAAACACACTAATGTCACAGCACAGGGATAAACACAGTGATGTCACAGTACAGGGATAATAAACACAGTGATGTCACAGTACAGAGATAATAAACACAGCGATGTCACAGTAAAGAGATAATAAACACATTGATGTCACAGTACAGGGATAATAAACGCAGTGATGTCACAGTATAGGGATAATAAACAGTGATGTCACAGTACAGGAATAATAAACACAGTGAGGTCACAGTGCAGAGATAATAAACACAGTGATGTCACAGTAATAGGATAATAAACACAGTGATGTCACAGTACAGGGATAATAAACACAGTGATGTCACAGTATAGGAATAATAAACACAGTGATGTCACAATACAGAGATAATAAACACAGTGATGTCACAGTACAGGGATAATAAACACAGTGATGTCATAGTACAGGGATAATAAACACAGTGATGTCACAGTACAGGGATAATAAACACAGTGATGTCACAGTACAGGGATAATAAACACACTGATGTCACAGTAAGGGGGTAATAAAAACAGTGATGTCACAATACAGAGATAATAAACACAGTGATGTCACAGTACTGGGATAATAAACTCAGTGATGTCACAGTACATAGACAATAAACACAGTGATGTCACAGTACAGGGATAATAAACATAGTGATGTCACAGTACAGAGATAATAAACACAGTGATGTCACAGTATATAGATAATAAACACAGTGATGTCACAGTAATAGGATAATAAACACAGTGATGTTGCAGTACAGAGATAATAAACACAGTGATGTCACAGTACAGGAATAATAAACACAGTGATATCACAGTAATAGGATAATAAACACAGTGATGTCACAGTATAAGATAATAAACACAGTGATGTCACTGTACAGAGATAATAAACACAGTGGTGTCACTGTACAGGGATAATAAACACAGTGATGTCACAGCACAGGAATAATAAACACAGTGATGTCACAGTACAGGGATAATAAACACAGTGATGTCACAGTACAGGGATAATAAACACAGTGATGTCACAGTACAGGGATAATAAACACAGTGATGTCACAGTAATAGGATAATAAACACAGTGATGTCACAGTACAGAGATAATAAACACAGTGATATCACAGTACAGAGATAATAAACACAGTGATGTCACTGTACAGGGATAATAAACACAGTGATGTCACAGCACAGGAATAATAAACACAGTGATATCACAGTACAGGGATAATAAACACAGTGATGTCACAGTACACAGATAATAAACACAGTGATGTCACTGTACAGGGATAATAAACACAGTGATGTCACAGCACAGGAATAATAAACACAGTGATGTCACAGTACAGGGATAATAAACACAGTGATGTCACAGTACAGGGATAATAAACACAGTGATGTCACAGTAATAGGATAATAAACACAGTGATGTCACAGTACAGAGATAATAAACACAGTGATGTCACAGTACAGGAATAATAAACACAGTGATATCACAGTAATAGGATAATAAACACAGTGATGTCACAGTACAGGGATAATAAACACAGTGATGTCACAGTACAGAGATAATAAACATAGTGATGTCACTGTACAGGGATAATAAACACAGTGATGTCACAGCACAGGAATAATAAACACAGTGATGTCACAGTACAGGGATAATAAACACAGTGATGTCACAGTACAGAGATAATAAACACAGCGATGTCACAGTAAAGAGATAATAAACACATTGATGTCACAGTACAGGGATAATAAACGCAGTGATGTCACAGTATAGGGATAATAAACAGTGATGTCACAGTACAGGAATAATAAACACAGTGAGGTCACAGTGCAGAGATAATAAACACAGTGATGTCACAGTAATAGGATAATAAACACAGTGATGTCACAGTACAGGGATAATAAACACAGTGATGTCACAGTATAGGAATAATAAACACAGTGATGTCACAATACAGAGATAATAAACACAGTGATGTCACAGTACAGGGATAATAAACACAGTGATGTCATAGTACAGGGATAATAAACACAGTGATGTCACAGTACAGGGATAATAAACACAGTGATGTCACAGTACAGGGATAATAAACACACTGATGTCACAGTAAGGGGGTAATAAAAACAGTGATGTCACAATACAGAGATAATAAACACAGTGATGTCACAGTACTGGGATAATAAACTCAGTGATGTCACAGTACATAGACAATAAACACAGTGATGTCACAGTACAGGGATAATAAACATAGTGATGTCACAGTACAGAGATAATAAACACAGTGATGTCACAGTATATAGATAATAAACACAGTGATGTCACAGTAATAGGATAATAAACACAGTGATGTTGCAGTACAGAGATAATAAACACAGTGATGTCACAGTACAGGAATAATAAACACAGTGATATCACAGTAATAGGATAATAAACACAGTGATGTCACAGTATAAGATAATAAACACAGTGATGTCACTGTACAGAGATAATAAACACAGTGGTGTCACTGTACAGGGATAATAAACACAGTGATGTCACAGCACAGGAATAATAAACACAGTGATGTCAAAGTACAGGGATAATAAACACAGTGATGTCACAGTACAGGGATAATAAACACAGTGATGTCACAGTACAGGGATAATAAACACAGTGATGTCACAGTAATAGGATAATAAACACAGTGATGTCACAGTACAGAGATAATAAACACAGTGATATCACAGTACAGAGATAATAAACACAGTGATGTCACTGTACAGGGATAATAAACACAGTGATGTCACAGCACAGGAATAATAAACACAGTGATATCACAGTACAGGGATAATAAACACAGTGATGTCACAGTACACAGATAATAAACACAGTGATGTCACTGTACAGGGATAATAAACACAGTGATGTCACAGCACAGGAATAATAAACACAGTGATGTCACAGTACAGGGATAATAAACACAGTGATGTCACAGTACAGGGATAATAAACACAGTGATGTCACAGTAATAGGATAATAAACACAGTGATGTCACAGTACAGAGATAATAAACACAGTGATGTCACAGTACAGGAATAATAAACACAGTGATATCACAGTAATAGGATAATAAACACAGTGATGTCACAGTACAGGGATAATAAACACAGTGATGTCACAGTACAGAGATAATAAACATAGTGATGTCACTGTACAGGGATAATAAACACAGTGATGTCACAGCACAGGAATAATAAACACAGTGATGTCACAGTACAGGGATAATAAACACAGTGATGTCACAGTACAGGGATAATAAACACAGTGATGTCACAGTACAGGGATAACAAAAACAGTGATGTCACTGTACAGGGATAATAAACACAGTGATGTCACAGTACAGGGATAATAAACACAGTGTCTTGCTACAGAGATAATAGAAGAGGTAAGTGTAATATGTAATATCATAAAATAGCTACGCGTTTCAGCGGCATAACATCGCCTATGTTAAATAGACGCCTATTTCTGTATATATTATGTACTATGTTTCACCCTTCTAAAATATTGTGTCCACACTGCCGTTCCGTCTAGACCTGCATTTGGAATATACATTCCCTTTGGAGAAAATCAGTTTATCACTTGAATGTTAAAAAACAGGCCCTTTGCAAGTGGTAATGAAGATGTTTCCTGGAAATGCGACACTCAGACAGAATGGCACCTCCCACCGCAGGGGTCCAGGAGCTGCTCATATGTACTACCAGAAGATGAAGAAACTATATCATAAGCTATAACTCATCTCTGGTACAAATCACCTACTAATCATTGGAATAACTGCATTCTGTATAACGTGGGCATCGCAGGGAGTCCAAACACCCCCCCTCCCTCCCTGACAGCCAGCAATCCCATATCACTAGTGTCCCACCTTCTGGGACCCCTACATATTTGGTATCAGAATGATCGGACTAATAGAATAAGCTTTATTAAAACATGCCGGGGCCCGAATATCCATTAGTGTGGACGGGAAGCCATGTTTTATTAATATTTCATGTCTGCTGAGTAAGAGGGGTGGAGCCTGCACAGGTAATGAGGACCTTCCCAGAAGGCTGGGGTGAGTATAGGAGAGAGACTCCTCTCAGCTCCACCCTCTGCCGAATGGGGACAAAAATGAATGATTGGGAACCTTTCATGAACACAATTTAGAGATCTGATCAACAATGGGTTGTGTTCTGCGTTCTCCTGTCCCCGGAACCAGAACGGACTCTGATCTCACAATTCGTTAAGTAGTAAGGGCCTTTCTGTTTTTATCCTTTTAGTTTTATACCTGTTTTGAGCAAGTTTATGTATGTCTCTTATTTCTATTAATTTTTATAACTAAGTACTGTACCCTTTTTAGTACATTAAAGCACATCCTTAATGGTTTTGCCTTGTGCCCTGAATGAGCCCAGTAACCTCCATTTTTAAGTGTATGAGTGCAGTTTGCGTTACCGTGTATTTGCTATAAGTGTGGCCTGTGCTACTGTGAGCCTGCTTGTGAGTGCGGCTCTGTGGGGTTTTCTATGAGCCCCTAATTAATTGGTGTATTAATTTAAATGTCATGGATGGTGGCAACTTGTTGGGGTGCATGAAAGGTTGTGTCGGAGTGTGATCTACGTTCAGTCTGAGGTCTGTGTGTAGAGGCGTGAGTTATAGTGTTCATGAAATAGATCAATGCTTTGCAGTCACACCCGGGACACGTGACAGGGTGGTTCCAGTATGTGACCCCGCCTTTCTCAGGCTACCTGAGCACTTTTTTTCTTATGCTCCCTCCAGGAGCTAACCCTCCTGTATTTTCCCGCCGGGCTTCTCCTTGTGTTTCTAGTACAGGGATAATAAACACAATGATGTCACAGTACAGGGATACTAAACATAGTGATGTCACAGTCCAGGGATAATAAACACAGTGATATCACAGAACAGGGATGACAAACTCAGTGATGTCACAGCACAGGGATGACAAACGCAGTGATGTCACAGCACAGGGATGACAAACGCAGTGATGTCACAGCACAAGGATAATAAACGCAGTGATGTAACAGTACAGGGATAATAAATGCAGTGATGTCACAGTAAAGGAATAATAAAGCAGTAATGTCACAGTACAGGAATAATAAACGCAGTGATGTCACAGTACAAGGATAATAAACACAGTGATGTCACAGTACAGGGATAATAAACACAGTGATGTCACAGTACAGAGATAATAAACACAGCGATGTCACAGTACAGGGATAATAAACGCAGTGATGTCACAGTACAGGGATAATAAACATTGATGTCACAGTACAGGAATAATAAACACAGTGAAGTCACAGTGCAGAGATAATAAGCCCAGTGATGTCACAGTAATAGGATAATAAACACAGTGATGTCACAATACAGAGATAATAAACATAGTGATGTCACAGTACAGGGATAATAAACACAGTGATGTCATAGTACAGGGATAATAAACACAGTGATGTCACAGTACAGGGATAATAAACACAGTGATGTCACAGTAAGGGGGTAATAAACACAGTGATGTCACAATACAGAGATAATAAAAACAGTGATGTCACAGTACAGGGATAATAAACTCAGTGATGTCACAGTACATAGACAATAAACACAGTGATGTCACAGTACAGGGATAATAAACATAGTGATGTCACAGTATAGGATAATAAACACAGTGATGTCACAGTACAGAGATAATAAACACAGTGATGTCACTGTACAGGGATAATAAACACAGTGATGTCACAGCACAGGAATAATAAACACAGTGATGTCACAGTACAGGGATAATAAACACAGTGATGTCACAGTACAGAGATAATAAACACAGTGATGTCACAGTACAGGAATAATAAACACAGTGATGTCACAGCACAGGAATAATAAACACAGTGATGTCACAGTACAGGGATAATAAACACAGTGATGTCACAGTACAGAGATAATAAACACAGTGATGTCACTGTACAGGGATAATAAACACAGTGATGTCACAGCACAGGAATAATAAACACAGTGATGTCACAGTACAGGGATAATAAACACAGTGATGTCACAGTACAGGGATAATAAACACAGTGATGTCACAGTAATAGGATAATGAACACAGTGATGTCACAGTACAGAGATAATAAACACAGTGATGTCACAGTACAGGAATAATAAACACAGTGATATCACAGTAATAGGATAATAAACACATTGATGTCACAGTACAGGGATAATAAACACAGTGATGTCACAGTACAGAGATAATATTTCTATTAATTTTTATAACTAAGTACTGTACCCTTTTTAGTACATTAAAGCACATCCTTAATGGTTTTGCCTTGTGCCCTGAATGAGCCCAGTAACCTCCATTTTTAAGTGTATGAGTGCAGTTTGCGTTACCGTGTATTTGCTATAAGTGTGGCCTGTGCTACTGTGAGCCTGCTTGTGAGTGTGGCTCTGTGGGGTTTTCTATGAGCCCCTAATTAATTGGTGTATTAATTTAAATGTCATGGATGGTGGCAACTTGTTGGGGTGCATGAAAGGTTGTGTCGGAGTGTGATCTACGTTCAGTCTGAGGTCTGTGTGTAGAGGCGTTAGTTATAGTGTTCATGAAATAGATCAATGCTTTGCAGTCACACCCGGGACACGTGACAGGGTGGTTCCAGTATGTGACCCCGCCTTTCTCAGGCTACCTGAGCACTTTTTTTCTTATGCTCCCTCCAGGAGCTAACCCTCCTGTATTTTCCCGCCGGGCTTCTCCTTGTGTTTCTAGTACAGGGATAATAAACACAATGATGTCACAGTACAGGGATACTAAACATAGTGATGTCACAGTCCAGGAATAATAAACACAGTGATATCACAGAACAGGGATGACAAACTCAGTGATGTCACAGCACAGGGATGACAAACGCAGTGATGTCACAGCACAGGGATGACAAACGCAGTGATGTAACAGTACAGGGATAATAAATGCAGTGATGTCACAGTAAAGGAATAATAAAGCAGTAATGTCACAGTACAGGAATAATAAACGCAGTGATGTCACAGTACAGGGATAATAAACACAGTGATGTCACAGTACAGAGATAATAAACACAGCGATGTCACAGTACAGGGATAATAAACGCAGTGATGTCACAGTACAGGGATAATAAACATTGATGTCACAGTACAGGAATAATAAACACAGTGAAGTCACAGTGCAGAGATAATAAGCCCAGTGATGTCACAGTAATAGGATAATAAACACAGTGATGTCACAATACAGAGATAATAAACATAGTGATGTCACAGTACAGGGATAATAAACACAGTGATATCACAGAACAGGGATGACAAACTCAGTGATGTCACAGCACAGGGATGACAAACGCAGTGATGTCACAGCACAGGGATGACAAACGCAGTGATGTCACAGCACAGGGATAATAAACGCAGTGATGTCACAGTACAGGGATAATAAATGCAGTGATGTCATAGTACAGGAATAATAAAGCAGTAATGTCACAGTACAGGGATAATAAATGCAGTGATGTCACAGTACAGGAATAATAAAGCAGTAATGTCACAGTACAGGAATAATAAACGCAGTGATGTCACAGTACAAGGATAATAAACACAGTGATGTCACAGTACAGGGATAATAAACACAGTGATGTCACAGTACAGAGATAATAAACACAGCGATGTCACAGTACAGGGATAATAAACGCAGTGATGTCACAGTACAGGGATAATAAACATTGATGTCACAGTAAAGGAATAATAAACACAGTGAAGTCACAGTGCAGAGATAATAAGCACAGAGATGTCACAGTACAGAGATAATAAACACAGTGATGTCACAATACAGAGATAATAAACACAGTGATGTCACAGTACAGGGATAATAAACACAGTGATGTCATAGTACATGGATAATAAACACAGTGATGTCACAGTACAGGGATAATAAACACAGTGATGTCACAGTAAGGGGGTAATAAACACAGTGATGTCACAATACAGAGATAATAAAAACAGTGATGTCACAGTACAGGGATAATAAACTCAGTGATGTCACAGTACATAGACAATAAACACAGTGATGTCACAGTACAGGGATAATAAACATAGTGATGTCACAGTACAGAGATAATAAACTTAGTGATGTCACAGTATATAGATAATAAACACAGTGATGTCAAAGTAATAGGATAATAAACACAGTGATGTCACAGTACAGAGATAATAAACACAGTGATGTCACAGTACAGGAATAATAAACACAGTGATATCACAGTAATAGGATAATAAACACAGTGATGTCACAGTATAGGATAATAAACACAGTGATGTCACAGTACAGAAATAATAAACACAGTGATGTCACTGTACAGGGATAATAAACAGTGATGTCACAGCACAGGAATAATAAACACAGTGATGTCACAGTACAGGGATAATAAACACAGTGATGTCACAGTACAGAGATAATAAACACAGTGATGTCACTGTACAGGGATAATAAACACAGTGATGTCACAGCACAGGAATAATAAACACAGTGATGTCACAGTACAGGGATAATAAACACAGTGATGTCACAGTACAGAGATAATAAACACAGTGATGTCACTGTACAGGGATAATAAACACAGTGATGTCACAGCACAGGAATAATAAACACAGTGATGTCACAGTACAGGGATAATAAACACAGTGATGTCACAGTAATAGGATAATAAACACAGTGATGTCACAGTACAGAGATAATAAACACAGTGATGTCACAGTACAGGAATAATAAACACAGTGATATCACAGTAATAGGATAATAAACACAGTGATGTCACAGTACAGGGTAAATAAACACAGTGATGTCACAGTACAGGGATAATAAACACAGTGATGTCACAGTAATAGGATAATAAACACAGTGATGTCACAGTACAGAGATAATAAACACAGTGATGTCACAGTACAGGAATAATAAACACAGTGATATCACAGTAATAGGATAATAAACACAGTGATGTCACAGTACAGGGATAATAAACACAGTGATGTCACAGTACAGAGATAATAAACACAATGATGTCACAGTACAGGGATACTAAACATAGTGATGTCACAGTCCAGGGATAATAAACACAGTGATATCACAGAACAGGGATGACAAACTCAGTGATGTCACAGCACAGGGATGACAAACGCAGTGATGTCACAGCACAGGGATGACAAACGCAGTAATGTCACAACACAGGGATATTAAACGCAGTGATGTCACAGTACAGGGATAATAAATGCAGTGATGTCACAGTACAGGAATAATAAAGCAGTAATGTCACAGTACAGGAATAATAAACGCAGTGATGTCACAGTACAAGGATAATAAACATAGTGATGTCACAGTACAGAGATAATAAACACAGTGATGTCACAGTATATAGATAATAAACACAGTGATGTCACAGTAATAGGATAATAAACACAGTGATGTCACAGTACAGAGATAATAAACACAGTGATGTCACAGTACAGGAATAATAAACACAGTGATATCACAGTAATAGGATAATAAACACAGTGATGTCACAGTATAGGATAATAAACACAGTGATGTCACAGTACAGAGATAATAAACACAGTGATGTCACTGTACAGGGATAATAAACACAGTGATGTCACAGCACAGGAATAATAAACACAGTGATGTCACAGTACAGGGATAATAAACACAGTGATGTCACAGTACAGAGATAATAAACACAGTGATGTCACTGTACAGGGATAATAAACACAGTGATGTCACAGCACAGGAATAATAAACACAGTGATGTCACAGTACAGGGATAATAAACACAGTGATGTCACAGTACAGAGATAATAAACACAGCGATGTCACAGTACAGGGATAATAAACACAGTGATGTCACAGTACAGGGATAATAAACACAGTGATGTCACAGTAATAGGATAATAAACACAGTGATGTCACAGTACAGAGATAATAAACACAGTGATGTCACAGTACAGGAATAATAAACATAGTGATATCACAGTAATAGGATAATAAACACAGTGATGTCACAGTACAGGGATAATAAACACAGTGATGTCACAGTACAGAGATAATATTTCTATTAATTTTTATAACTAAGTACTGTACCCTTTTTAGTACATTAAAGCATATCCTTAATGGTTTTGCCTTGTGCCCTGAATGAGCCAGGTAACCTCCATTTTTAAGTGTATGAGTGCAGTTTGCGTTACCGTGTATTTGCTATAAGTGTGGCCTGTGCTACTGTGAGCCTGCTTGTGAGTGCGGCGCTGTGGGGTTTTCTATGAGCCCCTAATTAATTGGTGTATTAATTTAAATGTCATGGATGGTGGCAACTTGTTGGGGTGCATGAAAGGTTGTGTCGGAGTGTGATCTACGTTCAGTCTGAGGTCTGTGTGTAGAGGCGTGAGTTATAGTGTTCATGAAATAGATCAATGCTTTGCAGTCACACCCGGGACACGTGACAGGGTGGTTCCAGTATGTGACCCCGCCTTTCTCAGGCTACCTCAGCACTTTTTTTTCTTATGCTCCCTCCAGGAGCTAACCCTCCTGTATTTTCCTGCCGGGCTTCTCCTTGTGTTTCTAGTACAGGGATAATAAACACAATGATGTCACAGTACAGGGATACTAAACATAGTGATGTCACAGTCCAGGGATAATAAACACAGTGATATCACAGAACAGGGATGACAAACTCAGTGATGTCACAGCACAGGGATGACAAACGCAGTGATGTCACAGCACAGGGATGACAAACGCAGTGATGTCACAGCACAGGGATAATAAACGCAGTGATGTCACAGTACAGGGATAATAAATGCAGTGATGTCACAGTACAGGAATAATAAAGCAGTAATGTCACAGTACAGGAATAATAAACGCAGTGATGTCACAGTACAAGGATAATAAACACAGTGATGTCACAGTACAGGGATAATAAACACAGTGATGTCACAATACAGAGATAATAAACACAGTGATGTCACAGTACAGGGATAATAAACACAGTGATGTCACAGTACAGGGATAATAAACACAGTGATGTCACAGTACAGGGATAATAAACACACTGATGTCACAGTACGGGGGTAATAAACACAGTGATGTCACAATACAGAGATAATAAACACAGTGATGTCACAGTACAGGAATAATAAGCACTGTGATGTCACAGTGCAGAGATAATAAACACAGTGATGTCACAGTACAGGGATAATAAACACAGTGAAGTCACAGTACAGAGATAATAAACACAGTGAAGTCACAGTACAGAGATAATAAACACAGTGATGTCACAGTACAGGGATAATAAACACTGTGATGTCACAGTGCAGGGATAATAAACGCAGTGATGTCACAGTACAAGGATAATAAACACAGTGATGTCACAGTACAGGGATAATAAACACAGTGATGTCACAATACAGAGATAATAAACACAGTGATGTCACAGTACAGGGAAAATAAACACAGTGATGTCACAGTACAGGGATAATAAACACAGTGATGTCACAGTACAGGGATAATAAACTCAGTGATGTCACAGTACAGAATAAACACATGATGTCAAGTACAGACAGGATAATAAAACACAGTGATGTCACAGTACAGAGATAATAAACACAGCGATGTCACAGTACAGGGATAATAAACTCAGTGATGTCACAATACAGAGATAATAAACACAGCGATGTCACAGTACAGGGATAATAAACTCAGTGATGTCACAATACAGAGATAATAAACACAGTGATGTCACAGTACAGGAATAATAAACACAGTGATGTCACAGTAATAGGATAAGAAACACAGTGATGTCATAGTACAGGGATAATAAACACAGTGATGTCACAGTACAGGGATAATAAACACAGTGATGTCACAGTACAGGAATAATAAACACAGTAATGTCACAGTACAGGGATAATAAACACAGTGATGTCACAGTACAGGGATAATAAACACAGTGTCTTGCTACAGAGATAATAGAAGAGGTAAGGGTAATATGTAATATCATAAAATAGCTACGCGTTTCAGCGGCATAACATCGCCTATGTTAAATAGACGCCTATTTCTGTATATATTATGTACTATGTTTAACCCTTCTAAAATATTGTGTCCACACTGCCGTTCCGTCTGGACCTGCATTTGGAATATACATTCCCTTTGGAGAAAATCAGTTTATCATTTGAATGTTAAAAAACAGGCCCTTTGCAAGTGGTAATGAAGATGTTTCCTGGAAATGCGACACTCAGACAGAATGGCACCTCCCACCGCAGGGGTCCAGGAGCTGCTCATATGTACTACCAGAAGATGAAGAAACTATATCATAAGCTATAACTCATCTCTGGTACAAATCACCTACTAATCATTGGAATAACTGCATTCTGTATAACGTGGGCATCGCAGGGAGTCCAAACACCCCCCCTCCCTCCCTGACAGCCAGCAATCCCATATCACTAGTGTCCCACCTTCTGGGACCCCTACATATTTGGTATCAGAATGATCGGACTAATAGAATAAGCTTTATTAAAACATGTCGGGGCCTGAATATCCATTAGTGTGGACGGGAAGCCATGTTTTATTAATATTTCATGTCTGCTGAGTAAGAGGGGTGGAGCCTGCACAGGTAATGAGGACCTTCCCAGAAGGCTGGGGTGAGTATAGGAGAGAGACTCCTCTCAGCTCCACCCTCTGCCGAATGGGGACAAAAATGAATGATTGGGAACCTTTCATGAACACAATTTAGGGATCTGATCAACAATGGGTTGTGTTCTGCGTTCTCCTGTCCCCGGAACCAGAACGGACTCTGATCTCACAATTCGTTAAGTAGTAAGGGCCTTTCTGTTTTTATCCTTTTAGTTTTATACCTGTTTTGAGCAAGTTTATGTATGTCTCTTATTTCTATTAATTTTTATAACTAAGTACTGTACCCTTTTTAGTACATTAAAGCACATCCTTAATGGTTTTGCCTTGTGCCCTGAATGAGCCCAGTAACCTCCATTTTTAAGTGTATGAGTGCAGTTTGCGTTACCATGTATTTGCTATAAGTGTGGCCTGTGCTACTGTGAGCCTGCTTGTGAGTGCGGCTCTGTGGGGTTTTCTATGAGCCCCTAATTAATTGGTGTATTAATTTAAATGTCATGGATGGTGGCAACTTGTTGGGGTGCATGAAAGGTTGTGTCGGAGTGTGATCTACGTTCAGTCTGAGGTCTGTGTGTAGAGGCGTGAGTTATAGTGTTCATGAAATAGATCAACGCTTTGCAGTCACACCCGGGACACGTGACAGGGTGGTTCCAGTATGTGACCCCGCCTTTCTCAGGCTACCTGAGCACTTTTTTTCTTATGCTCCCTCCAGGAGCTAACCCTTCTGTATTTTCCTGCCGGGCTTCTCCTTGTGTTTCTAGTACAGGGATAATAAACACAATGATGTCACAGTACAGGGATACTAAACATAGTGATGTCACAGTACAGAGATAATAAACACAGTGATGTCACAGTCCAGGGATAATAAACACAGTGATATCACAGAACAGGGATGACAAACTCAGTGATGTCACAGCACAGGGATGACAAACACAGTGATGTCACAGCACAGGGATAATAAACGCAGTGATGTCTCAGTACAGGAATAATAAACGCAGTGATGTCACAGTACAGGGATAATAAAGCAGTGATGTCACAGTACAGGGATAATAAACGCAGTGATGTCACAGTACAGGAATAATAAACACAGTGATGTCACAGTACAGGGATAATAAACGCATTTATGTCACAGTACAGGAATAATAAAGCAGTGATGTCACAGTACAGGGATAATAAACACAGTGATGTCACAGCACAGGGATAATAAACGCAGTGATGTCTCAGTACAGGAATAATAAACGCAGTGATGTCACAGTACAGGAATAATAAAGCAGTGATGTCACAGTACAGGGATAATAAACGCAGTGATGTCACAGTACAGAGATAATAAACGGAGTGATGTCTCAGTACAGGAATAATAAACACAGTGATGTCACAGTACAGGGATAATAAACGCATTTATGTCACAGTACAGGGATAATAAAGCAGTGATGTCACAGTACAGGGATAATAAACGCAGTGATGTCTCATTACAGGAATAATAAACGCAGTGATGTCACAGTACAGGGATAATAAACGCATTGATGTCACAGTACAGGGATAATAAACACAGTGATGTCACAGTACAGGGATAATAAACACAGTGATGTCACATTACAAGGATAATAAACACAGTGATGTCACAGTATAGGGGTAATAAACACAGTGATGTCACAGTACTGAGATAATAAACACAGTGATGTCACAGTAAAGGAATAATAAACACAGTGATGTCATAGTACAGGGATAATACACACAGTGATGCAGAGTTCCATAAATAGCAGTGCGAGCACGCTCAGCTATTTTCAGAAGTCCCATAGAAATGAATGGAGAGCACACTGCGCAAGCATGGCCACCACTCCATTCACCTCTATGGGACCGCCGGAAGTATCCAAGCCAGCGCTCAGCTATATTTTGAACTTCCATAAAAATGAATGGAGGGCGACTGTGCATGCTTGTCTGTTCTCCATTCACTTCGGAAAGGGTTCTAGAGATAGGTGCGGCTCACCACACCCAACATTGGTACCATATTTCTGACTCACTTTGGTGCAGCCAGACCTGGTTTGAATTTCCATGGAGGTTGATATCCCCAACTCCTGTTCAGGACACGACTGTAGGGCCCTTCCACTTGAATTCAATAAATCTGCTAAACTGCAAAATCTCCTGGCCTCTTTACACGGGCAGTTATCCTACAAATGCTTCTTTGCAATCATTGCCCTGAGTAAAGATGCCACCGATCTCACCTAAACCATCATTTCTGGGCAGCAGATCATTCTACCCAGAAACAATGTGTGTGTATGGGGACAACAATCACTCTAGTGATCAATTGTCCTTATACAATGGAACCGATTGCCGCATGTAAATGCAGATCTCGCCTCTTGTAACGAGCAGGCAACTATTGGGAACGAGCGGTTGGTTCCCGATAACTGTCTGCTTTGTTGACTTTATTTCGGAAGCCCCTCTTACAGAGTTCATATACTCATGTCAGGGCCAGGTTAGAAACTGAACAAAGACTTATGGCTACCTGTCTGTATGAGTTCTGATACATTGTTTCACTGCTGTAGATTTTCTTTAATAAACTGTTATCTATAGTTCTTCTTTTAGGTTTTACTATTATAACCTGGGCAGACAGATCACGTTAGAGGGACTAATATTAAGGGATCCTACAGAACTGTAAGTAAAGAGACGTGAGAAAGTTTGAATTGCACCAGGGTCGCTATACGTGATTAAGACACGACACATCCTTGGCTTAGCAAGACGTGGATGAGTCAGTCTATCGCCTGCAGAGGCGGACTTGTAACATAGCTTCTGTATAGAGACACAATCTGCACCTCCTCACATGCCCAGCCCCCTCTCAGCCTACTTATCCCCATCAGCTGTGTCTAGTCATCCTCTGACCATTGTCTGACATACTGTTCACAAGCACTGAGGCCAGAGGTGGTGCGTGCTGTCACATTGTGCCCACCGCTTGTAATATTCATGTAGATTTCTACAATGATTTTATTTGCTGCTGGATATGTTCCTGATTATTTTATTTAGTTTTCTTGCACTAACTTGTAGTGATATCAGTCAAGGTATATAATTTATTTGAAAGTGCAGATGACTCCATGGCTATGTACCTACAAAAATTCCAAAAACACGAGTGAGAAACTGTTGCAAAAGGGGGGGGGGGAACCCTGCTGTACAATCGACAGGGAAGGGAGACCATAGACGAAGGTAGAAGCTGCTCAGATGGCAGTGTGGTGGCAGCTGGGTTAAAGGTTTTTCTGAAGAGGTGGAGTTCCAGATTGTTTTTTAGAGTTTTGAAAGTGGGTGAGAGGTTGATTCTTGGGGTAGCAAGTTTCCACGGTATGGAGGATGCACAGGAGAAATTTTGGAGATGGTTGCGTTATCCGTTCCGGGATTTGGAGATGGTTGTGTTGTCCGTTCTGCATTTTTTACAGATAGGATGCAGAGCTATTAATTTCAATGGGCCCACAAAAAAGACAGAACATGTCCTATCCTTGTCTGTTTTGTGGACAAGGACATTCCTACAAGAGGTAAAAAAAAAAAAAGCAGCTGCTTGGACTTGGCCACGATCAGTGCCTTGTGGACCTGCAATTTGCAGACCGCAAAATGGATACGGTTGTGTGCATGAGGCCTGCCACTAGTACAAAAAACTGTAGATAATTTTATAATTTTTAGTGTTGAGCGAGCATGCTTGGCCGAACTTGCTGTTTGGCCGAGCATGCCTACGCTCGGGTCCACTCGGTGTTCGGCCGAACACAGAGTGTACTCGAGCGCAATGCTCGAGTCTCTTCCCCGCACTGTAATGTTGATTTGTACGCTAATGTGTACGCATTGTGCGCTAATGCGTACAAATTCCGTTAATTAGCATACTTTTACAAGTGAAAGGAGTAAAAGAGGAGAAGTCGCAATTCTGACCTTTTTCTATTAACCAGACACTCTCCCCTCTTCCGAGCGGGGGGGTGCCTGGTTTAGTCCCATTGACTAACATTATGCTCGGGTGCTCCGCTCAACACTAATAATTTTCTATTGGCTATCATGTAACATCTGCTGTTTTTTATTTTTTAAAAAAAACAAAACAAGCGCTGACAAAAAGATGTTGTATTTTCCAGCGCTGGCTCTGCAGGTCCCAGGTCTCTCTCCCTCAAACAAGATGTCATGTCAATTGACTGGCCACACTGGTGATGCGACACCCATGCATCATGTCACTGGGGCACATGGGTGTGACCCGCAGGAGACCTAGGGCCTGCAGAGCCAGAGGAGCAGTGATTAAGCTGGAACCCAACTGTGAAGATCGGGTAAGTAGGATTACCACTGCAGGTCCTTCCACGCTTGGGGTTCTGACGAAAAGGTCCTCATGGGGTGAACAGCCCCTTTAAAAGTAAAGGAGAGCCAAGAAGGTCTTTTAAGTATCGGACATTGTGCTTGGGAAGGCATTGGGAGATAACTTCAGAGATGTATGGAGGGGACACTGTGTGGACAGCCTTGTAGGTAATGGTTTTGAAGCACGATTCAAGGCAGAATCAAAGGCTACTGTGAGGCAGCGGACTTGAGACTGTAAGAAGTGGGGGAGCCATAACTGATTGATAGGTCTGGAGGGGGGGGGGGGGGGGGGGGGGTTGTTGAATGAGCTCTGGAAAGCTGGTAAAATCAGTTTTCTCCAAGTTGGGTTTTAAAAAGTGAGGGATTAATCAGGATATAGATGATAGACACTCTGAAATTTCGGTTAGCGGGCAGGTACCATCTGAGCCAGGTAGGTAAACTTTAGTACTGTGTTGAGCATGGAGTTGACCACTTTAAAGGGTTTTTCCAGGATTTTCATATTGATGGCCTATCCTCAGGCGAGGTCATCAATAACTGGTTTGGTGGGGGAGTCTGACTCCCAGCACCCGACCAATCGACTGTTTGAAGAGGCCATTGCGCTCCACGAGCACTTAGGCCACTTCGTAGACCATGTGACATCACTTTCATTGGTCACATGGCCTAGGCACAGCTTGGTGCTGTTCAACTGAATGGGCCCAAGCTGCTAAACAAAGCACAGACTCTATCCAATGGACGCCGCTGTGTTTCGTAAACTAACAGGAGTCCACGGCGGGCGCTCATCGGAGAGCCTCTGCACTTGAGCTGCTCCCCGGAGCAGTGCCGCAGGTGTGAGATTGTCAGGGAAGGGGGAGCTTTGTCAGCAGCATGGACATCCCCTCGCAGGTGAACAACTTGCTATGATGAACTAATTGATTCGCTCATCTGTAGTCTATAGCTATGTATGCACCTGCACTAGGACTGGGGACTAGATTCTGCCACTGCCCTAACACAGCTCAGATTCTGTCCCTGGACTGGAAGACATGCATGTGATCTTGGCAAAAGCACTATGTGGAGATGTGGACAGGGGCATATGATTGTTTTTGACTTTTCATTCAGACATCAAAGTAAAAGCATATTAGTTAAATCTGTGTACAAAGTTTTGTCCAGACAAGCCCTATAATCTGGACCTCACATAAATTTAGATCCAGGGACAGGATTGGAACCCGTCCTGTGAGAGCCAAAGAGTATTTTCCAACTCATTTTTTAATTATAATCCTAAATTGTGATTGTGCAAATGAGCTGATAAACACAAACTTTTGACTGTAAGAAACAACAAACTGTTTTTCTTTCCAAAAAGTTTTATTTTTCTTAAGTTAGAAAAAGAAAATATATTTCTCTCGCCTGTACACATTGCATAGATTTCTGTTTAACAAGATATACTTTAAATAACATTTTTCTTCAAAACAATATGTGCAAAATGAAATGGCTCCTTGTATCACAGAAAACATTCATCTCCAGAAAAAAAAAAAAATCTCTATGGCTTCCTAGGTGAACAGTTATCAATTAAAGCAGCTCCCCACCTAACTCTCTAGAAAAATCTGATTAATAAGTCAGTGTCAACAGGGACAAATGAGTGGTTTGAATTATTTCCAAAGTAACCCTCAACCCTCCCCTCCATAGAAATCTCTGCCATCAGCTAGTTCTACACTAGCTTTAAAACCATCCTTGGACTTGGTGGAGAACCTCCTTGGGTTCTCTTGAGAACCAACAGTCAGCATTTGAATGTGAATAATGGGTCTACCCACCCCAACCATGGGCAGGACATACTGGGCAGGGTATACTTAAAGGGGGTGGCCCATGAACAACATTTATCACCGACCCATAGGACAGGTAATGAACATGCGATCCCTAGGACCCCCACCGATCATGACAACAGGTATCTCATGCGCTGTGTGAATGGAGCGGTAGTGCTCATGCATGACCAAATCTATGCTGGAGATAGAGTACTGTACTATGTAGTCTCCTGGACAATGAACGGTGGTCAGGTGCGCACAATAACGCTCCGGTCACACAGGGAACTCGGGGACCCCAGTTATCAGGATCAGTGGCAATGTTCTTGGGCCAAACCATCTGAGATATAACCTTCCAGCTGAGCACTATACAGATCTCAAACCCACAACACAAGTACAAAAGGCGCCATTCTACGAGTTCGCGATCACGCTCTTTACATATGTGTATTTGACAGGCACGGCATGACCGTTTCCCACGAGACGGAGGTGCATGGCATATATTTTTACGTGTTGAATGAGGTGGTATATACCAGCATTTATACGAATATATATGGTCGGGCCTACACGCTATGATTTGGCATGCATTCTCACCTCTGGTTTCCAGTTGATAAAAATGTGATTATTTTTTTTTAAAATTCAGGTGTTATATTCTCTTTGCAAATTATGACCTATAAACCAAACCCAAGGGTTATGGCAAGAGGTGATCAGTAAACCCACAGCAACTTGCAACCACCCACCCAGTGCTAAACATCCAAATCTAAGACCAGAGACCCAGTGCCATAATTAGGGGTCAAAAACGCCTGTGCAAGTTAAAGCAGGATTACGTCAAGCCGCAATACCACATATAACCTTTAGACAGGTGTGGCACTGTTACTGGAAGATTTTTCTAATCCTGTACAACACCGAACATACCCCTTAACATTACCTATGAGTCACCCTAACAGCAGTGAACTAGAGGGCGCTAATGAGCTCAATAAATGGCTTCCTAAAGTGCCAATGAAGGGCCCCCCCCCACACACTGGCGCACCCTCAACCATTCAACAAGAGAGGCCACATGTCCATTTCAAGCAGCCTGTCACTGTTACCAAGCTGGCTCTGCCCATTTTTGGCACCTTTGGGGCCCATTTACTGTCAATTGCGCCCCCGAGTGCAGCTTTGATGCATAACGCAAATATCTCTTCCAAAAGGGATTCCATCTTGGTGACTTGGTCGTGCGCAAATTAGAAAACCGTGAAAATACGTCTAGGCTACTAGAGAAGCAAAACCCAAACCCGAAATGTAAAATATACCATCCGGAAAACACATGAGTGAATATAACTTATTATCAAAAAACGTAAGCTGTTGCGTCTCGTAGATAATTGCATACAAATTCGCCAACTGCTCACAGGCAACCAGTTCATTTGTTAAATATGGCTATAGATACGAGTCATTAAAAAAAAAAAAAAAAAAAAAAGCGATTATTTCTGAGGTCACTTGAGATTTCACATTACTTGACATATACACCAGTCAGGTGTCCACAGTCCTTTCCACTGGTTTATAGGAGGCATCGTCTGTTTCATCAAAAGAAAAAAAGTATAAAAGGAAATAAAAATATAAAGGAGCTGTTCAGGCTTAGAAAAAAAAACAAAACGAAAAAAAAAACATGGCTGCTTAGTTCCATGCCACATCTGTCCATAGGTTCTGTGTGGTTTTGCAGTTCGGCCCAGTTGACTTCAATGGACTGTAATACGAGACGGGTTGCGTTTTGTATTGAAGAGGATAGAGCCGGGCTGCATTACCACACACAACCTGCAGACAAGTGTGGCGCTGTTTGATGGAAGAAAGCAGCCATGTTTTTGTCATCCTGTAGAACTCCTTTAAGTAATGGTTTGGAAACATTCAAGAAAATGGGCAGCAGGGTGGTAACCCAATCCCAATAAAGTGAGTGTGTAGCACCTGACAGGAGACAGACGAAAAAAAAAAAAATATATAAAAAAAAATTTGAAAAATAGTGTACCAGAAAATGAAGTTGTCATAGCAACCAGCAATTTAATTTACATGGTATCACAGTGAGGGTATGTTCACATGAGGGATTTTTACTGCATTGAAATCTGATACGCAACTCTGCCAAATGGTGCAGACCGGCTCTCGGTTTAGCGCTACTGAATGGAGCTAAACCACGAGCAGGCTCGCGTCATGGCGTTGCGAGGAGTCTTCGCTGTAACAGCACCAAGAAAGAAGATGTACACTCTCAGTGCGGTTTCCATGCCAAAATCCTCGGCATACTATGAAAACAACAGGCGGAGGTTTCAGCACAGGCTCAGCCCGGGTTTCGGCACCAAATGCATGTTGAAACCCTGGCCTGAAATCCTTGATCTGAACATACCGTAACAATTCTAACCTGTTCCTATGGACAACACCCACCCTCCCGTGCATTGTTTCGATACATCTGCACCATAGGTTTGATCCTCCAAAGCACCAAAGTCTTTAAAAATTAAAACCAGTTGCATAAAAATACAATCTTCATAGAAGACAAGGTGGACTGACTGCCCTGCGGGCATTTAGCCCTGCCCACCCCCATAATACATCACGGTATTAAGACTAGTTATAAAATAGGAAAATAATAACAATTGGAGGCAATATGCACCACGTGATCAGCCATGGCAAGCTTGATGGAGGTGACTATATTACTGCATCGCTTCTGTAAACATTTAACACCCTTTGCTACTGGTCGGAGGCACCACACTTGCAGGTAACGCAAGATAACCAGCAAAGGATAGTTTGTGTGCAAAAGTCGCATGTTCTCAGAGTCCTTCCAGCTCGATTGACTGTCCATTATTTCATAATGTTCTACTGCAGATTTGAGAAATTAGGATCCAACGAGGATTTCGATGATCTTATCTAGTTCATTCGACTCCCTAAGACCTGGGCTTGAGCTATAGGATGGAGAACTACAATAGAATGAAAACCATGACTCTTCTGAAGATGATAATCGGCTGCTTGGGGCAGTCCCAGTAGAAGGAGTTTCTCTCTCAAACACTGAAGTGTCTATATCTGAAAAAGGGTCATCAAAGGAAACATCATTAAGGTAACTTGAGTTCATTATTTCAAAACTCCCGAAGACTGCCTCCGAAGCCTTGAGTTCCTCAGGAGGGACTGACTGGTTACTCTGTGCAGTTGAGGCCTGTGAATTAATTTCTTCATTGCTGGTACAGTCCATAGTCACGAGAACTTCGGATACATTTGAAGCTGAGGAGACTACAGCAGGCGTCTGCTCCATCAATGAAGTGTCCATAGGTTCTGGGGTTCCTGAACATGTTTCAGCAGCCAGAACCAAGTCTCTAATTAACTCTATTTCCCTGGTGTCACTTATAGATGATGGGTTGGTGTTAAACAACTCTTCCTTCACGGTCGCACCTCGATCACATGTTGGCGGAACAGATAAAGGAAATCTAGCACCAATGGTATTGGAGGACTCTTGCTTGGCTACAGGATCCTGTACGCCAACGCGTGGCTGAAGGTTTTGAGGGCAACTTTCATCTAAAACGCTCTCCAGCTCTTTTAAAATGGAAGCAATGGTGGCAGTCACAGAGAAGTCCTCTTCCAAAGAAGGGAGGATGATGTTCTCCAGATCTTGAGGAAGAACGGAACCTACAACATGCCCGGACAATGGATCACATACACCAAATGTATCACCTTCTAAGCTGGGAACGCTACATGGATTTTCGTGGTGGATCTCCTCCTGGATGACTCTCAGGGTGTTGGCAATAAGAACGTAGCGTCGCAAACTAGGCTCTATCATCATACGTCCCTTGTTGAACTTCTCGAGCGACATGTTCAGTAAGGACTGACGGAAGAAGGAGTAACTGTCTGTCTGAAAGGACAGATGTCCATCCAGCATAGACTCCTCCCAATCCGGAAACTTTCTTTTGATGCCTCTGGTAGGCATGGTCACCTGGAAGGAAGAAGAAAGAGGATGGTCAACATTTCAAGAAGAACATGTTTAGCTAAAAATTTAATTCAATTGTAATTCAAGTGTAAGAGAAGGGTTTCCATGGAATGGAGAAAATCCCAGGAAAACCACCTATTTTACTGTAGAAGCTTGGGTCAAGCAGCGTAATCCCCATCACATTGGATAGTTAGAAGTCGAATGTGAGAAAGCTAGAGATGAGCGAACGTGCTCGTAACGAGCACTGTAGCGCTCGGCTCCCCTGCGCTCGCATGGGCGCAGGCATCCGCTTCCGTCCTCCTCACCCGACGGAAGCGGATGCCTGCGTCCATGCGAGCGCTGGGGAGCCGAGTGCTACAGTGCTCGTTACGAGCACGTTCGCTCATCTCTAGAGAAAGCCCATTTAGGCTGGGGCATGACCACCTTGGCTCGACCAAAGACAACGGTGTAGCACACTGCCTTTACAGCAAGTAATGTAAGTGAATCTGGTTGACTTGTGACCCACAAGTTGCAAATAACCCAGCAGTTTAGTGCCGCAACTCCTTTCACTTATTTACTGGTAGAACAGGCCGTGCTACACGGTCATCATTGGCGGCACAACTCTTGTCATGACCAAAGTCATTACATACGTGTAGGTCAGGGTACGTCTGTACTCAGATACAAATTGTGGCAAGTTCCCTCAGATGTTGCCCCCCCCCCCCCCCGGCAGAATACAGTAGCACACGGCTTCGGAGGGGCAATGAGTTCCACAACCACTGTTAAATTATCAAAGCTCACATTTTTCCCTCATGGACAGAGTACGAGGTGGTATGGGGTATGGTCATTCTCCTTTAAACGGTTTTATGGTCTAGATCAGTGGATCTCGGGACAGGCTTTGGGGCACGATGTAGGTTCTAGCACACAAAACATCCACAGGACAAAAGATAACTAACTGATCACTGGGGGTCCAATCTCAGGAACCCCCACTGATCCCAAGTAAGGGAGTCATACTCTCTTGTTCTGATATAGCGGCAGGTTGGGCATTAATACCTGATCGGTGGGGAGTCCGACTCCACTGCCAATCAACTGTTTGACGAGACCATGGGACACTCTGTTGGGCACTGCAGCCTTTTACTTGCTCACAAAGCACAGCGCCATCCATTCTATAGTGGCCGGCCTTAGTATTGCAGCCAAGTTCAATTCAATTGAAAGTGGCCACGTGACCAATGAACGCAAGGTCACTAGCCTCTTCAAACAGCGGATCGGGTGTTGGACCCTCACCAAACTGATATTGATGACCTACCCTGAGGATATGAAACACCCAGACAACCCCTTTAAGGATGCAAGCTTCATGATGAAGGCAATTCTCCAGAAAGCAGTGGCAACAACTTCTAATGGTGCCCAAAATTGACCGAAACTGACTAACCAAAATGAAATTTACCAATGAACGATCGCCCGGAGCAAAGTCATCCGCATTTAACATATTTGTCGCTAGCCAGGGCTGTGTATGGCTGCAACAGGGTAATGACCACTCACCAATCTAACGTAGATGGCCGCTGTTCGGACGGTACATCCCCCCATAACCATTGCTTTCCATCATCCTAATTAGATTGTAAGCTCACTCGGTCAGTCTCCCCCCTGTGCCATGTTTAACCCTTCTCATCTTACACTGAGGTTTACTAACTGCACATCAACCCGGCACGGGACAGAACGGACATCAGAACTTTCTGTCTCAGACACTGGCAGCTAATACAGAAGCGCGGTTTCTTTTTTTCTTCCTTGGAGCTGCAAGGAGATCCTATTACAAGACAAGTCTCATCCCTAATCCTCCCCCACTTCAGTATGAAAAGCCCACCCTCCCCCTCCTTTACAGCGACTCCTCCCTACTCTCTGCTGGGATTCAGAAAAACAAGCCTACTACCATTTTGCAAAATACCAACATCCTCCTCCTCCTCCTCCTCATGGGGCGGTGGAGACGCAGGTGCAATCATATCATCCCCATGAAATATAGAGATTTATAATATGAGGGGGCGGGGCCCACTGCTTAACATGAGACCCTATATTATAACAAAGCAAATCACTTGTCATAGACCAGAGCCACAAATATAGGGACGCTGACACCTCCCAAAATTGTGGGGGTGCTCCGAAGATCAATATATACAGTATATAGGTCTGTCGTGTAAGATCTGGTGTCACTAACATATGAATTAGTCACACAGAGAACGTCCATAGACATCAGTGCAAGAATAATATTATATCTATCTCAACCACCTTTCATTTTTCACAGCTCCTTTGGCAAACGCGGTGAAAACTGATTGGTTGTAAAGGGCTTAGTTGCTCATAACATCAGTTTTGATAAATCTCCCCCATAATATTAACATATAGGATTTGATCAAAATCCCTCAATCCCAGCCAAAAACAAATGAGTCCCAACAACACAGTTCCTTTAAAGGGTTTGTCGGAGATTTTGATATTGATGACCTATCCTTAGGATACCTGATCGGTGGGGGTTCGGCTCCTGGCACTGATCAGCTGTCTGAATAGGCCGTGGTGCTCTGGCCTCTTCCTAGGCCGGTGACGATGCGTTCATCAGGGCTGAGCTGCAATACCAAGCACTTTCACTATCCAAAGGACGGCGCTGTGCTTGGTAAGAAGCTAGGAGGCCATGGTGTTCATTGGATCCCCAAACAGCTGATCAGCAGAGGACCCCCCACCAATCTGATACTGATGACTTATCCTTAGGAGAGGTCATCAATATTAAACTCCCGGGAAAACCCCTTTAAAATAACATACATCCTATCCGCAGGATCTGAACACTGGGGCTCCCCCGGATCACAAGGGATTGTGTTCCCCTTTAAGTGGGGCACTGGACACTCATGCACCCATGATTCCAACCGATCAGATCACTATCCTTGATCCTGTGAATAGGTTGTTGTAATGGACAACCCCTTTAATTCTATGGATATCAGCCACAATCAATGGCAGCTCAATCCTATCACTTACATTGAATGGGGCCCCATTGGGTCCTAGGAGAAATCGACTTCCCCTCCCCCAATATATAGGATCTAGACACTTATATAGTGCTATATATATATATATATATATATATATATATATATATAACAGCAGGCATATAATACACAGCAGACGTATACACTGTCTACAGTATAACATGTAGCAATATACACGGAAGCAGATACAATACGATGACAACCCATGTTATATTATCGGTGAGATACTTACCCCAAGAGTAGTCGCCGCGCACAGACCGCCTATACCGTCTCACACATAGCCCTCCTTGATCGATACGATCCCTTCCCGCCGCTGCATTCAAGTTTAGTATCTACTACTAAAGGAACCAAGCCCGCCCCCAGGGTCGCAAAGCACTACGGGAACTGTAGTCAAACAGAGCGTCATCACCAATAAGAGTCAAAGGCGGGAAAGACTACAATTCCCGTGATGCAACTGGAGGGCAGCGCCGGATGACGCATGCGCATATCGTACAACTTGATTAAACCAGCGTAAACTTGGGTCTTTTAATTTAAAGGGGCAGCGTCCCCCCAGGTAAGATACGTGCAGCAAGTTCAGCGGGGAGTAAAGGTGCACGTCCTGAAGACGGCGGGTCGAGGGGGTGCGGTGTAGGTTGTGACTGAGTAGAAAGGGGGGTTAGCAGTGTATTCATGAAATGTGTTTTTTTTCCGTGTATGCATATTAGGTAAGGTGTTGTGGAATATGTTGGCGCTGTGCAAATAGAGGGTATTATAAAAAAATAAATAAATATGATGCATGTGAGAAGAGGTAAGTGCAGGACATGCATCTGCAGTGGGTGTCCTGTGGTGACATTATAAAGGGAGCACGTAGTAAGGTATGCAGGGTGAGGACCATAGGGCTAATGTTAGTGGCGGCCATGGAAACCCTCACAATCTAGGCTGCAGAGCTTGCACTCATGCCCAACAGTGCAAAGTAGTTGTCCAACCAATGCAGCTATGCAGACATTGTTAAAACCTGCAATAACCCCCCTGCCCTTGTGACACCTACCTTACTATGTAGTCCTCAGGGTGCACCCGGTTAAAATTTGCAGCCTCCCCAGCAAGAAGAAACTCTGTGTTTTCCCCCAGGATTCATACTGTACAGTTAGGATCTGTCCCCTGACACCCCCTCCTCCTCCCCCCAGAGCTGCACTCACAAACATACCCAGCCCCGCTGCTTCTCCTCCCTTCCCATTGGCAGGAATTGCAACCTGGCATGCGAGCCCCAGCGAGTGATTGGCTGAGGACAGCTTGTCCCGCCCTCACCTCAGCTGCTCCTCTATCCTTACTATTGCACTAAGAGGAAAAAAACGTGGAGGGGGTGGGGCGATCTCCCCCCTCACCTCCGTCCCAGTGCGTCCTGAGAGTTCCCAGTGTCTGCTATGTAGAATGACATGTCAGGAAAAAAACTGCAGCCGCCACACGCTTCAGGGGCTGCAACACGTAACAAATCCTGTTATTATTTGTATTGCAAGGGACGGTCATCCTGTGCCACTTTCTAAGAGTACATTCACACAAAGTAAGCCGTCTGTGCCCATGCTGCGAACTGCAAATTGCGGTCCACAATGCACGGGCAGCGGCAGTGTGAATCCTGTATCACGATCTGCAATATACAGTAAAAGATAGGACATGCGGAGGCAGGGACTTCCCATCCTTGTGTCCGCTCTGTGCCGTATCTTAAGGATTGTGGACCCAGTTAATGGGTCTACCTCTGTGATACGGGATTCACACAGCAAGTACTATATATTGCAGACCCGCTGTTTGTGGTCCACAATACAGGCACAGGCGGCCCATGGTTGTGTGGCTGTAGCCTAAGGGCTTATGAACATGGACGTTTTTATTGTTCGTGTCCATTCTGTTTTTTGGGAGGGGGTTTTGCGGCTTGTATGCAGAACCATTCACTTCAATTGGCGGGAAATGACTCCGTGTCCATGTCCTATTATTGTCCGCATTATGGACAGGGATAGAACTGTCCTATCGGGGGCGGCAAAATGCGGAATGCACACGGCCAGATCGCAAAACAACAGTTGTGTGCATGAGCGCTAACACTGCGGTCGGGGGGGATTTCACGTTAGAAGAGACATAGCAAGATGCAGATCTGCCCACGAAGCTTGGAGGAGACCGTAACCATTCTGTAATAATAATGCATTATAAGCAATTCAATCACTGCGCCATACTTGTAGAAAAAAAAAAATATATATTTTAGGCTACATTCACACAACCGCAGTGTAGCCGTACCCGTGTTGCGGACTTCAATGAGTCCACGATCCACAGGATACAGCGAAAGATAGCGCATGTGCGGAGGCACAGACACGAAGCCCTTCCGCGGGCTTCCAGGCCCGTGCTTCCTCACCGCAAAAGATAGGACATGTCCTATCTTTTGGTGTATGGTGTGGATTGCGGACCCATTGAAGTGTATGGTGCGGATCGCGGACCCATTGAAGTCAATGGTGCGGATCGCGATGCAGAATTCTCTCGGTCGGTGCCCATGTTTTGCGGACCCACGGTTTGAAGTCCGCAACACGGGCACGGCTACACCACGGTCGTGTGACTGTAACCTGTGTGCAGCAGATTCCATGTGAGCAGTATGGACAGTCGCACCTCTGTATGAAGCAACTCTTCCCTTGAGATTCATACATGGTGGAATATCATTTAATTTCCGGTATACTCAAATTATTGGTGGTTAAAGGTATTGTACAGAGGAGGAAAATTCAGTGCAGGGTGATGTCAAAATCTTTAGAGTGCTGATACCATATTTCCCACAGTATAATGGCTTATTCACACAAAGGTATGCCAGCTGTGTCCGTGCTGCGGACCGAAATGGGGTTCGCGATCCGCATCTGACTGTCCACGCCGCAAAAAATAGAACAAGTTCTATTTTTTTTTGCAGTGCGGGGGCATGGACAGAAACACCACGGAAGCACTCCAGGATTGCAGACCCATTCAAGTGAATGGGTCCGTGATGCAGGGTGCACATGGCCGGTGCCCATGTATTGCGGTCCCGCCATATTCTGGGCTGCAATACGGCCATGGCCGGGCAATGGCTGTGTGAATGAGCCCTAAGGCACACTTTTTTTTTTTTTTTTCCCCCCAAAGGGTGGGGGTGGTAGTGCTCATTAGTATTGTAGGACTGGAGAGTGGTGAATAAATGGCTTTACTCACCACTCCCTGGTCTTCTCCAGGTGCCTGGTGTTGTGTGTCCTGTATGACCTGATGCTGTGCGGCATGTTGGATCTCCCTAGTGGCGGAGCAGGAGACGTAAGTTCTCATGAAGAATGAGAGTGGTGAAATGATGAAAAATATATATCTATATATTCTGACATTTAGCAGGACCTGGAAGGTCTCTTCTTCCGGTCCCAGCTCGACACGCAGGAAATGCCTGGAGATGTTCACTCAGCAGTTGGGAGCCATAATGCAATTAGTACGGCACGTGACCACAGAGGTCAGCTGAAGTGTTCCTGTGCCAGTTGATTGTAAACAAGGAGCTGGGGGGGGGGGGGGATCGGCAGAGATTGGGTAGATGAGTACTGTATTTTTTGGGGAAAATGGCCATACGTCTTGTAAAGCAAATATTAGTGAGCTCCTCCATTAAGGAAGCGCTCACTAGTATGCATTAGTTGTCGGGAGGGGGAGTGAAGCGCTTCCAGTACTCGCCCTCCCTGGTCTTCCTTCCTGGGGCCAGCGCTGCACTGTCCTGACTGCGTACAGCGTCAGGTGACAGAGCAGACTTCTTCAGAGACTGCCGGATGTGGGGAGGAGCCGTGGCACAGGAGAGGTAAGATGAGTTTTTTATTTTAATCTGATATGAGGTCCAAGGTGTTCTAGCAAGATACTCTGATTGGGTGGGGGGGTCTGACATTGGTGGGTGATCTGAGGTCTGTTGGGGGCCTGATATTGAAGCCTGATCTGAGGTCTAATGGGGGGGGGGGTCTCATATTGAGGCCTGATCTGAGGTCTGATGGGGGGGGCCTGATATTGAAGCCTGATCTGAGGTCTGATGGGGGGGGGGGGTGTCTCATATTGAGGCCTGATCTGAGGTCTGATATTGAGGGCTGATCTGAGGTCTGATGGGGGGGTCTGAGATTGAGGGCTAATCTGAGGTCTGATGGGGGGCTGATATTGAGGGCTGATCTGAGGTCTGATGGGGGGCTGATATTGAGGCCTGATCTGAGGTCTAATGGGGGGGGGGGGTCTCATATTGAGGCCTGATCTGAGGTCTGATGGGGGGGGGGGGGTCTCATATTGAGGCCTGATCTGAGGTCTGATATTGAGGGCTGATCTGAGGTCTGATGGGGGGGGTCTGAGATTGAGGGCTAATCTGAGGTCTGATGGGGGGCTGATATTGAGGGCTGATCTGAGGTCTGATGGGGGGCTGATATTGAGGGCTGATCTGAGGTCTGATGGGGGGCTGATATTGAGGCCTGATCTGAGGTCTGATGGGGGGCTGATATTGAGGGCTGATCTGAGGTCTGATGGGGGGCTGATATTGAGGCCTGATCTGAGGTCTGATGGGGGGCTGATATTGAGGCCTGATCTGAGGTCTGATGGGGGGCTGATATTGAGGCCTGATCTGAGGTCTGATGGGGGGCTGATATTGAGGCCTGATCTGAGGTCTGATGGGGGTGTGATATTGAGGGCTGATCCGAGGTCTGATGGGGGTGTGATATTGAGGTCTGATGGGGGTGTGATATTGAGGTCTGATGGGGGTCTGATATTGAGGCCTGATCTGGGGTCTGATGGGGGTGTGATATTGAGGTCTGATGGGGGTCTAATATTGAGGGCTGATCTGAGGTCTGATGGGGGTCTAATATTGAGGGCTGATTTGAGGGCTGATCTGAGGTCTGATGGAGGTGTGATATTGAGGTCTGATCTGGGGTGTGATATTGGGGTCTGATATTGAGGCCTGATCTGGGGTCTGATATTGAGGTCTGATGGGGGTCTGACATTGAGGGCTGATCTGAAGTCTGATGGGGGTCTAACGTGATATCCTGAGATTTATGGGGGTCTGATCTGAGAATCTCATATGAAATTTTTTTTTCTCATTTTCCTCCTCTAAAACCTGTGGTGCGTCTTATCATCAGGTGCATCTTTATAAAGTAAAAATAAAAATAAATAAATATAAATAAGTAAAAATATATTATTTCTTTCATAATACTTGATGCTGTTTTTTTCTATTACATTTTTTTTCAAAGGTCTGAATACCCTTGAAATGGAGAAGTGGCTGCTAGCAGCTCTCAGCTCTTTCCATATTTCCCATTGAAGCTCATCTACCTCTCTGTTCACATCTGCGCTTTCCCATTCTGCTATCGAGATTCGTCATAGGATCTCAATAGCGGGGGAAAACGCTTCCGTTTTGTCCCTGTAAATTTGTCAATGGGGACAGAACTGAACGAAATCGAGTGCAGCAGAATGCATTCCATTCAGTTTGGTTGAGTCCCCATCACGGATAGAATAACGCTGCAAGCAGCATTTTTCTTTCCGCGATGTTGTGCGGAGCAAGACGGATCCGTCATCACTCGCAATGGAGACGAATCCATTTTCTCAGACACGCTAGAAAACGGATTCGTCCCCCATTGGCCTTCAGTGATGTTCATGACGGATTCGTCATGGCTATTTTAAAGATAATACAACCAGATCCATTCATAACGGATGCAGCCGGTTGTATTATTGTGACTGAAGCGTTTTTGCTGATCCATGACGGATCCAGCAAAAACGCTGGTGTGAAAGTAGCATAAGCTAAACAGCAGTACTCAACGTCAAGCAGCAGCTGCAAAAGCAAATACGATTACAAAGCAAATATCACATCAGAACACAGAGGCTGACCATTGTATTTTTGCTGCAGTTTGCAGATATAGATTCACCAGAAGGCGCACGGTTGTAGAAAATGAATGGGGAAAAAATGGTGTTGTATAAACTGTGAGCATACCCCAATATTGCAGCTGGTTGTATCCTCTGCAGTCCGTACATGGCCCGGATTTCATGTACCAGAATCTGCTGCTAATGTTAATGAATAGGGTTCTGGACATGGCCGTATAATTTCCGTCCATATTTGAAATCCGCAGCATGTTCGATTTTTGTGCGTATTTGTTTCCAAATACACACATTACAGTGGGAGAGCATCAAAAATGCAGGGATGAAAGAATACGCATGTAAATCCTGAAGCAATACTGATGGTATATCATCAGGAACCCGTGCATGTTCGGCTGGGTTCACCTCTGTGTTGTGAACTCCGGCACTGTAATCCAGTCACTGTATCAGGCGTACATGCCAGCTTTCAGCTAGACAAAAAATGTTTTGTCCTGCCGAAAGTCTGCATATATGCCGGAAAGCGTCCTGATCTTCATTCACTGTAATGCGATCCAGCGGTGCAGGCCAGACTGCCGGAGGTCACGGTGCAGATGTGAACCCAGCCTTCCAGAGCCAAAGTGCTGAAGGGTTTCAATACGCTCATGTGGAAGTGGCCTAAGGCTGGGAGGCCGCAATCACAGCTGCCTGCAGTGGTCTGAGGCCACGTGATTCTGTATAGTAGAGGCATTACCTGTAGATTTACCCGTGTCCGTTAGCCACTGGGGATGGACAGGTTTGTGGACAGCGTGGGGAGACCCGCCCTAATAGTAGGAAAATTGACCTTGATCCCTCAGACGTCACGATGCTCCTGAGTCAGTCCTCTGGGTGTGTTACCATCAAAATATGCATTCCTATGCTGTAATAATATGTCTTGGAGTCGGAGCCAGGCATTTAGGGTCAGAAACAGGCTTGGATGGTGTTTTTGGAAGGCAGGAAAAAAGGTGAAGTGCATGAGTTGCCTTCACGTTTAGGGGAAAGCTGGGTGCCTCCAGTTGGATTACTTATGGTGACTGTACTGTTTGTCAGCAATATTTCGACTGGTTTCACAGATTTTTTTTTTAGTGGCCCTTTTCTCTCTTCTCTCGACTGTATGAATGGGTCCTTATCTGGTCCGCAGTTTTGCGGAATGGGTGCAGATCCATTCATTTCAATGGGGCTGCAAAAGATGCGGCCAGCGCACCGTGTGCTGTCCGCATCCCTAGTTCTGTTGTGTAGCCCCGCAACAAAGAGCAAGTCCTATTCTTGTCCGCAATTGCAGACAAGAATAGTAATTTCTATCATAGTGCCGGACATGTGTGGTCTGCAAAACGCGGAACGCACCTGGCCAGTATCTGTGTTTTGTGGATCCGCAACTTGTGGGCCGCAAAACACTACGGCCGTCTGAATGAGCCCTAAGAAGTAGAGCAATTTGATGCATCTAGGGTTGTTAATGTGCTTTATAAGTGGGTGGAACTTAGAGGAAAGGGTAGAGCTTTGCTGGAAAGGGGCAGGGTCTAAGTTGCGAGACTGCACCAAAATAGCCGTTACTTCTAGAGGCCCAGCTCTGTCTGAAGCCGCCGCACTCTCTCCACTTTCATTCACAGGACCAAGCATTGAAAACGTGATCACTCCTGGCCCTGTCACAGTGCAGAGGGTGCGGCAGTTGCAGAAAGAGCAGAGCCTCTAGGTGTAAAGACAACGCCCCCGTTGCTCCTAAAGGCTCATTTGCATATAATAAAACATAAATTTTCTCAGCAATGCGGGCACATATGAACATGGGACCGCCAAGTGCACATGTAACAGGTCAGCCAGTGTCCTAGGTACAAAACTGCTGACAGAATCCCTTTAATGTGGCCATACACGTTAGTTTAAATTTGATCAAAATGGACAATTTCATCCAAAACAAACATTCGTTGGTTGAAATTTAACAATGTACGATCGTTTTAGCTAACCGATGACAGACCATTATCATTTAATATTTTCATCCGATAGTCAAACGAAAGATCGTTCTCAGAAAGATCTTTTGTCCATCGCCCAATTGCATTGAATGTGTATAGGCAGTTTCACCAACTGTGACAGCAAAATGGAGTAAAATGTGTCTGGCCGCGTCTGCAACCGGACCGTTCACCAGATGATTGTTTGTTCAACTGCTTCCAACCATCAACCAACCTCTGTCTAATGTGTATGACCAACTAGGGACTGTGGGGATATTTATCAAACATTAATGGTGTAAAGCAGAACTGGCTTAGTTGCCCTTAGCAACCAATCAGATTCCTCCTTTCATTTTTCACAGCTCCTTTGTAATATGAAAGGTGGAATCTGATTGGTTTCTATGGGCAACTAAACCAGTTCTACTTTACACCAGTTTGATAAATCTCCACCTCTGTGTGCTGCCATTTAGACACTCCTCTGTATAAGTAATGACATATGTGCAGACATTTTTGGGGTCATTTATGAAACTGGTGTAAGTAGAACTGCCCATAGCAACCAATCAGATTCCACCTTTCATTTTTCAGAGCTGCTTTGGAACATGAAAGGTGGAATCTGATTGGTTGCTATGGGTAACAAAGCCAGTTCTACTTTACACCAGTTTTATGAATTTATCTTCTGGCATACAGTACTCAGCCTCTCTTACTTCAGAGAAATGAAACCATTTGATTTTCCGTGCAGGCCTCACACCTCGGCAGTCATGTCTTCGTACACGCAGATGATTTCGCACCAGCACTTGCATGCACATTTTGCAGCTTCCCTTCGTATTGCACATTTATACCAATAGCCTACCTATGACAAGTATGATGCATTGCACATTCTTTACGCCCACGTTTCCTGAGAGTTTCTTTGCAGGAAGCAAGACTTCCTGAGGAACCTGTGGAGGAACCCTGTCTACGACATTTGCATCTTTTACTAAGCGCTCTTGTGAGCCAGGTACTACACCTATGTGCCATTTTACCTATTTGAAAACTATGAAAATAAATTTAAAGGGGTTCTCTGAGATGGGAACCCCCTTTTAATTTAAAGGGGTTCTCTGAGATGGGGACCTAAGTATATGTGCCGCCTACACTCATATCACCAATGTCCCATGTCTGAGGACGGCACCGTTGAGGCCACTGATTGGCTAGTAGCAGTGACATTCATGTAGAAGGTACATCACACTTCCGGTCCACGCTTGCTAGGGTGCGTGGTGGCTATAACTGCTGGGTGCACATTATAGAGAACTTCTAATGATGAAAAACAAGTGGTCACATTTTTCCAAAAGTTCCATATTGGGCTACATTCACATCACCAGTAAACTGATCTTGTTGAATGTTCTGGCAAAGAACAGCCCGCCGAGATCACCGGATCTGCCATTGGTAGTCTATAATGGGATCCAACTGCTTTCTGGCATGAGTCCATTGCATTCAACTGTTTTTGTCCATCTGAAAACCACCATTTTGCCAGAAAGCAGCGGGATCCCATTATAGTCTAGGGTTCCAACGGTGAACAGCAGTATCCGGTGAACTCCGGCAGGGCATGCTCTGCTGGAAAAGCCTGCCGGAGCAGCTTGTCAGATCTCGCAGGTTCCGGCATCTACTTCACCACCAGATGTTCATTGACTGGAATGAGGTCCAACGGTGATGTGGCATAAATGCTGGGTTTCGGCCAGACAAAAAACGTTGCACGCTACAGTTTTTGTTCTGCCGAAACCCGGCATTTATGCTGATCATAGACCGGATCACCGCTGGACCACAGTGCAGTCAATGGAGATCCGGTGGTGAAGTAGAAGATCCGACAAGCTGCTCTGTGCCGGAACAGCCTGCAAGATCTCCAAACGGAGATGTGAACAAAGCCTTAGTTATGTAGTAGTTTCAAAACTATGGCCTCGTGTCGGCCTCTGTGTAATGACCACCAGCCCTGGAATACTCTGCTGCCCCAGTGGCATGATTGAACCACGCTTAGGTCACCGGGAAATGTGATTGTAAACCCCAGTGGGACCAGGGACTAATGTGCAAGATGATCTGTGTACAGCGCTGCTGTATGTGTTGGTGTTTTATCAATAGAACTACATTTTATATTTAGTAGATGCATTGACTCATATTAAAGTTTAGAGAGGGACATTAGAAATAAATGTAGGACACGACTATAGATGCCTGAGGAGGCTTCCCAAAAAGAAGAAAATCTAGAAAATGCTCTTTCCATTTCATCTCCCTTCCCCCAGCAGTTGTTTGCATCTCCCCTCCCCCACCCTTCTGTCCTTCTTTGAACTTCATTTCTGTCTTCGTTTCCCAACACAGCAGGTATCCTCTGCAAGAGTCTTCTGTCCCCACCCCCACTCCATATTGCAGCCTACCACCAGGCATGCTCCCCGGTCTTGTTCCTCCAGAACTTAACTGTCCATAATTCCTCTTGGGCTCTTATTTTGGACGATGTTTCTTGGAACCATTGACCGGGAGTTGGATGTCTCCAGAACGGGAATAATGTGAAGTCTTAAGACTTGGTGCACCCTTGCTGGTGATCATTGAGGCAGCGGTCCATCTTGTAGGCAGCTTCACATACCACTTTATGCTCAAAATCAACAGTCTTAGGTTACAGTTGTCCACGTAGGACTTTGAAATATCGGGTAATCTTAACTAGAGCACCTGTATTTTATAGAGGAAGTTGGCATGGCAGGTAGCGGTGGAAATTCCCTTCAACAAGTATTTCGCTGCTTAATGTCTTTGCTTGTGGTTGTCTGCTCTGTCAAGATAAAGTGGTGGTCACCAGAACCATTTCTGGTTAGATGGTGCAGATATAGAGCATGAAGATTTCATTCACACATCGTGGTCAGATTGTGGGTTGTTTTTTTTTCCCCACTATTTGCACACAACCCTCAATTTGACCACAACCCGTGACCCTAAGAACCAAAGAGAGTTACTGCAACAAAATATAACTTCTCAAACATCTGCCCAGACATCCCAACTGGTCATCATCCTTGTGTAAGGACATGCCTATGGAATCCTACATGAAGTCCTTCATATCCCTCTGTATGAAACTGGAGGCATGCAGCAGAGCCATGATACACTTGTGCAGATCATTTCCAGGAACCTGGCAGGGCACAGTCCTTGATTAGTCCTATAGTTGGACATTTCGCTTACACCTTGTTGGATTTGTCCCATTCACAGGTATAAGCCATCTTAGGCTAGGGCTACACAGTGGGAGTCATTTACTAACATCACTACATCAGTTTTTGGTATAAAGTTGCGTGACTCCTTTTTGAAAATTTTTGTATGTCCGTGCAACAAAATATTGTCACAGTCGTTTTTTTACTGTCATCGCCACTTGGGATTGCCAGTGGTGGCGATATTGACCCTGAAAATTTACACTTGCATTTACACTTGGAAACAGGAGTGAAAATTTCTCCACTCAGGGGCTAGCGTAGGGTTCACTCCAGGACCACGGACAGGCGGAGGAGCTCCTAATTTATGATGAGCCCTACACCTGGTCATAAATTAGGCGCTTCCTCTGGCGGTGCAGGGTCCATCAAAAACTGGTGTAAAAAGACCATCTTTGATAAATGACCCCCAATGTCTTTGGCTTAGTTCACATGCCGTGGCTGTGGTGTATTTCCTGCAAATTGCATGATCTGGACCTGGGCTTTTTGTAACACTACTGAGTTTTAGGGCTCATGCACACGATTATTTTGCGGTCTGCAATTTGTGGATCTGCGAAACACAGATACCAGCATTTTGCGGAACGGTATGGCCGGCCCCTAATAGAACAGTCCTATCCTTGTCTGTAATGTGGACAATAATCGGACATGTTTAATTTTTTTTGCGGACATAAAGACATGGAACGCACACAGAGTCATTTCTGTTTTTTTGCAGCCTCATGAATGGTTCTGTATACAGGCCAAAAAAAAAAACGGAACGGACACGGACAAAAATTACGTTCATGTGCATGAGCCCTTAAAGAGAATCTTATTAGCTTTATTTGTACTTCCAAACAATGCACTTTATTTGGTATGCAGATGAGGTCCACAGTGCCCAGCAGGGCGTCGCCAGCAGTTTCAAGAGCCCAGGACTAACTCCTGCATGTGCCCATGGTGGCCTCATTCAGAATCCCAAGATGGCCGCTTCATCTCCAGCATTACCTCCCCTTGTGCTTTCCACTCCCCCTCTTTTCATAGACATCACTCTTCCTTCAACTCCGCCCGCGACTTCAAAGGAGCGGCACATGCGCTATATCTGCAGTGAGTCCCATGCCCACTGCAGGGAAGACTTTGCGCAGATTCAGGCTGTACGCCTGTGCAAGTTTTCAGTGAGACACAGGCTGATGTCGAAGGTAGATAATGTTGGGGGAGAGAAGGATTGGGGCAAATTGAACATTTTTGACTGATCCTTTTGTTGTTCCAGGAGATAATCCTCTGCCAGAAGTGTCTGACATCAGCTTTCACTCTCCCTAATTGAATACACATACGCGTTGGGCCATTCCAAACGTGTATCGTATTTTTTGGACTATAAGACGGGGGTGGGGAAATGGCAGTGCGTCTTATAATGCAAATTCTATTGAGCGCTTCCATTATGGAAGTGGTCATTAGTATGGAGGAGGCGCAGGGAGTGGTGAATGAAGTGATGCGCTTGCTATACTCGCCACTCTCTGGTCTTCTTCCCAGCCCCACTCTGCACTGTGTCCTTACTATGTACAGCGTCAGGACTTGATGCATGTAGGCGCACACTATGACCTGCCGCTGTGCAACATCATGTCACAGTGCAGCATGGGACCTGGAAGAAGACCAGGGAGTGGTAAGTACAGGAAGAGAGCGCAGCCCGGACCAAAACAGGTAGGTTTATTTATTTTTGTCTAATTGAGGAGGAATGAGGGTCTGATACAGAGATCTGAACTGAGGTCTCATGGAGCTTAGGAGTCAGATCTTAGGTTCGAGAAGGAATGGGGGTCTGATCTGAGGTCTGATGGCGCCTGGGGTCTGATTTCAGGAGGAATGAGGGTCGGATACAGAGATCTGATGGAGACCTGATCTGAGGTCCGATGGAGCTTGGAGATCTGATCTGAGGTCTGAAGCTTGGGGATCTGATCTGAGGTCTGGAGTAGAGATGAGCGAACGTGCTCGAAACGAGAACTATACCGCTCGGCTCCCCTGCGCTAGCATGGGCGCTGGCAGCCACTTCCGTCCTCCTCAGGAGGACGGAAGCGGCTGCCGGCGCCCATGCGAGCGCAGGGGAGCCGAGCGGTACAGTTCTCGTTTCGAGCACGTTCGCTCATCTCTAGTCTGGAGCTTGGGAATCTGACGAAAAATGTTTTGTTTTTTTTTTTCTTATTTTCCTCCTCTATGTCCTAAGTGCGTCTTAGGCCTCATCCACATTTCTGTTTTTCACTGACGTGTGGTGTCCGCATTTTCCATTGATTTTAATGTGTCTGTTCACATTTCAGTATTTTTTGTTACTGACCATGGACCAGTAAAAAAATCACAGAGACATGCACTACTGTGTTCCGTGATGCAGACCAAGCACGCCCATAGAAGTCTATGGGTCTGTGAAAATCACGGACACGCCACAGATGGCATCCGTGGTGTGTCCGTTTTTCACTGAAGACTGATAGGAGATTCTTTGGAAATTAATTTTCAGCTGAGCAACGTCAGTGCGTTACAGATGACACACGGATGGTAAAAACGGACACGTGGACCAACCACGGATCCTTCACGGATGAAACACGTACACACACAGAAATGTGGACGAGGCCTTATAGTCCGAAAAATAGAGTATGTATATGGGGGAAGTCAAGGGAGATAGCCGTTGGCCAAACAATCTACAGCTATTGAACGTGTATGGCCAGCCTTAGGCTACTTCCACACTAGCGTTAGTACGGATCCGGCGGGTCCCTTCACCCGCCGGATCCGTACTGAGTAATACAACCTTGTGGATCCGTAATTCTGGATCCGGTTGTATTAGCGTTTAAACGGATCCGGAATAACCTCTATTGAAAGTCAATGGAGGACGGATCCGTTTACAAGTGTATCCACACCAAACGGATCCGTCCCCATTGACTTGCATTGGGGGTCATTCCGGATCCGTTTAGGTGCGGATAACTAGTACGGAGAGCAAACCGCAACATGTCGCGGTTTGTTCTCCGGTCTGAAGACGGAACGGAATGCTTTCAGGAGCCTCCGTTGTCTTCAGTTCAGTTTTGTCCCCATTGACAATGAATGGGGACAAAACGGAAGCGTTTTATTCCGGTATTGAGCCCCTATGACGGAGCTCAATACCGGAATTCCATAACGCTAGTGTGAAAGTAGCCTTAGATACAACTTTACAGTCCAAGTATATCAGACCTCCTCTTCTGTTACCTCCCCCGTCCCCTCCTCCCACTTATCTTTGTCTATGTCCATTTTTATATTTAAGGGGGAGAAAAAAGTTTTCCCTGCAAAAAATGGCGTTTTTAAAACACTATATATTAGTAATATCACACCATGGCTTATATATATCACTGATCATAATGTTTATTATTGAACCGTAGATGCATATATTAAATACGGCATGTTCCCCTGAGCTAAAAGGGAAAAGTCTGGGCATGTTACTGTAAATGTCACAGCGGGGAGGATAGGGTTAACCAAACACCTCACTCGGGCAGACTAGCTGTATAATCTGGAAAATCCTGTTCTGCTGCTTCCAGCTTTCACATCATTGGCCGTCCCAAGCCCCTACATAGCAGAGCAGTGTATGAGACGCCCCAGCTGCTCCGTGAGAGGTAGCCACCCTAGTGGTCACTCTGTTAGATCCCTCTCTTCCATAGTCCTATGCATATGAGCAGGGGCAGATTTGGCATCTTGGGGCCTCAACCTACCGCTAAGTGATGTGCCACCCGATCGGCCCCCTAAGCTCCACTCTCAGCTTAGCTGTGCAGCCTGGGCATTTCTGCTTCTGGTTTACAGCTGGAAAGGGCCCTGCACCCCCACGATATCTAGGGCCCTAAGCATTTGCTTGGTTTGTGTGGTGGTAATGTCCATCATACAGTTTGGAGGACACTGATATTAGTGACTTTCCTGTTCCTGCAGGAGTAGTCCCACAACTGTCCAGCGGGGGAGCGTGTCATTCACATTGGCTACCATTGTGCTATCAGAATGCTGGCTGCTGTTTATGGCAGCCTGTATTCAGCTGGAACAGGCTGTTTTCATGCACTCATCCATCCTGTACATCTCTGTGTTATATAACTGTTCTCTTATCCACGTCTGCTGAAGGTGTTGGTGTTTGATCCATAAATACATCTTAAGTCACTTGCAGGCCTTCATCATCAGTATGCTGCAAGCTTTTGGTCACAATAAATTCAAGGAGATGTCCTCAAACTTCTTAATGCAAAACAGTGTTAAGCAAAAGTTTGTTTGTAGGTTAGATTATTGTGTTCTCGGTTATTTCATCACATACTTTACAAGTGAAAGTGATTTGGGTAATATTGGAAACAGGGAAATGAATGGAATGATTGCTGTTTACGGGGAGAGAAGCGGGTCCAACATAGTCACATAGTCTGTAAGGCAGAAAAAAGACATCTGTCCATCCAGTTCGGCCTGTTATCTTGCAACGTTGATTCAGAGGAAGGCAAAAAACCCCTGTGAGGTAGAGGACAATTTTCCTCATTTTAGGGAAAATAATCCTTCCCGACTCCAATCAGGCATCAGAATTACTCCCTGGATCAACAACCCCTCTCTAGTAACTATAACCTGTAATATTATTACCCTCCAGAAATACATCCAGGTCTCTCTTGAACTCTTTTAGTGAACTTACCATCACCACCTCCTCAGGCAGAGAGTTCCATAGTCTCACTGCTCTTACCGTAAAGAATCCTCTTCTATGTTTGTGTACAAACCTTCTGTCCTCCAGACGCTGAGGATGTCCCCTCGTCACAGTCACAGTCCTCGGGATAAATAGATGATGGGAGAGATCTCTGTACTGACCCCTGATATATTTATACATAGTTATTAGATCTCCCCTCAATCGTCTTTTTTCTAAAGTAAATAACCCTAATTTTAATAATCTTTCTGGGTACTGTAGTCCACCCATTCCAGTTATTACTTTAGTTGCCCTCCTCTGAACCCTCTCCAGCTCTGCTATGTCTGCCTTGTTCACAGGAGCCCAGAACTGTACACAGTACTCCATGTGTGGTCTGACTAGTGATGTGTAAAGTGGCAGGACTATGTTCTCATCACGGGCATCTATGCCTCTTTTTGATGCAACCCATTATCTTATTGGCCTTGGCAGCAGCTGTCTGACACTGGTTTCTGCAGTTAAAGGGATTATCCAAGTTTAAATAACCCCCTATAGGATTCCCGGCCCCGCAGCCCTGTTCATACTTACCTGGTCCCCGATACCGGTTTTCTCCAGGATTGTGCCACGGCTTCATCTTCCTTGCCAGCAGAAATGCAGCCCCTCCCCCACCACCACCAGTCGACGGATGTTGATTTCTGCTGGTAGGGAGATGCAGCCACAGCTTTGGAGCAATCCTGGAGGAAACCGGCATCGGGGACCGGGTAAGTATGTGTAGGGTTGCGGGTCCAGGGATCCTATAGGGGTTTATTTAAACTTGGAGAACCCCTTTAAGTTTACAGAACTCCTTTTCCATGTCAGTGTGGTATTGCAGCCCAGCCCCATTCATGTGAATAGGACTGAGCTATGCCTAGGCCATGTGACCAATGAACATGACATCACTGGAACCTGATCAGCGAGGGTGCCAGGAGTTCGACCCCCCCCCCCCACGGGTCAGATATTGATGAACTTTCCTGAGGATAGGTCATCAATGTTTTAATACCAGAAAACACCCTTTAGGGATTCTTTTAGGATCAATGTAAAAAATGAACATCAGACGTCATCAAGTACATGACAGTTTCTTTATAGCAAAGCTAGACCCAGCCCTGTACCTCACATTGATCCGGCAATATCCTCATTCATTACTCTAATTGCTACGCTATTAATTGCTCCTTTATTTCAAGCTGGCAGCTCAGGGGCATGTCCTTTCTACTGCAGCTCTCTTCCTGTAACTGTCACTATAGCTAGTGGCAGCTGAAGGATGCCACTGAGCATGTGCGTCCACCTCAGTGAGGTGGACAGAGAGATGAGGAAAAGAACATACAGCAGGTACATTTTCAATAAGTCAGTGGCTATAATAAGTGTTTAATTACATACAGTTACAAAAGTATTCAGATTCAGTTGCTGGTTTGATAAATGTAGAATATTTTTTATGAGGTAACCCCTTTAAGAGACATTTTTTTGAGTATCCCTAGGCTAAGAAAATGAAAATACTTAAATATTACTTTATTATAAATATATTCCCAAATATCTTTCATTAGTTATAATGGCTCGTTTTGTCTAGGGAGCAATCATTAGGAGAAGCAAAACGGCCGCTGTCCTATTAGCACACAGAAAACCTGTCCTGACCACATAGGAGGACAAGTTACTGAGCTAAAGAGCTGCCTCATCCTCCTCTCTGCTTGTCAGGGGTTATGAGCCTGAATACAGATAATAAGATCTTTAGCTGAATTTCTGTAGGAATGGAGATCATGAGAAGACATGAAGCACAGAGAGGAGGTGAGATGTGGCTAATGAGCAGCAGCTCTTGTATGTAGTCTCCATTACCACAGTCTGTCCTGTCTGTCCTCTCTGTACTTCATGTCTCCTCATGAACTCCATTCCTACAGAGATTCAGCTGAAGATCTTATCATCTGTATTCAGGATCATAATCCCTAACAAGCAGAGCAGAGAGGAGGATGAGGCAGCTCTATAGCGCAGTGTTGTGAAGTAACTGGTTCTCCTGTGTGATTAGGACAGGTTCTGTGGGTACTAATAGGACGGCGGCCATTTTGTTTCTCCTAAGCATTGCTCCCCAGACAAAACGAGCCATTATAACTAATGAAAGGTATTTGGGAATATATTTATAATGAAGTAATATTTGTGTATTTTCATTTTCTTAATTTCTGGAGAATCCCTTTAAGTATCTTACAGGTGGCGGTTGTACGACGGGGCATATGGGGCATATCCCAGTCTTGTCCTTAGGCTCCGTCTGGTATTGCATCTTATATACTTATGCCCATTTTAATGTAGATTATCTGCAACACCAAAAGCCCCTTTTAAAGGGGTTGGCTCATAAAGACATGCCCTGTAGAGACGCCATTGTGTGAGAGTCCCTGTGATGTAATCTCAGCCGAAGAACATGCAAACGCTGATTTGTCGGCTGATGGGCATCTTCTGGACTTCACATCTATTGCCGGGATGCTGGAGACGCTCCATGCGGTACCCTGAAAAATGAATGCATCTTTCTCTGCTGGTGGGGCAACTAGAACTGCCCAAGATGCTCCCTCCCCAAATCATGTTTTCATGTGAAACATATTTTTAACAAGTTTTTGGCAGTCTACCTCAATATCTATATTAAACAAAAAAACATACAATCCTGCAGTTTTCCCTGTCCACTAAGCTTAATTATAGGCGCCACTTCTTGGCCTGTACAGATCATTTTACTGCAGTTATCTGCTTATTACAGGCAGGATTAGAATGACAGATATCACCTATATATAGATAACACAGGATCCCCTGTGTTAGGTGGTAGGTGATATCCCAGCTTATCTACTCCCTCCTGACCTCTGCATAGGACACAGAGCATGCCTAGAAAACTGGCAGTCCATGCCCCCGGCCGACCTGCTCTTCTGGGTGGACATGGCAAACGTGCCTTTCATCTGCTCCCCCACTCCTGTATTCCGGCTTGTCGGACCTGCTGATCTTCTCCTTTATCCGTTGGTGCAGGCTGTGGCCTACTTTCTGCCTGCATACGCCTCTCACTGACCTTAGGGGGCCCGTGCTCCTACCAGCTCTCAGAGGGCCTGCACGCATGTGTCCTAATCTTCTCCAGCCAATAGCAAGTATCCATTGATACTTAAGTCACCCTCCCCTGTGGGAAGTCGTCTGAGTAAGGCCCCATTCACACGACCGTATGTACATTTCCGCATTTTTGCGGATAAGATGCAGAACCATACGGACCCATTCATTTTTCCATAGGAGGAAAAAAATGCGGAATTCACACCGTGTGCATTCCGCATCACGTATCTCACGGAAGTTCCCCCGCAAAAAAAATAAAACATGTCCTATGCTTGGCCGCAAAATCATGTCCGTAGCCCCATTAAAGTCAATTGGTCCACAAAATTGCGGAACACTACGGAAGACTTTCCGTATGTCTTCCGTTCCGTTTTTATACGGATCACGGAATACATACGGTCGTGTGAATGGGGCCTAATAGGTTCTAGTCAGCTAGTGTCCTGCAGATGTGTGCTGTTTACATTTGTCTGCCCATGTACCAACTTCCTCCTGTTTTCTTGATTTCAACCTTTGCTGTCTGATCACTGTACTGACCTTTTGCTGCCTGGCTTGATCTCAGACTGTTCATCAGATTGCTCGTACTCTGTCTGCCCTGACTCCAGCTTGTCCCAGACTACAGGATCCCTCGGTGCTCCACACCAGAATCTCTTAATCCCCACGGGTCAGCAGTCACTTTAACAGAGACTACACTGAGAGGTAGCAGCCCGGTAGTTTCCCTGCGGTGAAGTCCAGATCCCTCTATAGGAGTTGAAGGGTGAATCCCAAGGAGGCCACCTTGATAAAGCCCTTGTGTCCATAGATAGATCTTTGTGAATTCATACTACCTACATGTATTATATCTCCTTTTGCCACCTCTTGGTTGGTGGCCAATATTTTGTGCCAGAATAACTACCAACACAGTCAATGTGGTGACTCTTATGCCATGCTGCCCCTTCATAGACACTTGTCATCTAGTAAGCCGTTTAGATTTTGCGCCTGCGGTGCATATACCAACTTTTTGGCAGAATTGTGGTGCTTTTTGCTTTGAAATAAGAACTCGTTCAGATGGGCAGACGGCACTATGAGTTACGTCTTTGGGGTGCAGTATTATCCATTAGAAACAATGCCATGGGCGCCATATTGACAGACCCAGAATACAGCCATGTGCTTTGGTGGATCGTCAAGGAACCTTGGACTTTTCCAGGAGTAGGGGGCCTGGCTGCCATTGCAGTCTCTGCCCCCATTCTTGAAAGAGTGAGTGTTCAGTGCAGTACGGAGGATATCCGGGAGAGATGACGTCTTATGGACGTCAGACAAAGAAGAGGTTGTTACAATAATTCCATAAAATGAGAACACTGCCAGCATTGTGTCTTCTGAGTTTTGAATGAACTTCTTGTAAGAACATGTAGCCATAGAAGAAACCACTAAAGTCTATACAGGGCCATTAGGGAGGAGCTACCTTTTTTCTTGCACTATTTTACATAGTAACCCCTTATGGCTCTCTCCACATACGATATGTAAATGCTGACACGTGCAGCCTACATTCACTGCCATACATGCTTCCTTTATACCTCTGAGCGTATGACATTCAATAGAATACAGATCCCGCTCAGGAAGCTTAGCAGAATTGCTGCAGAAAATTTCCCCAGCAATTTTGCAAGAATTTACAGGGAAATTTGCAACGAGATTTTGGTGCTATTTTGAAAAAAAAAAAAAAAAACTCCCCTCCCCTGTTAATAACATGGCAGTGCAGCTCTGATCTCACACTGGCTTCTGTACACTCAGCCTCCTGCCACGACATCCCTGTGAGATTGGCTGCAGCGGTCCGATGTGATGGGACAATGTTGTGTTGTGTAGGTTGGTCGGCACTCCAAAAATTTTTTTGTTTCTTTTCGTTAGGTGCTCAGTGGTCACATCTGTAGACAAAAGTTTGGAAAACACCACGGCACTTACAGTAGCTGGTTCTGAGAGTGAGGATGGCTGGTGCGGCACCCATCCTCACCCTCAGAACCAGCTACTGTAAGGCCGTGATCAAGGTCCTAGCTGGACCGAAACATTGGCCACTATGTCCATGTACATTTGGATGGATAAATAAAATATACAGCAAATATGCAATAGTGGAGTGCCGTGGTGTTTTCCTAACCGATGTGATGGGACGACATCACAGGGTTCCTGGTGTACAGAGACCTGCAGGTGACCAGGAAAAGAAGTTCTACAAGTGCCAGAGGGTGACTATAGTGTTTGTATTATATTTTATTGTTCCATTTTTAAGTGTTTTTTTCATTAATTAATTAATTTATTTATTTATTTAAGAAAAGCCACAAAAATCCCTGACCATTCTGCAGTTTCTGACATACTGGGGATCAGCACAGCAGGTCATTTTCCGCATGGAAAAATTGCTGGGATTACAATCCACTAGCGATATTCCATCTGAGAATCCAGATGAAAAATCTGCAGCAATTCTGTGATGTGTGTACAAGCCTTTACAACACATTTAGGACCTCGGTTTAATGCATACACCAGGATTTATAGGGTAAACATATAACATTATCTGACTCCCATACGTTTCATATATACATTTTTTAACTGGATATCGTCTACTGTGTTATTCCATATGGTTTTTTTTTGTGTTTTTTTTTTTTTTTTTTTTTTGCCGAATATTGCCACAGTCAGTGAAGTAGACTGCAGATTGCTTGTGTTTTTTCCGTATGGATTTTGTGTGTAAAAGCCGCAGCGTAATACAGTAGCAGCAAAGTGTATGATATCTCAAATCTCATGTGCATATTGCTTTTTTCTTAGGTGCAGAAATTGACCTGTGGTGTGGATTTTAAAATCTGCAGCGTGTCAATTGTTGTTGCGATTCCGCACCTTCTGTAGAGGAGTTTTCTCCATAGACTTCAATGGGGTTGTTAACAAAAGCCACATAAAAAAAACACAATAAAACCGTGAGGGTGCATTCACATCACCGTTTAGCTTTCCGTTCTTCTGATCCATCAGAAGAAGAGAGAGAAAAAGGAACCTGTAAAAAAAAAAAAAAAAAAAAATGGATCCTGTTGCATCAGTTATGCATAGGATTGAAACGGATCCGTTTTTTTTTTTTTACAGGATCCAGTAAAAACGGATCCTGTTGCATCAGTTGTTATCCGTTTGAGCCATTTCCGTCTGAGATCCGTTTTTTTAGATGGAAACAAAAGTACTGCATGCAGGACTATTTTCCTCGTCTAAAAAACGGATCTGAGACTGAAATGGCTCAAACGGATGACAACTGATGCAACAGGATCCGTTTTTTTACTGGATCCTGTAAAAAACAAAACAAAAAAAAACGGATCAGTTTCAAACCTATGCATAACTGATGCAACAGGATTTTTTTTTTTTTTTACTGGATCCTGTTTTTTTTTTCCTCTTTCTCTCCTTCTGAAGGATCAGAAGAACAGAAAGCTAAACGGTGATGTGAATGCACGCTGATAGTGTTTTTTTTTTTTTCTTGTGCCGATTTCATTCGGTTTTCCTGCATATAAATCTGCACCGCAGGCAATCCTGCTTACGTCTCACTATATGGACAGGAATAAGGAGATGATGGGGGTCATTTATTAAGACCGGCGTCTAAAACATCTTAATGACCCCTATATCTAGTGGTGGATCAGCCGAAATTATGAAGGGGTGCCGGCCGATTCTAAATGTAAGACAGCTATACCAATCTTTTTTTTTTTTTTGTTAATGTTTTTATTTTATTTTTTTATACGCCCTCCGCTGTGCTTTTTTATGGTATACCACTTCATGGCCAAGCTGTTGTTCTAAACCAGGGCTGGCCAACCTGTGGCTCCCCAGCTGTTGCAAAACTACAACTCCCAGCATGCCCAGTCTGCCTACAGCTATCCTACAGCAGGGCATTGTGGGAGTTGTAGTTTTACAACAGCTGGAGAGCCTCAGGTTGGCTAGCCCTGTTCTAAACGCTTCCACTTCCCAATAAAAACCCCATATACATGAGACATATGGGGTGAACCAGCTGATTTCAGCAGGACCGCTTGACTGTCATGTATATGGAGGTCACCTGACAGATGTTGTGGAAAGAATTAAATTTCAACGCCTGATCCTTTTTGTACAGAAACCAGCTTACTCCCTAGACGACACATGCATGCTTGGCCTAACCAAGCCTTCATGTTCAGCCAATGGCTACCATCTGCCCCTTATCCTTAGGGCTCATTCACATGTCCGTTCTGTGCGGAGGTGCGGACAGAAACACCACGGAAGTACTCCTTAGTGCTTCCATGCCTCTGTCCGCACCGACCTTCCAGATCGCGGACCCATTAATGTGAATGGGTCCGCATCCGTGATGTGGGGTGCACACGGCCAGTGCCCATGTATTGCGGACCCCACTACAGGCATGGCCATGTGCATGAGCTCTTCATTACGACCAATGCTTGTTTATGGAGACTGCACGGCCGTGCGCGCTCAATACCATGCACCTGTTTGCAATGGGCGTGTGCGAAATACTTGAAGCCAATAATTAGGAGGCCACATAATGTATATGACTGTACAGGTGTCCGCCAGCCCCTCGTCTCTTCCTATACACACACATTTGGCCGGGCCAGTTTGCTAACCCTCCGAAAGATCCTTCTGCAGGGAATTTTTCCACGCGCTATGGTTGTCTTTCGCTGGAGTCCAGCTTTGCAGTATTAACCCATTCGCCTCCAGGCCGCTCATCTTACGTGGAAGCGGCCCATGGGAGATGATCGGAAGACAGTGCAGAGAGAGAACATTAAGAAGCCCATAGGAGTCATAACAGGGACAGTGCCATTACAGCGCGTGATTTATTAGCAAAACTGAGGGTTAGAAAGGGGGGTGGGTGACTCAGAAGGATGGGGGACTAGGAAATAATGCATTCCATCCTCCAGGAACCAGAGGGGAACGTACGATGGATGAGCAGAGAGGTGGGGAGGACTGGAGAGAAGAAGGAGGGGGAGGCAGCAAAAGCATTTCCTGTGGAGTAATGAACCAGAGGAGTTGCTCGAATATGCACTAATAATACACCCAGTTTCCATCTCCTGTTCTGCAGAGTACACACGCCCTGCGCCGTGCCACCAGGTACAGCCTGTATCCTTCGGCGGCTGTACCCAGGGATAATTACATGTGCCATCCTTGTGGCACCAAACCGGGTCTATTTTTGGAATGCTTCTGATTTATTACGTGTAGACTGGGGAAAAAACTGCGAGAGCACCACTTTTCTCTTCTCGACTTGTCACGTGTCATCATCTGGCACGAGGGACACAATATGGCCTTTAAGGCTTTGTTCACACAGTGCAGTTTTGCAGGGACATTGCCTTATAGAAAAGCTAGGGTTGGGGCTCCACCAGTCAGTAAAATGAAGGGGATTTTTCTGCACTTTTACATCTTTAGTAGCATATATGGTGCAATACTTTTTTTGTTTTTTTTTTTCACTTCAGTAAAAATGCCAGCTCCAGATGTTAGATCTATGGGAAATATGAACACAGCAATCACTCACAAGAGGGATTTTTTTTTTTTTTTTGCACCTGGTGTTTTTTTTTTTTTTTTAGGTGCCATAGTTCTCACATCACCTACTTTGTAAGGGGAAAAAAACAGCATGATGAAAAACACTAGTGGGTAAACACAGTGTTTGCATAAGAACTGCACAAAAAAAAAAAGTAGCAAAAAACAACAACGCAGGTGCTCCCCCCCCAAAGAAAATGAGCAAATTCATTGAGTAAGCTGCCTAGTACGAACAGCAGTATGATCATTTTTACCTGAGCCATAATTAAGGGGTAGATAGCGCTTTACACCTTTACAGCCAACACTTGGCATTGTGTATAGTAATCTTAAAGGGTTATTCCCATCTTAGACAATGGGGGGCAAATTGCTAGGATATGCCCCCATTGTCTTATAGGTGCGGGTCTCACCGCTGGGACCCGCACCTATATCGAGAACGGAGTCCCCAAAGTAAAAGAGGTTGCACTGCGCATGCGCAGCCTCCCTCCATTCATTTCTATGGGGCCAGAGAAAATTAGCGGGGCGCTGGCTCGGCTATTTCCGTCAGCTACATAGAAATGAATGGGAGCAGTGACCGCGCATGCGCTCCCATTTGCTTCTATGGGAGCAGCGGGGGAGCTGAGCCTGGTGGTGGCTGGACCCCGGGAAACCTGGGTCCTCCAGGCGCAGCGCTCACCCCTCCGATCTTGATATATAGGACCCGCACCTATAAGACAATGGGGGGCATATCCAAGAGATAAGGGATAGATGATAGCGCTTTACACGTTTACAGCCAACACTTGGCACTGTGTATAGTGACCTTAAGACCCCTTTACACTGCTTTTTCCTGCAGCATTACTTCCTGGCAGTCGCCTGCTCGTCAGTGGAGGTGACTAATGCTATCACATGCGATCTCCTCCACAGTATAGGGAGGAGCGATCATTAATGCCATCGCTTATCCCCATACAGAATCATTGTCTGCCGGCAGCAAAGGGTGTTTAGACTGGACAATCTGCTGCTGGCGAATAATATTTTAGGTGAACGTATCAACAATCTATTATCCAATCATCAGGTAGGTGGATGCACCTTTTAACCCCTTAAAGACTGGGCCTATTTTCAATTTTGATTTTTTTTCATCCCCACGTTCTAATAGCTTTGAGTTTGAAAGCTTATTTTTTGCGGGACAAGATTTTTTTTTATTTTTTTTTATGCCACCATTTAATTTACCATGTCTTGTATTATACCTAAACTCTCTACCTTGCTGGTGTAGATTTCGGTTCTGGAGCACAGACACAGAATTATTAGGGGGCATGTGGCGCATCTGACGCCAGAAGGGGATAGATGAAGACCAGAATGTAAAACACTGGTCTTAATAAATGTCCTGCTGTATTATGGGGATATTCGCTCCTAGAAGGAACGGTTCTAGAGGAGAATACCTCTGTAACACTGCATCCGACACAATAGGGAATCTGACTTAAAAATCCTACAATCCAGTAGTACACTGCTGTGGGTAATTTATTACGGCTTTAAGGGCTCATGCACACAAACGTCTGTTTTGTCCGCATCGGATTCACATTTTTTTGCAGATCGGTTGCGGACCCATTCACTTCAATGGGGCCGCAAAAGATGGAGACCACATACAGTCTACATCTGTTCCGTTGCATCCGCAAAAATATAGAACATGTCCTATTATTGGCTGAATTATAGACAAGGATAGGACTCTTCTATTATGGGCCGGACGTTCTTTTCCACAAAATGCTTCCAGCTGTTGTCAGTGTTATGCGGATCTGCCATTTTGAGGACTGTAAAACAGGCCACATCCGTGTGCATGAGCCCGAACAACGAGGTTCTACAAAGTTGTGATATGGTAGTGTGCCTTAAAGGCTATGTACACCTTTTGAGGCAATTTTTTTCTTTTACGATTGTATGTTAATCATTTTTGGCTGAAAATCATTTTTTCTAATTGTCATTTATTAAAAATATCACAAAGGGAAGGCTGTTTTTCTAACTGTGTGACTGGTACGTTCATTTTCACTTTGTGTCTGTCAGCTAATAAATCTCATCTCTAAACTACTAAGAGGTCATAAACACTTATCTAAGCCACATTCTTATCAGTAAGGTACTTTCACACTAGTGTTTCTATTTTCCGGTATGGAGTTCCGTCATAGGGGCTCAACACCGGGGGGAAAAAAAAGCTTCCGTTTTTGTCCCCATTCATTGTCAATGGGGACAAAACGTAACTGAACAAATCGTAGTGCTCCAAAATGCGTTCCGTTTGGTTCCGTTCTCCTACCAGAGAGCAGCAAGCTGCGGTTTTCTTTCCGTCATGGGATGTGAAGCAAGATGGATCCGTCATTACCTACAATGCACATGAATGGGGAGGGATCTGTTTTCTCTGACACAATAAAAAACAGATCCATCCCCAATTGACTTTCAATGGAGTTCATGACGGATCCGTCTTGGCTATTTTAGAGATAAAACAACTGGATCCGTTCATAACGGATATACTGTATATATGTTTCAATTTTTGAGAATTTTTTTTAGCTAGTTATTAAAAGCTAAGTTTTATATCCAGCTTTTCTGTGACCTTATGAATTTTTCTGGCTGGTGTTTTCATCAGGATATTTTTTTCATACTGTGATATCTTTCAAAAATAAAGTTCCATTCATGGACTGCAAAAATGGATGCAAAAATTATACACGCAGTGGAGATAGTTTGGGTCAGGGGTTCGATACTACACTTCTGTGCAGATTCAAGGCAGCCATTACCAATTCACTTGAAAAAAAATAAAATTATAGAATTTATAATCACCAGCCTAAAAGTATTCAACTGAAAATAAAAAAATAAAAAAAAATGTTTGAAGCATGGTTCCATTTTATTCTATGGATTTCCGCAAATTATATTTTTTAGCATACTTTTAGAAAGGCCATAGCTTGGAATGTTGTTGTATTCCACCACCAGCGGAGGGAGCCGTTACAAGCCAGTGTAGTCCCGGAACAAGGTGACACTTTTCCCATTATACTCATCTGTGTTCACACAGCGAAGGAAGAAGTCACTAACATCACCGGTGGAGATGACATTCCCTCCGCGCTCAGTACTCACGGTGTAATCTCCAGTAAAAGGCTTGTCATCTGCACAGGGAGAGAACAGGGACAGGAGCAGGGTTATAGATACGGCTCCGACTGATAAAAGAGACATCACTGTGCTTACTGACAGTCTACAGGAATTAGCTAAAGCCACATGTAGCAGAGCTCTTGCTGCTAGAGTACCACAGTTCTGCCCGTCAGACCTGCAGCAGTCCCTGTACCTGGAGCACTTGTGGTAAATACAAGCCTGAATAATATATATATATATATATATATATATATATATATATATATATATATATATATATATATACATATACACACACACATATACATACACACACATACAGTTTCTAAAAAGGTCACAATAACAGCAGTCACCTGCGAGGTGTGGAGGAAGCACCACCACATAGTCCAGGCCGGAGTCCGTTAGGACCTTTTTCATCCGGATGTGATCCTCGGTCACTGCCTTAAGGGGAGGCGGCACTTTGGCGATATCCCACAGCAGAAAGGCTTCAATGCAAGCACATAAAATGGATTACTGATGACCATGGAGGTCACACATATATATTCAAAAGGTATACACAAAAGAGGTTGTCCAATATTAGAAAAACATGGCCGCTTTCTTTCAAAAACAGTGACACGCCACTCCATCATTGGGGCTGAGCTGCAATACCAGACACAACCTGTGGACAGGTATGGCGCTGCTTGAGGATGAAAGCAGCCATGGTTTTTCTGATCAGGGGCAGAGTCTATTTACGGATCATCTCCATGTGAAGCTCTTTGCTACGGATTTTCCATCCAGATTTGCTGGTGGTAAATCTACAGTATATCAGAATAAGGGCTCATGCACACGGCCGTTCTGTGCATTGGGGACTTCAATTTCTGTTCCTCAATGAACGGGCAACAGCCGTGCGGCTGCCGCAGATGGATCCAGGCCCATTCAACCTAGAGGCACAGAGAGAAACCCTGCGGAAGCACTCCATAGTGCTTCTGTCCCGTACCTCACCTTCTGGACTGCGGATCCATTCAAGTGAATGAGTCTGCATCTGTGATGCAAAAACGTCCGGGCCTGTATATTGTGGACCCGCTGTTTGCAATAGGGTCCCGGCCGGCATATGTGCATGAGCGCTAACAGGATGGCAAGAATGTTCCAGCAGAGAACTGTCCACCAGAACTCTCTGGATCTGGCCCCATTGACTATAATGAATTCCAGTGGACATCTGGTCACTACTCGGAAAATACGCTGGGATTCGGCTGGACAAAAACTGTTGCGTGCAACGGTTTTTGTCTTGCCTAATCCCAGCATATTTGTCGGGTATTGGATGGATCTCCAACGTAAACCATTATAGTCAATGGATGGCGGGCGGGCGGGCATTGTGTGGATCCTCAGCAGAATGTGCCCCCATCAGACCTCAGATCAGCAAAATGTGCCCCCATCAGACGTCAGATCAGCAGAATGTGCCCCCATCAGACCTCAGATCATCAGAATGTTCCCCCATCAGACCTCAGATCATCAGAATGTGCCCCCATCAGACCTCAGACTGTTCCCCCATCAGACGTCAGATCAGCAGAATGTGCCCCCATCAGACGTCAGATCAGCAGAATGTTCCCCCATCAGACGTCAGATCATCAGAATGTTCCCCCATCAGACCTCAGATCATCAGAATGTGCCCCCATCAGACCTCAGATCATCAGAATGTGCCCCCATCAGACCTCAGATCATCAGAATGTTCCCCCATCAGACCTCAGATCATCAGAATGTTCCCCCATCAGACCTCAGATCATCAGAATGTGCCCCCATCAGACCTCAGATCGGCTTAATGTGCCCCCATCAGACTCCATAATGGAAGCGCTCACTTGTATTCGCCTGATTGTACTAAGGACATCCCTGCTGGGCCCTCCCGGAGGTATTGGGCCCAGAGCATCGCCTCCCCTGCCCCCCCCCCCCTGCTGTGGATCCAGAGAGCACTGGAGACATAACATGGATACCAACGAGGCCAAAGAAGAATGGCGTGTAGTGATCTATTCTGTACTGAAAGTGAAATCCCTAAAGTGGAGTAGCTAACAGTGTCTACACAAACCATCAGAAGCTACAAGCCAGAGGTTCAGTTCCAGGTCTTTCATTGACCTCACGCCAAACACTCTCAAAAGCCATCATGGTGCACAGCAATGGAGGTCTATCCTCTTCAGAGAGCAGTCCTGCTTTGGTCTTGTATGCAGTGATACCTGGAGACCATGCAAGCCATGAAGAGACCTTCACAAAGGAACATCACATCGGGCCTACTCCAGGGATTATGGTGTGGGGTTGCAAAATGTATGATAGACCCCTCTAGTCTTCATTTCAGGTACACAAACAGCTCAGTGTTACATTGATTGGGTCATGGAACAGTGGTACGACAATTTCTCCAAGGGAGACGCTTTCTACAGGACAATACCAGGCTGCACGTTGCTTGTGCTACTGTGTTGTGTGGTCTAAATGTGCTACCTGCCTCCAGTGTCTCTGGACTTGTCTCCCATCGAGCAAGCATCTAAGAGGTCCATGGCCAGCATCAGATCTTGATGATTTGTGTGCCCAAGTGCATTCTGCATGGCAGAACATTCCTCAGTCAACCTCACTGATAGTATGCCAAGGCATGTAAGTGCCTGTGTTTCTGCGTGTAGCGTTGATGCTTGATAATGAGTAATTGAGATGTTCTGAATATTTTGTTTCGTTTTTTACCATTTGCATATCATAAAAGGGTCACTAACTTTTCAGAAAACTTTTGATATGTCAGAGATATATCAAAATTTTAGATTGGTTGGGGTCTGAGCGCTAAGACCAGTGTTCCCTGTAAACTGTGCGGCCGCACAGCTTCCTTTATGTCTCCACTCAGGGCCTCTGCAGGCCCGCTCACCGCCGCAGCCTGGACGTCATCTAATGGTGTGTGCCTGTTCCATACTCTGGGGAAGCCCACAATTTGGAATGGCCACAATTTTCACTGTGTGCATTGCTGTGGTGGGCAGCCCTAGAACTTGGAACAGGCATACTGACTACAGTACCCAAGCTAATGTCAGGACGTGCCTGTACGGCGCTCCAAGATGGCCCCGCTGCTACTGGAAGAGAAGGATACGTGCAGTGCGGCAAAAGAGGGGAAAAGAAGAAGGGATGGCATCTTCTTAGACCTAGTCCCCCCCGCCCCCTCCAAAAGTATTGAAGTGGCATCCAAGTGCCAAGATAAAGTAACTAAGTTTTCATGTGGAATATGTTTATGTTACACACATATAGCATACACTGTGTAGGGGGTTGTACTGTATATTGTACAGCATGGTGCAGGGGTTATATTGTTCGGCATGGTGTAACCTCCCTACATTTGCTGTACAGTATACATTATAATCCCTGTACCATGCCATACAATGTACATTATAATCCATACACCATGCCGTACAATTTACATTATAATCCATACACCATGCCGTATAATATACATTATAATCCATACAGTGTCGTACAATATACATTGTAATCCATACACCATGCTGTATAATATACAGTATAATCCATACACCATGCTACAGTATTCATTATAATCCATACACCATGCTACAGTATTCATTATAATCCATACACCATGCTGTACAATTTACATTATAATCCATACACAGTGTTGTACAATATATATTATACATTATAATCCATACAGTGTCGTACAATATACATTATAATCCATGCTGTATAATATACAGTAAAACACCAACACTGTCGGGTTATGTTGTATACTGTACAGAATGGTGTATGGATTATACTGTATATTGTACAACATGGTGTATGGATTATAATGTACAGTATATTATACAGCATGGTGCAGGGATTATACTGTATATTGTACAACTTGGTGCAGGGAATAGACTCTATACTGTAGGGGTTATCATGTATATTACACAGCACGGTGTATGGATTATACTGTATTATACGGGATGGTGCAGGGGTTACACTGTATGTCTTTAACCCTTACACTCCCAGCGCGGTACATGTACGGCGCTGGGGCGATGCAGGGAACATGGCGCCCGCTCGCAAGTGGCATGGCGCCCGCTCGCACTTACTTGATCAGCGGCGTCTTGCTGGGCGTTTAGATGCCGTGATCACGGCATGTAGTTGCGTCTGAACCCGGAAGCGTTTGCTTCCGGGTGGTGTACAGACACCCCGTGTGGCCAATCGGGGTGTCTGTACACCATATGAAAACTGTAATCCTCGCTGGTGAGGATTACAGTTTTCAAAGTGCAATTCTTATTCTGGCCACTAGATGGCAGGCCAGGATAAGAGATGAGCAATTCTTGGATTTATCTGAGTCTAGAAAATCCCTGATTGCTCAAAGAAAAAAAAAATGCCACAATATATCAGCTCATATGTGACCTTTCAAATAGTCAAAATAAAAAAATAAAGTGTTAAAAATTATATAAAAAATAAAAAAGATATAAAAGTTCAAATCACCCCTTTCCGTATAATTAAAAAATAAATACCTAAATAACAATAAATATAGACATCATGGGTATCACCGTGACTGAAAATTCCAATACGGCGAATTGTTTGGCGGAAAAAAGCGTCCAAATGGCGATTTGCCGTTTTTTGTCGCTTTTTTTTTTCTAAAAAAAATTAAATAAAAAGTGATCAAAAAGTCATACACACCCCAGAATGGTATCAATAAAAACTTCAGATCGCCCCGCAAAAAATGAGCCCCCATACAGCTCCGTACACATAAATACCAAGAAGTTATAGGGGTCAAGATATGACAAGGAAAAAAACAAAAAAACAAAAGGGCAACTTTCTAATTATTTTATCACTATCAAAACGCAGGAAAAACTATACATATTAGGTATTGCCGGATTCGTACTGACCAGTAGAATGAAAGTAACTGGTCAGTTTTAATGCACATCGAACGCTGTAAATAAGAAACCCGTAGAACTGTAGCGGAATAGCGGTTTTTTTTGCAATTTCACCTGATTTGGAATTTTTTTCCCGCTTCCCACTACACCATATGCAATATTAAATGGTGGCGTTGGAAAGTACAACTTGTCCCGCAAAAAACAAGCCCTCATACAGCTATGTGAACAGAAAAATAAAAGCGTTATGGCTGTTTGAAGGCAGGGAGCGCAAAACGAAAATGCATAACCGAAAAAACCTCCGGGAGTGAAAGGGTTAATGTGACAATTATTTTAGGTTTTCCTATCGCCCACCTTTGATGGCGCTGTGCCCAGCTCCGAGCCGACCCCGCTCAGCAGCTGCCAAGGCTTAGAGGGAACACTGGCTAAGACCTCCACTGATTTCTAGAGTGAGGGGACAGAAGCGAGCGCATATCAATCTCTCTGTCCTCTTTGCCGAGGATGCAATCGAGACCCCTAGACTTCTATGGAGCCCATCTTGTGCAGTGGGGAGAGAGAGAACGCAATATCCGTGTTCTTCTCTCCCCTTATTGTAGAGATAGGTGGAGGTATCAGAGCTCTTTAACATATCAAAAGTTTTCTAAAACGTTATCGACCCTTTAAGATGTCTATCAATCCTGTGATTTCCATAACTTTTCCTTCTGGGTGTTGCAATTTCAATGCTGAAGAGTATATAACTGATAAGTAAAAAAAAATTCTTTGTACTTACAAGACATGCAGCCCACCACTTTTCGAAGGCCATGTTGTTTCATTGCATCTACGACATTTTGTGTTCCCTCCGACATCATTGTGGTTGGACCTGTCAATGAATCAATGACCTGTTAGAACTGAGGTGTAACCTGAAGCTTTTAGGCCCCAGATACAAAAAAATCTAACACGGCCTCCATTTATATTCCTGGTCCGATAAGAAGTGACGCAACCAGTGTGCCCCAGCGGCACGGGATTCATGCTGAGGAATCTTGTGAACATTGTATGGGGGAGAGATACTGCCACCACACTCGCACCACTAGGAACACATCTCCCCCTAGATATAGGTCTATTCGTACGTATATATTGGATGGTCGTCTAGATCAGGGTTCCTCAACTACAGTCCTCAGGGTCGTGGATCAGGGTCATGTTTTCAGGATTTCCTTAGTATTGAGCAGGTGATGCACTGACACTAATTGTACCAGGACTGACCACAGGTATTCATTTGGTGGGATATTCTCAAATCATGACCAGTAAGTGGGCCCTGAGGACTGGAGTTGAGGAACACTGGTCTAGATTTTATCTGTAAGCAGATGATATGGAATGAATGTGAGTAGATGTGGAACATACACACCACTTATTGGAATACCTACAATGTTACGGCTTTAGGCTAGTTTCACATCTGTGGCAGAGTTTCTCCAGATTCGGCATTGCCAGATACTGCCGTCTGCCCACGGGACCCCATTGACTAGAATAGGGTCCGGCAGAGATCCGGCTATTACCTGGAAAATAGCTGCACGTCTGGCCAACTCCCGGCATTCTCTGCTAGAACAGCCGGCTGAAACAGCCTGCCATAGGTGTGAAGGCAGCCTTAGCGCCATTGACATTACCGTCCTATATGGCACCCTCCAAATATAGGATGTAGGCTGAGTTCCCATCTTCCTGTTCTTCTGATCCATCAGAAAAATAATTGATCCATCTTATTTTTAGCATCAGTTGTGATCAGTTTGTGTCAGTTCTGTTAGACATCAGTTATTTCTGAACGTCAGGTTCGTCAGATGCATGCAGGACTTTCTCCCGTCAAAAATAATTAATGTCTGACGGAACCAACGCCAACTGATGCTAGAAGCTTAAATGTTTCTGCTCAGCCCCATTAACTATAATGTAAACCAGCAGAGATCCGGCTGCAACCCAGCAAATAGGCAGAGCGTTTTTTCTTCTGTCCGATCCTCGGCATATTTGCCAGGATCTGGACGGATCTTCACTGGTCCCAGTTATAGTTAATGGGGCCGGTCAGAGGCGTTCAGGCTTCCGGCAATGCTGGAATGCAGACAGATCCGGCAGACTGTTCCGTGATCCAGATCAGATTTTTTTCTATTTTTCTGTTCTGACGGAGAAGACCGGAAGGCTCAACAAAGATGTGAATGAGCCCTTATACAGGCATGAGGCCACAGAACGAGCACCATATGCTCCCATAGCTACACCAGCTCTCCTTGGCATATTTGCAATTGGTCACTGGCTCCCTCTAGTGGACAATACACAGTATGACAAATGACTATCAGAAGATAAATCCGGCAGTCGTATAAAAGGAAGAATGTAGTCAACTTGAAGGCACGCATAATCACAGAGAAATATACGTAAGGAATAGACTTGGCAATAACCAAGTACATGAATACTGGGGGAAAAAAACAAAGCGCACACGTATTATATAATCCCAGAGCGTATTCCCCCAGTGTGCCACTAGGGGGCAGGCTGCACACAACCTTGGACAAAGCTCCGTGACCTTTATACATATATTCTTCAATGTCGTCAATGACGATACCTTTTCCTGTAGCAGTTTCCAAGTCTCTGCTGAGAGAGCAAATCGATGCGAAAAACCTGAGACAAGTTGTAGAGCGCAAATTCTAATTTCTTCTTTTCACTTTAGATGCTTTCGATATGCACTGCCTTGTCACTATGACAGAGGAGCATCATAATCAGGGGTGCACCACCAATGAGGCCAGGTGAGGCGATCGCCGCAGGCAGCACCAGGTAGAGGCAAGAGGGGGGCAGCGGAAGGGGCATGGGCTGAAGAGAAGGGGTTACGTTAAGAAATTGGCATTGGCAAGGGGGGGGGGGGGCGGTTTCAGTTTTTACCTCAGGCAGCAGAAAAGCTAGGTGCGCCCCCAATCATAATGCACAATAATATTGCCGCTCGACACGAAGTCCACCTCCTGTGGTGGTACAGGTGCTGATGATAGGGGGATCTAGGTCCCCACTGATCCAACGCGTATCCCTTAAATACCAGATATCATTGATCTTCACCAATCTTGATCATTACTGCCGGGACCTCAATGACATCTTGACCTGCAGCTGAGAGGCGCCCAAGACCCCCTCTATTAGCCAAAAGGAAGAGATGCGCAAAAAGCAGTTCGCACTTTTTGGTAGGTCCAGCCCAGCGTAGACTGAGGGCGGTTACAGGAGCTGGACCCAGGGTGGTTATTTATAAAGGGGTTGCCCAATGACAAACAAAGGATCCACCTCCAGCAGTCCCGTAGAGGTCTCCCTTTTTTCCCAGGAGCCTCTTGGACATTCTTTCACAAGTATCCAGGACCCTGGGGAACTCAGCCATTCGCCCATGGACCGAATCCGCACTACAAATGCCAGCAGTCCGGACTCCTGCATGTTCCACTTTCAACTGTCTGTGGTGAAGCAGGAAGCAATCAGTGGTTCAGCACAAGCAGGAGCAATGCAGTGATGTCATCATGTCTGCTTGCGCTGAACCACCGAGGGCGAATGATGGGGATGACAAGAGCCCAATGTGGGGTGGATGAAGATTTATATTAGCGTACAGGGCATTGCTCTGTGGGGGCACTTATGAGAACATCATATTTATGGATGGCAGCCACTTAAGGGGCATCACTCTGCGAAGGAGCATCACAGTGTGGGGACATTTAGGGGACATCCTACTGTGAGGGAGGCACTTGAAGGCATCATACTGTGTGGGGAGGTACTAAGGGGGCATCATACTCTGTGGTGGGTGTGACATCATCATGCTCACTGATAACACCTGACCACTTGGGGGTGGATTGTTCTTAATTTGCGCCAGCTGTACTGTTTCTTTGTCCATCCTTTTGGGGAGGCAGTCAGGGACAGGAGATATTGTTTAATATGTCTTCCCTGTAGCTCTCTGACTTCCACAGGAACTTGAATGAACTATGCCGTGCCTTTTGGTCTGACTAGCAAGCCAGCAGATGTATGGGATAGGACCTGTTGATGACATCACCTGTGGTTGCATAAGTGGGGTCTGAGCGCTGAGACCCCCGCTAATCTCCAGAACCAGGGGAGAGAAGCACTCGCTTTGTGCACTCATGGACTTTCTATCGAGTCCGTCTCGCTTTCTGCCCTGCAGTGAGGAGAGAGAATGCGCTAAAATAAGCAACCGCTTCTCGCCCCTCGTTATAGAGATCGGTGGGGGTCTCAGCGCTCAGACCCCCACGATCTAAACTTTTGATATGTCCCTATAACATATTGAAAGTTTTCTGGAGGCACAGTGACCCCTTTATCGTTGCAGCCCCGGCATGTTGATCAGCCAGTGATTGAGAACAGAGAGAGGTAGAATAGAACAAGATGGAAGAGCCTTCTCCGGGGGCTGTTGGCTCCTGAGGGCCCCTCTGTGTGACTGCAGTCAGAGGAGACAGGAAGAAACAGGTGTTTGGTCCGACACCCGATTGGTGGTTCAGATAGAGACAAAAGGGGGTAGGAGCTACAGGTGTAGTCAGGCCTGTTTACAGTCAGAGGGCAGCCGAGGAGCAGGACAGAGAGGACGCACTCTACGGTGCGACCACTCAGTGCAGTCTTTTTAGGGTTGAGGACCATACGACCAATAGTGGGCAATAATTAAACTAATTAGGACTGCACAGCTTACTCTGTCTGTCTTGTTAATGAGAGTAACGTGTGGCTGTTAATCATGTAGGCCGACTAAATAGTGTGGTCCTAATTACTTTTCACCTGTATACTGTCCCTGCAGGACCAGGAAGCGGCTTGGTCCCGTAAACTTTGCAGCCAATCACAGGCCTCAGCAGCTTGACCTGTATATCACAGCTGTGACGTAGCGTTCAAGCCACTGTGACCCCTGAGACCTGTGATTGGTGGCAGCGCGGTCACGGGACCAAGCTGCCAGGGACTGAAAGTGGCTGGGAATGGAACGGCGGAGGGACCACGGACAGGGGAATGTGGATTTTTTTTATGTTCAGGTGACAGTAGAGGACCCAGGGGTTGTCAGGTACAAGGCCGGACAACCTATTTAACGTACAAGAAGTGCTGTAGTTCTACTGTTCATAATTAAAGGGGTTGTGTCATCTCCTAGCGATATGCCCCCAATGTCCGATAGGTGCGGTCCCACCTCTGGGACCCGCAACCATCTCTAAAACTGAGGCCACAAAGAAAAAGAAGAGCAGACTGCGTATGCGCAACTGTCCTCCATTCATTTTTACTGGACTTCTGAAAAAAGCCAGTGCTTGGCTATTTAAGGCAGTCATGCCTAAAATGGAGGGCAGCCTCGCATCCTCAGTTGGCCTTCCTTCTCTTTGCGGGCTCCGTTTTAGAGACAGGTGAGAGTTCCAGAGGTGGGACCCACACATATCAGACATTGGGAGCAGATCTTAGCGATCTGCCCCCAATGTATGAGATGACACAACCCCTTTAAATTTAATTTGGGGGTCATTTACTGTGCCCCATGCCAGTTTTCTGGCACAAAAAAAAAGTCGCCATGACTTTTTAAATGCTATTGCGCCTAAAGTTAGTTGCACGTGCATTGCCATTTCTTCGCCTTTCTATATATATTTACACACTATTACATACAGAAGCATATGGAATAACATGTTTTTGTTTTGTTTTTTTTTTGGGGGGGGGGGGTACCTATGGGCCACAGATGCCACTGTATGCCTATATAATGGCATCCATAGCAGACATACAGCTGGTCCTCCACCAATAAACCATTGATGGTTATAAAGGCTCATTACTTACATGGCGCCATTACCTGGTGCTGTATAATGCAACATAAACCGGGTATGAACACAAACATACAAATAATATTACATAATGTAGTACAGGGTAAGGGCTCACGCATGCAAATGTATTTTCTTTCTATGTCCACTTCGGATTTTTTTTGCGGACCGTATGCGGAACCATTCATTTCAATGGGTCTGCAAAAAATACAGAAGTTACTCCGTATGCATTCCGTTTCCGTATGTCCATTCCGCAAAATAATAGAACATGTACTATTATCGTCCGCATTACGGACAAGGATAGGACTGTTCTATTAGGGGCCGGCTGTTCCGTTCCACAAAATACGGAATGCACATGGACATCATCTGTATTTTTTGCGGACCACAAAATACATACGGTCGTGTGCATGAGCCCTTACAGATAATATAATACAGGAAATAAGATAAGAATACATTACTGAGGTCATTCCGGGTCCCCAGGATAATAATAACAGCGTCCTGTCCCTCCACGGCCTTTGAGACGTCCCCCTTATTCAGCACATCTCCAACCACGACTTTTGTAGGCTTGGAGTCAGCCGGAAGGCGAGCGGGGTCCCTCACCAGGACAGTCACCTTGTACCCTGTAGGTAAGATAAGACTAATCATAATACATAGAAGAACATGGCGGCTGAAATGACCCGGATAAAGGTGAAACACAACTGTTCTGTTGCTTCAGGTTACCATTGACCCTCTTGTGGTAGTATTATTGCCCTTTTGAACTGAGATATACTCCAGCAATGGTATGTGTCTTACACTCCCTCAGTTGTACTTGTGTAATACTTAAAGAAGAACTCCCGCAAAAAGTTTTATTCTCTGAAAGGTGCATGATATAATCTGTAGTGATTGTCATTTTCTTATCAGTGACTGTTTCTGTGAGTAAAAACCTCTCTTCTTAAGCCTTATTCACACGTCCGTGTTCAGATCCGCGAGCAGGTGGTCAGTGAGGAATCCGTGAAGGATCCGTGTTGGGTCCGTGTTTTGCCTGAAAAATAATTTTCAAAGCATCTCTTCTTAATGATCAGTGAAACATGGATGCAACACTGATGACATGCGTGAGGGATCCGTGGTTTTCACGGACCCATAGACTATAATGGACGTGATGGATCCGTGAACACGGACAAAATAGAGCATGCATCCGGGCTAAAAACACTGACCCGCGGACCGTGCTAAAACACTGATGTCTGAATACACACATTAAAATGAATGGGGACGTGTGCTGTCTGTGGAGAACACGTGCAGCACACGTCCGTGAAACACTGACGTGTAAATGAGGCTTTATTGTAGCTGGGTCATGTGACCAACTCCCTGACCTCCAACTGACCCAGGACAGAAAGCCAGTAACTGCTCTATTCATTTCTATGGGAGCCTCACTTTCAGTCTCATAGGAATACATAGAGAATTAGACTTCCTGTCCACACATAAGTCTCTGTGTGAGTTGGTGGGTCTAATTGCTGGTCACATGACACAGATAAGAAACTTCAGGATGATAGAAGTCAAAAATTCAGACACTGGTAAGAAAATTACATTCACTACATATTACATCATGTACATTTCTAGCAGGACATGAAATAAAATTTTTGTCGGGAGTTCTTTAAAGGAGTTTTCCCACAAAAAAAAAAAAAAAAATATATATTTTACAGTTTTCCAACCAGCTTCTCGATATGAATACTTTTGTAATTGGATGTAATAAAAAATTTGTATAACCACCGAGTTATCCACTGAAACCTATCTGTATAGCGCCACCTGCTGTTTGTTTTTTTCTTATTTCTTTGTCCTGCTGACTGAGAAGGCCGCACATGCTCAGTTTCATCCTTCAGCTGCCTCCTGAGCTGTGATAGGAAGAGCATGAACACACCTTCTGAGCTGTGATAGGGAGAGTAGAGACACGCCTCCTGAGCTGTTATAAGCAGAGCTGAGACACACCTCCTAAACTGTTATAGGCAGAACTGAGACACGCCTCCTGAGCTGCAACAGAAAAGACACTCCCCCTGAGCTGTCAGCTTGATATAAATCTAGCAGAACAATGAATGTGGAGATCTCTGGATCCATGTGAGGTACAGGGCTGGTTCTAGCTTTGTTAGAAAGAGATTTTCATGTCCTATATGACGTCTGTTTTTCATTTTTTACATTATTCATGGAATACCCCTTTAATCGAGCTGCCACGCTGCGAATAGGGGATAACTTAACGTAACCAGAATACCGTTTTAAATCTCTAAATGTGACTCGTCTAAGCCCCTGCGGCCCTCCAGCTGTTGTAAAACTACAACGCCCACAATGCCCTGATGTAGGCCGATAGCTGTAGGCTGTGCAGGTATGCTGGGAGTTATAGTTTTGCAGCAGCTGGAGGGCCGCAGGTTGGGCATCCCTGGTCTAAACGATTACCTCAATGTACACAAAGAGCAGGAGCTCCGTACAGTATTAGAATGTATTGGCTCCAATGAGCCGAAGTTATTACTTAGCGAAATCTCGCAAGACTTTGCTAAGTAATAACTTCGGCTCATCGTAGCCAATACATTCTAATACTGTACGGAGCTCCCGCTCTGTACAGTATTAGAACAAAGTTTTTTGCGAATCAACTTTGAAGGTTTCATCTGAAGTTGATTTGCTCATCCCTAGTAGTCAGCTTACAAAAATCTCAGAAAACCCTTTTAACCATACAAGGGCTTGTTTTTTATGTGGGACAAGTTGTGCTTTCTAATGGAACCAACTAATATTACATACAATGCAAAGCTGGAAAAAATGCCTTAATGCAATAGAATTTTACTGTTTTACTGTAAAACGTATGTCCTCCACTGAGGTTTTTGCGAACTTTCTGCAAATATAGCGAGACTTCCTTCCTCTCGCTTCTATCACGTGTCAGTTTGTTTATTGGCATAAATTACTGTATCAAAATTTTAAGCTTCGTATTTTAAGGTCGCCAATATTATTAAAAGAAGAACTCCCGCAAAAAAATTTTATTCTCTGACCTGTTAGAAAGGTGCATTATGTAATCTGTAGTGAATGCAATCTTCTTATCAGAGACTCTAATTGAGAGTTATCCACTTTCTTCTTATTGTAGCTGGGTCATGTGACCAACTCCCTGACCTCCAACTGACCCAGGACAGGAAGCCAGTCACTGCTCTATTCATTCTTATGAGACTGAAAGTGAGGCTCCCTTAGGAATACATAGAGAATTAGACTTCCTGTCCACACATAAGTCTCTGTGTGAGTTGGTGGGTCTAATTGCTGGTCACATGACACAGATAAGAAACTTCAGGATTATAGAAGTCAAAAATACAGACACTGGTAAGAAAATGACATTCACTACAGATTAAATCATGTACATTTCTAGCAGGACATGGAATAAAATTTTTTTGCGGGAGTTCTTCTTTAAGGTCATTTTAAAAGAATCGGGTTTGGATTGCTCAACCCTGAATGCAATCTTTGACTCGTGACACAAAGTTCTGGGAGAATTCATAGAAATATCAGCGACGATTAACTAAGTGTAAAGCAACATGTAATAAATTTGGCTGCCAATGATTTTTTTTTAACTTGTTTTTTTTAAGGAAGTAAATGGTTAACACTCAGCAGATTTTAGCCGGAGGGAGGGGAACAAATTCTGGCTTATCACTGAAAACACAGGCAGCGTGACTCAGCAGAAGCGCCCGAATATGTGATATCTTCATAGGGAAAGTCACATAGCAGGGTGCAATCACGTGCTGTGGTCGGATCAGTGTTTATCACGATTATGGCAAAATCGTGGTGAATTTGTGGCATAAAAAAAGCAAAAAACAAAACAATGTGAATAAATGCTTAGAAAATGTTACAAGGTAACATCTGACGAGTCGGCCATGTACATAAGGCGCTGTTCACATCTTCTGTCTGTACAGGAAACGACTGCATTTTTTTAATATAATGCATTATATACATAGGCGTAGCTATAGGGGGTGCAGAGGTAGCAGTCGCTACCGGGCCCAGGAGCCTAAAGGGGCCTAAAGACACTTGTGTCGCATAAGAAAACACACTAAGCACTGAGGGAAGGGGGGCCCAAGCTGAACTCTTGCACCAGGGCTCATGAGCCTTTAGCTACGCCCCCGATTATATACCTGACGGAAACCAAAAGGACCCCCTTTAGTACACTTCAGGCCCATAGGGGCCTATGAACGTGTGTTGGAAACTGTCTCAGCTACTTACAAACTTAGGGCATTTACCATTACGCCTTTTATGCTAGAATTCTGCCGTAGAAAAGTCGCCGATATTGTTGCACATTGTATTTGTAATGAAATATGAAACTTTTTGGCCTTTTCAGGTTTGGCGGGAAAAAGGGGGCGGGCCAGAAGGGCACCCAGAACTGTCTTTATTTACGCCAGTTTTCGGGTGTAAATAAAGAAACCTACGGCAGTTAGGAGGAAGCCATAGATGTAAGGCTACTTTCACACCAGCATTTTTGCTGGATCCGGCAGGGTTCAGCAAAAACGCTTCCGTTACTGATAATACAACATTTAACATACCCAAGACGGATCCGTCATGAACACCACTGAAAGTCAATGGGGGACGGATCTGTTTTCTATTGTGTCAGAGTTAAACGGATCTGTCCCATTGACTTGCATTGTGGGTCATGACTGACCGTCTTGCTCCGCATCTCGTGACAAAAAGAAAATTGCAAAAACTTGCCGCGGTTTGCTCTCCGGTATAAGAACGGAATGGAATGCTTTTTGGAGCACTCAGTTCTGTTCAGTTACGTTTGTCTCCATTGACAACGAATGGGGACAAAGCAGAGGCGTTTTTTTCCCGTTATTGAGACCCTATGACGGATCGCAATACCGGAAAATAGAAACGCTAGTGTGAAAGTCACCTTAGCGCATAAGACGGTCTTGATGTCCCCCTGGAGGCTTTCAGTCTACAGCTGTCTTCTCTACTTCTCCATCACGGGTGAATTTTGTATTTCTAGGGGCTCCCCTTGCACTACTAAGATCCTTCCCATGTTGACCTCTGCCCAGTCGGCCCTGCTCTCAGCTTTGCAGTGCGGCCTTGGCTCTTCCCCTGTACAACTGCCCCAGCAGAACTAAATACCACAGTGCAACACAGAATCCTGCCACACCAGCGACATTATTCAACTGTATTATCGTCCTGAGGACAGCGATACAGTTAAATTCAGAAGAACACCTCGCCACCGGTCAGGTGCCTACGTACCTAATGCTCCTTGCCCTAATTAATACTGGCCGGTGGCCATGAGGAGGGCTCAGGAGGCCCCTACGTGGAAGTTTCTCTGTATGGTCTATGGTCAGTCGGCCTCTGCTCTGATCTCTGGAGCGCCAAGCTTTTGTTTGGTTTACATGGTAGTAAAGTCCACCCTGCACGCCGTGAGCTCAGCCAAATGTGCGCATATATTTTAGTGCGAAGAGGGAGACAAGCGGCTATCTGATATTTCTGGCAGCAGTTTCACTCCTAGAAGAATCAGGCATGTTCAAATCCCAACATGCCCCATCCTCATTTTCCCACAACACCTGCCGTCAGGGAACAGATAGTCAGCCAATCTGCAAGATGGCAAAATCTGCACGATCAGATCACAATCTAATGTCTAAGGGAGGTAGATCATACCTCCCAACCATCCCAGATCCGGAAGACAGTGCCAGATTTCGGTGACTGTCCCACAATCCCAGGGCGGCTGAGGTATGTCCTGCCTTCAACTGTCTCTGCATCCTGGAGACCCAGAGACAGTTGAATGCAATGGTGAAGCGGGGAGCAATTGGCAAACTGCTTCACTATTCACAGGAAGGTGCTCCCCCCCCCCTTCTCCGCAACAGGAGTGACAAAGTGACATAACCAGCAGAGCAGAGGAATGGTGATCATCTCCTGGCCTGTGCACTCTTGTGCTCAGCAGGCGCAATGACGTCACTTCATCGCACCTGCTGCTGGGAAGGGCATGATCTCCTCCATTCACCAGGGGACGAGACTAGGTGAGTATTATTTTTTTTCTATTTTATTACCAGTACAGGCATCACTGTTGTAAGGTGGGCACTAAGGGGCAGCAGAGAAGCACTATTGTGAGATGGCACTAGGGCAACATTCTGTGCTGTGGGGGCACTAAAGGGGCATTATACTGTCTGTGGGGGCACAGAGGAGGCACAAGTTAGAGGCGTAGCTTAGTGTCAAAATAAATTTCCGTGGTGTGCTATATGTGCGGCTGATAATATCCCTCCTTGTTTTTTTTTTGTTGTTTTTTTTTTTAATCAATACGTTTTTAGTATTTTTCCTGCTTGGGTTTTTTTTTTATGAGTTGGGAGACATGGTATATTCCTAGGTGATGGACATGCAGTGTAAATTAAGCTGTGGTCAGGATTTTAAAGGGGTTGTTTCAGTGTAAGAAAATTGGGTATACTTACCCTCACCAATCTACCTCCACTCCAGTTCTTATGCATACAGGGGCCCGACTGGCTTTGCTTCCCGGTCCTGTCTTGACGCCAGGGGCATAACTACCATAGCGGCAGACCATGTGACTGCTATGGGGCCCAGGGCAAGAGGGGGCCCAGTCTTAGTTGGGATCATCCCCTCTTCTACTGGAGGTGAAGAGGACTCTGCCCTCCAAAGGAACAACTTTTAGCAAATGAGGCAGTGGAAAAATGGCTGAAGGGGTCATTGAAAGAGGTTTAGGCAGAAACCCTTCTGTCCTGTGTGGGGGGCCTGGTTTGATCCTTGCTATAGGGCCCTGCTTGATGCGGAGGAAACGCCTGTTTAGCTAATCAGTGACTGAGGTGGGTCACCGAGGAGGTATCTGCTGGGCACTGCTCTACCAAATGACATGCATGCTCGGCTGTGCATGCCCTGTAGTGGTTTTTAAGGACTCACATGCTTTATTCTGCAGCACGGGGCCTCCGCCACAGGGAGCAGTCTGCTGTGTTCATGATATGCAGGCTCCACAGAACTCCAGCCGCTAATTGACAGCTTTCTCTCTCCATATTAGGGTGGCTGCACATGATGTAGATTATGCGCTGATTTTCAGTGCGTAATACAGTACCAGCAAAGTGTAGGAGATTACGACAAGTCTCATGTACAGTTCTCTTTTTTTCTTAGGTGTGGAAATTGACCTGCTGATTGTGTCAATTGTTTGTGTGATTCCGAACCTTCTGTAGAGGGGTTTTTATAGACTTCCCATCACATACAATGCTAGGATATGCCCCCACTGTCTGATAGCTGCGGTCCCACGTAAAGTGCACTGAGGGCGGGCCCAAACCACTGCCTGCCCCTCCCTCTCCTTCCTCATTGACAGGGTCAGGCCAGATGACTTTGCAGGAACCTGGCTTTGTCAATCCATAGGGAAGGAGGGGGGTGGGAGAGAAAGCAGGAGGAGTAGGGGGTGCACAGAGAGGCTCGGGGCCCGCCCTCACTGCACTGCACTGCTCATTTACATATGGTTACGTCTATGTTCACATTTTTCTCCCATTTAAGATTTAAGCAGGTGGAAAAAAGTGCAAAAGCGTTTTTTATTCTGCAGAGTCCAGTAAAAAAAAAAAACATATATGGTAAACGGATATGATTTTTTTTTTTTTTTTACAGTGGAACCCTATGGTGATGGTACTGTATGTTAAACATGGGACAAAAAAAAAAAAACAGATTGCATTCGGTATTTTTGCGGACCCATAGACTTCAATGGAGCCATATCCTGATTTACACTGACAAGTATAGGACGTGTTTTTTTTTTACACGGAAGAAAAGGGCCAAATAGAAGTGAATGGGTCAGCATCTAATCCTCAAAAAAAACGGATCCACTTTTTTGCAGACAGCATACGGCCAATCTAAATGAGCCCTTAAGGGTATGACCACATGGCATGGCTGTATCGGCGTTGAAACGCGAAACACCTGATATGTGTACATACCCTTAGGCTTTTTTTTTCTTTTTTGCATTTCATTGTGCTTGAAAAATACACCAAGCATTTTTTTTTCTTGCAGTAGTTCCTAGCTATATTTTTAGAGGTCAATGCAGCGTGCCCAGGGGTCGTGCCGGGGACGGCGCAGCAGTCGTACCGGGGACGGTGCAGCGTGCGCAGGGGGTCGTGCAGGGGACGGCGCAGCGTGCGCAGGGGTCGTGCAGGGGACGGCGCAGCGTGCGCAGGGGACGGCGCAGCGTGCGCAGGGGACGGCGCAGCGTGCGCAGGGGACGGTGCAGCGTGCGCAGGGGACGGCGCAGCGGACAGCGCAGCGTATACAGGCGCACTGTGCGCAGTTGTGACAAACGTCTATTCACAATGTTTTTGAATGTAGCCAGCTGCTATTTTAAAGGGGCGGTGCCACAAAAAAATATTCTATATTTTTTAAACCAGCATCCGGATTTGAACACTTTGGTAATTGCATGTAATTTAGACTAGCCACTGGTGGGGGGCGTGACTGGATGGCTGCCTGACAGGAAGTGCAGCTTGCGCAGGAGTCATGCCGGGGACGGCGCAGCGTGTACAGGCGTCGTGTGTGCGGGGCAGCGTGTACAGGCGTCGTGTGTGCGGGGCAGCGTGTACAGGCGTCGCGTGTGCGGGGCAGCGTGTACAGGCGTCGCGTGTGCGGGGCAGCGTGTACAGGCGTCGCGTGTGCGGGGCAGCGTGTACAGGCGTCGCGTGTGCGGGGCAGCGTGTACAGGCGTCGCGTGTGCGGCGCAGCGTGTACAGGCGTCGCGTGTGCGGCGCAGCGTGTACAGGCGTCGCGTGTGCGGCGCAGCGTGTACAGGCGTCGCGTGTGCGGGGCAGCGTGTACAGGCGTCGCGTGTGCGGCGCAGCGTGTACAGGCGTCGCGTGTGCGGCGCAGCGTGTACAGGCGTCGCGTGTGCGGCGCAGCGTGTACAGGCGTCGCGTGTGCGGCGCAGCGTGTACAGGCGTCGCGTGTGCGGCGCAGCGTGTACAGCGCAGTGTATACTGCCATCCCTCATGCTCTGTAGTCATTACCTTTCTCCAGCGCTTGTCTCAGGGTCACTTTCCCGGTCATTCCTGTGGCCCCAAAGATGACAATATTTTTAGGTGCCATCGTGACTGATCCACAGAAGTTGCAGGCTCTCAGTGCATGTTATAGAACCCTGGTCACACTGCCTGGATGACTCCTCCCTCTGGTGGGAGGGGCCCTATGCTTAACCCTCTCACTGTTGAACTCCTGCTCAGCCAGAATTGCTCTGCAGGAGAAGGCGGCTGTACACTGGGTTTAGTAGACGCTGTATTCACTACAAACACAACGTCTGGGCCCAGAGTCAGATACTATAGGGAAGCAGCTATCACACAGCACAATACTGGTGAAGAGGGGACCAGAGATCAAATGCAGCTGCATCCTCTGCACCCCCATAGTTACCCCCCTCCCCCAAGATATCACAGGGGTGTTCCTGGCAGACACCTAGTTACCCGTCAGGAGCCACATAACAGTGCCAGCCTCATCCCCTGAGTGGCGGCAGCTGCCATAGCTTTAGGTGGTTGATTGGCCTATTTTTTTAGTAACCAGGGCCTAGAGCAGGGGTGGAGAACCAGGCAGCAATGGATTGGGGACAGCAAGGTGAGCTTTACCTTCTGCCCTGTTATTTTCAAGAGTCCCAGGTTTACCATATGAGCTTGCACTCAAAATGAGCAAACTACAGACCTTGAATTAATGCATTTATAAACTTTTTTTTTTCCTCGGTTGTTCACTCTGTCTTACACCGGAGGATTTCTGTTGTGCTCAGAGGAGATAAGCGGCACCAGAAGTGTCTGTAGACGCTGCCCCCCCATGCACGGAATAAGGGCTCATGCACGAGTGTGTGGCCCGTGCTGCAGACCACAAATAGCGGCCCGCAATGCATGGGCACCATCTATGTACCTATTGTTTGTGGACCCATTGACTTGAATGGGTCCGCGATCCGCAAGCTTTCGTGGGCTTCTGATCCGTTCCACAGCTCTGTATCTTGAGGATTGCAGATCCATCCAAGTCAATCACGGAGCGCACACGGCCGGTGCCTGTATATTGCGGACCCACTGTTTTCACAGACGACCTACGGTTATGTGAATGGGCCCTAATGTGTATGTCCAGCAAGGAGGGATGAATAGTGATAACAATATCTAATGTCTGTGGTCACTTTTATATACGATAAGACGACCCAATGTCAGTGGTGAAGTCATATCAAGGGGTTCTCTTAGTCAAAAAATTAGCCAAAATTAGCCATTAGTCATAATCCAGCGCTGCTGCAGTGCTCCCCACTAGTCTTGGTTTACTTGGCTGCAGCAATGCCGTGCCTGTGTACTGCTTACCTCTGCAGCCAATCACTGCTGTATACAGCTGAGGCCAGGGATTGACTGTGGTTAGGCCTGGTTCACACTTCAGAGTTTTGGTCAGTGATTTTCATCAGTGATTGTGAGCCAAGACCAGAAGTGCAGCCTCCAAAAGATGTAGCTGTGACAAACGTCTATTCACAATGTTTTTGAATGTAGCCAGCTGCCATTTTAAAGGGGCGGTGCCACAAAAAATATTCTATATTTTTTAAACCAGCATCCGGATTTGAACACTTTTGTAATTGCATGTAATTTAGACTAGCCACTGGTGGGGGAGGCGTGACTGGATGGCGCTCAGAGTCCCCCTGTAGTGTGGGTAACTGACCCTTCCAACTGTGCTGCAGATCACCCTGGGGCTCCGGTGGGCTGAGGTGGCCCCGCAGAGTCCCCAATGTGACCGCCCTCTGGACTGAGATTCCTTGAGGATTACAATAGTCCCTGAGCACCCTGTGGTTTCGGCACCTATTGACTCCTACATCACTGCTGCAGTTCCTTATATATTTCATGTTGTTTTTACAGCGTTTTTCCGACTTTCCGTTTGGCGACTTTTTGATTGCGCTATAAGTTTTTTGTTCTCGGTGTCCTTGTTTAGTTAGTTCAGGTCAGAGTCTATGTCGGCACTCTGTTTAGTTAGGGTCAGGCCGGGCCATTTCTTGTGTGGTCTGCCCTCACCTCAATGGGTGACCTTTATGTCGTCTGTGTAGATGTACGAATGAGAAAGGTGTGTCCTCCCTGCCAATGTCGGGTTGTCTACGGCTCCACTGCTAGAACTGCTTGTTCAGTACGTCGTGGAACATGAGGGGTTTCAACTCGAAATTCAAACGGTATTGATTATATTAAAAAACTCTCCCCTCACCTCGTCTGCTTTCAGGAGATGCATTGAACTGGGTGAAAGGTCCCGGCCTACAACCTGGAGAGCTAAAGACTGCCGCGCTACTTACTCTACTTACACTGGCGCTAGTCCAAGCAACATGTGACCACTATGGGCGGTACGTTATCGTACAGTGTTTGTAGAATGTTTCTTTTTGTGATTATTAATCTATATATGCCCCCCCTTCATGTTAGCCTGGAACATGTATCTCAAAAACTAAGGCCATTGCCCGGCTGCGGCCATACTGCGGCACGCAAACAGCGGGTCCACAATACATGGGCACTGGACATTTGCACCCCGCATCACGGATGCAGACACGTTCACTTGAATGGGTCTGCAATCCGGGAAGTCGGTGGAACGGAGGCACGGGACCCCACGGAACCCGCACCACGGAGTGCTTCTGTGGGGTTTCTGTCCATGCATCCGCACCGCAAAAAAGTAGTGTATGCAAGTGAATGGCTCTGCATCCGCATGCAACGGCCCTAAGGTCGGTGCCCGTGCAATTTGCAGTCCACAGCACTGGCCCGGCCTTACTTACTTTTCTACCTGTCCGTTATTTTGTGTGGGCGATTTTAATGCTGTTTTGGACGTGGGTATGGACAGTACAAGTGGCAGCGATGCGGCGTCGGTGCATCTTCAGTCATGGGGTTTTACACTGGGGCTGACTGATGTCTGGAGATGGAAATTCCCCGATAAGAACCAATACCTCCTTCTACTCTGCAGTCCATAAATCATTTTCCAGAATAGACCTGGCCCTAAGGCCTCTTTTACACGAATGTTGTTTTTGCGGGCTCCGATCCATATTTTTCACATGAAAAATGCGGACCCATTCATTTCTATGGGTCCGCAAAAAATGCGGACAGCACACCATGTGCTGTCCGCATCCGTTGCTCCGTTCCGTAGCCCGCAAAAAAAAAATAGAGCATGTCCTATTCTTGTCCGTTCCGCAAAATACGGAATGCACACGGATGCCATTCGTTGTTTTTGCGGACTGCAAAACACAACGTTAGTGTGAAAGAGGCCTAAGAGCGAAGAAACACCCATAAAGGGCAACCTCTTAGGCTTCATTGACACGTCCGTATTTTGTTTCCGTGTCCGTTCCGTTTTTTTTTTCCGTTTCCGTATGTCCGTATTTCCGTTCCGCAAAAAAGATAGAACATGTCTTATTCTTGTCCGTTTTGCTGACAATGATAGGCATTGTTACAATGGATCCGCAAAAAAAACGGAAACACGGATGACATACGGAACGTCCGTTTTTTTACAGAACAGAAAACACATACGGACATGTGAATGAAGCCTTATTCGTGAAATCTCATGAAGTTGTATATTCTTGGGAGAACTAGTATCTGTACCCTATAAAGCACCTTTTTTCTCACTGGTATAGGGCTCATGCACACGACCGTATGTATTCTGTGGTCCGCAAAAAATGTATCTGCAAAAAGTACAGATGACGTCCGTGTGCATTCCGTATTTTGCGGAACGGAACAGCCGGCCCCTAATAGAACAGTCCTATCCTTGTCCGTAATGCGGACAATAATAGGATATGTTCTATTCTTTTGCAGAACGGAAATACGGAAACAGAATGCACACGGAGTAACTTACTTTTTTTTTGCAGACCTATTAAAATGAATGATTCCGTATATGGAACGGACATGGAAACAAAATACGTTTGTGTGCATGAATCCATACTCATACAGTTGTTCCAGAAGTGCACGTTAAAACTGGGAAAAATCCACTAAAGGGTTATTCCCATCTTAGACAATGTGGTCATATCACTAGGATATGCCCCCATTGTCTTATAGGTGTGGGTCCCACCACTGGGACCCGCACCTATATCCAGAACGGAGCGGGGAGCGCTGCGCTGCCTGGGGAAACCCGGGGTCCGGCCACCACCAGGCGCAGCTCCCCACTTGCTCCCATAGAAATGAATTGGAGCACACCACGCATGCATGGCCACTGCTCCCATTCATTTCTATGTAGCCAACGGTATTTTCGCCGGCCCCATAGAAATGAATGGAGGACGGCTGCGCAGTGCGCCCTCCTTCACTTTGGGGGCTCAGTTCTCGATATAGGTGTGGGTCCCAGCGGTGGGACCAGCCCCTATAAGACAATGGGGATATATCCTAGCGATATGCCCCCATTGTCTAACATGGTATAACCCCTTTAAAGTAGAATAGCCCGTCAGATGGGGGTAGTAGGCATAGTCCCCCTATCAGAGAGTGTAAATGCCTATGACTACTCTCTAGGACAGGGATCAGCAACCTCCAGCACTCCAGTTGTTCAGAAACTACAACTCCCAGAATGCTTCATTCACTTCTATGGGAGTAAGAAGAACAGCAGAGCATGTTTGCATGCTGGGAGTTGTAGTTTCACAGCACCTGGAGTGCCGAAGGTTGCTGATTCCTGCTCTAGGAGAATACCCAGTAATCGCAGGGAAACATGTCTCCCCTCCTATCTGGCAGGTGTGCCGCCGCTAGCTGCTGCTCTGTTCTGAGTTCCCTACTCCTTAGGCCTCGTGCACATTTCCGTTTTTCACTGACGTGAGTTGTCCGCATTTTCCCTGGACAGCACACGTACCCATTAATTTAGGCTTCATTCACACGTCCGTATTATTCTTTTCCAGATTTTTGGTCGGTTTTTTGCGGATCCGTGTTTTCGCAAAAACCTTCTGTTTTTACCAATTATACATCCGCATCAGTTCCGTTTTTCCGCAAAAAAAAAGGAAGGAGTAATATATATTGGTAGGGTATTTCTTTCTATTTCCTGGAAACGGATCCGCAATTGCGGATGATATGCGGATGACATAATGATGCATTCCGCATGTCATCCGCATTTTTTGTGGACCCATTGACTATAATGGGACCATGGACCGCATATGCGGACAAAAGTAGGACAAGCTCTATCTTATTTGCGGACCCGCATAACGGAACGGAACAACGGATGCGGACAGTATATGAAGTGCTTTCCGCATTTTTTCAGGACCCATTGAAATGAATGGATCCGCATCCTATCCACATGATTTTGCGGATCGGATCAGGAAAGAAAAACAGGACGTGTGAATGGACCCTTAAATGTGTCTGTTCACATTTCAGCTTTTTTTTTTTTACTAACCGTGGGTCAGTAAAAAAAAATCACGGGGACATGCACTACTTTGATCCGTGATGTGGACCAAGCACGCCCATTGAAGTCTATTAAAAGCACTGACATATGTCTGAGTTGTGTCCGTGTTGCGTCCGTTTTTTACTGAAGACTAATAGGAGATTCTTTGTAAATTAATTTTCGAACACACGGACCAACCATGGATCCTTCATGGATGCAACACATCTGCTTTATTTCGTTGACGTGTCACTGACACAGAAATGTGAACAAGGCCGAGTGTGTACGCTTGACACGTTTAAACAAGATTTGCTTAATCAGGAGCATCTAAGTGAGTAGCAGTACATTGAATGTAAACTTAGACAAGGAGCGGTCACATCTCATGCTGTGTGGTATGGCGTCTGGCGCCAGTATGGCCATAGTCTGAACTATGGTGGTTGTTTTTAAAGGGGTTCTCCGGGAACTAAGAAAATGAAAATACTTAAATATTACTTCATTATAAATATATTCTGAAATACCTTTCATTAGTTATAATGGCTCGTTTTGTCTGGGGAGCAATCATTAGGAGAAGCAAAATGGCCGCCGTTCTATTAGTGCACACAAAACCTGTCCTAATCACACAGGAGGACAAGTTACTGCACAACACTGAGGTAAAGAGCTGCCTCATCCTCCTCTCTGCTTGTCAGGGATTGTGATCCTGAATACAGATGATACAATCTTTAGCTGAGCAGCAGCACTTGTATGCAGTCTCCATTACCACAGTCTGTCCTGTCCGTCCTCTCTGTACTTCATGTCTCCTCATGAAATCCATTCCCACAAAGATTCAGCTAAATATGATATTAAACCGTATTCAGGATCATAATCCCTGACAAGCAGAGCAGAGAAGATGAGGCAGCTCTTTACCTCAGTGTTGTGAAGTAACTTGTCCTCCTAGGTGATTAGGACAGGTTCTGTGTGTACTAATAGGACGGCGGCCATTTTGTTTCACCCAATCATTGCTCCCCAGACAAAATAAGCCATTATAACTAATGAAAGGTATTTGGGAATATATTTATAATAAAGTAATATTTACGTATTTTCATTTTCTTAATTCCTGGAGAACCCATTTAAGCTAGACAGGTTCATATTCATTTACTGGTGTCATTTATTAGCACATTTTAACATGTTCTATTTTTTGATGTCCGTAATTCACTGGCCATAAAAAAAAAACAAAAAAAAAAAACTGCCATGTGAATAACCTCATAGACTACCATTCTTCATCCTTTCTCAAAATGGATGTGTGACAACCAATAAAATTAGACTGGCGTATGTCATTCTTCTTTGTTTCCTTTGCCGAACATTTATTAAAGGTCGCAGAGCAGTTCATGAATTAGACTCGACGTATTGTTATCAGTCTGCCCTCTGGTGGTTGTTTTATCAGTTAGACAGGTTTGCATTCACTTAGACTAGTTTACTGTATTTGCGCATGAAAAAAGTTGCATCTTTGCGGTGAAAAGTAGCACTGAAAACACTTTAGTAAATGTGCCCCTATATGTACGACGCCACCTGCTGTTTGGTCTTTTTCTGAATTCTTTATCCAGCTCAATGAGGTTGACATACATGTTTAGTTCTATCCTTCAACTTCTGCCAGCTGCAGCAGAAAGGACACGTGCCCTGAGTTGCCAGCCTGAAATAAATCTATCAGAGCAATTGCAGCAATGAATGGGAATATCTCTGGATCCATGGGAGGGTCTAGCATTCTTAGGGCTCATGCACACGGCCGGTGCCGGCCCGTGGCCGTATTGTGGCCCACATACACCATGTCCGCAATACACGGGCATTGGCCGTGTGCAGCCCGCATCACGGATCACAGACGCATTCACTTCAATTGGTCCTCAATCACGGAGATGCGGAACGGAGGCAGGGATCGGAACACAACAAAAGCACTATGGTGTGCTTCCGTGGTGTTTCTGGCAGTGCCTCCGCACCGCAAAAAGTAGCGCATGCATTACTTTTTTGCGGTGCGGACCTTCGGATGTGGATCGCAGAACCTATTCAAGTGAATGAGTCCGCAAACCAAATGTGGCGACCCCACTGTCAGTGCCCATGCATTGTGGACCACAAAGTAAGGTCCACAGCACAGGCACTGAACGCACACGTGCATGAGCCCTTAGGGTTGTTGTCTGGTGCCCGTTTTTACGGTCTGCAATAGACGGGCACCACATCATGGATGTGGACTTGAATGGGTCCACAATCCAGAAGGTGCAGAACTGAGGCACAGAACCCCGGACTGCTTCCGTGGGTTTTCTGTCCGTGCCTTCGCACCGGAAAAAAGTAGTGCATGCAGATCACGGACCCTATTTAAGTGAATGGGTCCTGTGTCTGCAAATGGCGGCCCTACGGTCAGTTTCCTGTGTTACAACAGCACCCACAGAGATTAGGTATAATGGAAAGATTTGCTCCTTTGAGCAGCACCTGGTTTTGCCGCACAATCACTGACCAAAACACTGAAGTGTGAACTAGGTCTCACATAAGTATATGAGCAGGCCCCTGCTGCAAACAAGTAAACCAAGACTAGAGTGGTGGCGCTAAAACGACTGAAGATTTAGGGCACATGCACACGACTGTTGTTTTGCAACCGCAAAACACGGATACCGGCCATGTGCATTCCGCATTTTGCAGAACGGAATGTTCTTCCCTCTATAGAAGTGTCCTATCTTTGTCCGCAAAAAGGACAAGAATAAGACATGTTCTATATTTTTGCTGAGATGTCGAATGGACGGAGAGCTGTTCACATTTTTTGTGACCCCCTCCCCCCCCATTGAAGTGAATGGGTCTGTATCCGACCCACAAAAAAATACGGATCAGACGCGGACCAAAAATATGTTCGTGTACACGAACCCTTAGGGCTCATGCACACGACCATATGAAAAAACGGATCCACAAATACAGATCCACAAAAAATATGGATGCCGTCCATGTGCATTCCGTATTTTGCAGAACGGAACAGCTGGCCCCTAATAGAACAGCCCTATCGTTGTCCGTAATGCAGACAATAATAGGACATGTTCTATTTTTTTTTTGCGGAATGGAAATACGGAAACGGAATGCATACGGAGTACCTTCCTTTTTTTTTTTTTGCAGACCCATTGAAATGAATGGTTCTGCATACGGTTCGCAAAAAAAACAACGCACGGACACGGAAAGAAAATACGTTTGTGTGCATGAGCCCTTAGAGGGGTTTTCTGGGAGTATATATTGATGACCTGTCCTCAGCGGGACTGAGTGCCACCTAGGCCATGTGACCAATGCACCTGATGTCACAGGCCTAGAAAAAGGCCGCCGCGCTCACCAGAGAGCTGCAGCCTCTTCATACTGCTGATTGGTGGGGGTGCTGGGAGTCAGACCTCCACCGATCAGATACTGATGTCTTTAGGGCTCATGCACACAACCGTGTATTATGTCCGCATCCGAGCTGCACTTTTTTGCAGGTTGGGTGCGGACCCTGTCACTTCAATGGGGCCGCAAAAGATGCGGACAGCATCTGTATGTCCGATCTGCGGCCCCGCAAAAATATAGAACAAGTCCTATTCTTGTCTGCAAAACGGACAACGATAAGACACTGCTATAGAGGTCCGGCCATTCCGTTCCACAAAATGTGGAAAACGCATAGCTGGTTTCCATTTTTTGTGGATTTGCAATGTGCTGTGTGCACGAGCCCTTATCCTGAGAATGGGACATCAATATTGTAGTCCTGGAAAACCCCTTTGAAAGCGAAGTAAATGTTCGTCTGCCTTTGTCAGTTTGCTGTGGAAGTCAGAGTGGGGTCACACATTGGGGGTCATTTATCAAAGACCAGCTTTTTACGCTGATTATCGCAAAAAAGGTGGCTTACTTTTTTTATTATGCCAAAAGCTGGAGTAATAATGTAAGTAAATTACCCCTATTGTGTATTTAGGAAAAATACTTTTTTGACCTTTTTATTTCTTTTCCAAAAATTGTGTAAACTTGGTATTAAGTTATGAAACACACTACAAAGGTTTTTTACTACCATTGGTAGGAGATGCTCTGGAAACCAGTTTTCAGCCTAGCAGTATACATATAATACAGATGACACATGGAGGGTTAAAAACGGACACTCTGACCACACACACACACACACATGGACATAAAAAAATTCATGTTGTTTTTTAAAAGCCACAAAACAAAAAAAAACTGTGTCAAGACTATAATGTTGTTTGGAAAAGCTGCTATACTGCCCCCTAGTGGCCAAAAGGAGTTACACTACAGCAAGATGATTTCTTGTTTTAACTCCATGTAGTATAGAAAGCTGACAGGAATATTTCCTGTTACAGAAATGGCGGTATTTTATTTGAAGGACTGATGGACTTTTGCACAGGAAACCCGCAATGAATAGGACGTGCCACAGATCCCAACTTCTCCACCGAGCCCTGAGACACAGGCAGATTTTCTCTGTGGCATATGAAATGCATTTAGTGATCCCCATTTACTTACTCTGTAATGGACTTTTGTTGCAGATGTAAATCCACAAGAATGTCTGTTGTGGTCCTCAAAAAGAAAGAAAATGCATCTGCTGGGGCCATGAAGAGCCATGTCTTCTCAGGTAATGGGGCTACACTTGCTCGTCCAAGTTCAGCTCTGGAGGCCTTTTATATTGGCCGATGATCAGGAAAACTGACGTCTGCACACCTCTTGTCCCCCATCACTGCCCCGTGTAAAAACATGCCCAACGAGCAGCCAACAAAGGGGCAAATGCTTAAAGGGGTTATCCCAGGATTATTGTAAAAAATGAAAATCGGACATCATATAGGACATGACAAAGCTAGAACCAGCCCTGTACCTCACATGGATCCAGAGATCTCCCCATTCATTGATCTGTTACATTTACAACAAACTGACAGCTCAAGGGGAGTGTCTTTTCTGCTGCAGCTAAGGGGGAGTGTCTCAGCTCGCCCTATCACTGCTCAGGAAGCAGTTGAAGGATGAAACTGGGCATGTGCGGCCTTCTCAGTGAGCAGGTCAAAGAAATAAGAAAAGATGGCGCTATACTGATACATTTTATTAAATAACTCGTTGGCTGTGCTTAATTTTTAATTACATTCAATTACAAAAGTATTCAGATCCAGGTGCCGGTTTGACTATAGAATATTTTTAATAAGAAATCAAAAAAATCTTCATTTGTCAGAAGCGCATCACTCCCTGCAAACAGGAGAGGTGTTGGGGGAGATTTACCATTGTCTTTGCACCTGAAAAGTGGTGTTAAAAAGTCGCATGTCGACTTTTTAAAAAATTGTCGCATCTGCCACTTTTCGCTGTCCTTGCCACTTTTCTGTGGTGAGGGCAGGGAAGGGGGTGTGGCCCGACAAATTTATGTTCATTTAGGCCAGTTTTCTTTCACAAGTGAAGACAGAAATCTACGGCAGCTACGAGCAATCGTAGATTTCTGGTAAGGCGCACGATTGAGGCTTGCCCCTTGTCATAAATTAGGCGTACCCTCCTGCAGCGCGGGGGATATCAAGACAGGAGCAGAAAGCGCTAATCTTGATAAATCTCCCCCAGTATGTGCTGTCGACAAATGGCTCCATGCACCTCTATGGCAATCCTAGCATGGCTCCGTACATAACAGATCTATATTAAAAGCAGTGTGCAAGGCCCCTATACATCTTCACACAGAGGGGGAGATTTATCAAAACTGGTGAAAAAGAAAACTGGCTTAGTTTAGTTCCCCAACAACCAATCAGATTTCAATGAAAGGTGGAATCTGATTGGTTGCTATGGGCAACTAAACTAAGCCAGTTTTCTTCTACACCAGTTTTAAAGGGGTTGTCTCATCTCAATGTTACTAGGCGAGATGAGACACCGTTTCCGACCACCTCCCGGCCGGGAAACAGCAGAGCGCTCCGAAGCTCTGCTGTTTCTGTAGCTCTCATTGCCGTGCATGAAAGCTACAGAAACAGCGTAGCACAGAAAACTGTTTCCCTAACCCAGAAACACCATAGCTTTCTGTGCTATGCTGTTTCTGTAGCTTTCATGCACGGCAAAGAGAGCTACAGAAACAGCAGAGCTTCGGAGCGCTCTGCTGTTTCCCGGTCGGGAGGTGGTCGGAAACGGTGTCTCATCTCGCCTACTAACAGCGAGATGAGACAACCCCTTTAATAAATCTCCCCCTGAGAGGGGGAGATTTATCATCTCCTTTGCCTGAAAAGTGGCTTTAAAAATTTGCAAATGTGACTTTCGCCGTGCTTACCGCTTTTAGGGAAGGGGTGTGGCCAGCTGCCCCCAACAAATTCATCTTAATTAAAGCCAGAAATCTACGGCAGCTCTGAGCTGTTGTGGATTTCTGGTTAGGCGCATGGAGTGCAGGGAATTGCGCATACTTTATGACGAGGCCTGCAGCTTTCTGTGAAGAATCCGTGTGTCCGTTTTTTTGCTCTTCGTGTGTCATCTGTCACTGCACAGCTGAAAATTACTTTTCAGAGCATCTCCTATAAATGGTCTGTGATACACGGAGGGCGTCCGTGTTTTTTACGGACCCATAGACTATAATTGGCGTGATGGATCTGTGAATACGGACAAAATAGGGCATGCTCCCATGCTAAAACCACGGATTGTGGTAAAACACGGATGTGTGAATACACACATTAAAATGAATGGGTACATGTGGTGTCCATGGAGAACACATACAGCACATCCGTGAATCACTGACGTGTGAATGAGGCATAGAGGTATGAGCACAGCGCAGTTGTGGAGCAGCTGCGTTGTACCGCTTAGCAGTATGGGCACAGGGGGGCTAATTAAACTAATGAAGTCCACACTGTTTAGTTGGTGTGCAATGTTAATGGCCACCAGACTTCCTTCGATACCACGCGGCTATTACCACAGATCAACTAAACTTGCAGTCTTCATTAATTTTTTTTTACATGTCCCAAATGCCCTAAAAATAATTTTTCTAATATACTTTATTAATTCATTTTGACTTTTTACTAAAGAAATTTCCACCTAAAGCCCTGATTTAGCGCGCTTTAAATTCACTATTCTGACTTCTCAGCGGTGTACATACAGTAGTACGGACTCTGCATTGTATCAAAAACGCATTTCCACAAAAGTATTTTGGGTTTTATTTTTCTGGCGTTACCTATACCATAAAACTGACCAGTTACTTTCATTCTCCAGATCAGTACAAATCCGTCAATATCACATATGTATATTTTTACTGTGTTTTTATACTGGAAAAAAAAGATAAAAACTTTGAAAAAGATACATTTTTTTTCTTTTAATCTCCATTTTCTAAATCTGTGCGGAGCTGTGTGGAGATTCATTCTTTTGCAGGGCAAAAGAATAAATCTGTACTTTTCAGCGATACAATTTTGGGGTGTGTACGACTTTTTGATCACTTTTTGATTTTTTTTTTTTGTGGGAGGAAAGGCGACTGAAAAACGACTAATCGCCCATTTTGACTTTATGGGACTAAATTTTTTAAAATGTTAATAGTACAGGCATTTTTGCACACCAGGATACCTATGATGTGTATTTTTATTTTTTATGTTGTTTTTTTTTTTTTTTCGTTTTGGGGAAAGGGGAGATTTGAATTTTTATATTTTTCAGTTTTTTTTTTATTTATTAAAAACTTTTTATTTTTACCCTTTTTTTATAGTTCCAAGCAATAACTGGATTGCTTTTTTTCATAGATTCCAATGCATTAGCATTGGAGTCTATAAGGATTTTACTTAGAGATGTGCGAACGTGCTCGAAACGAGCACTGTACCGCTCGGCTCCCCTGCGCTCGCATGGGCGCCGGCAGCCGCTTCCGTCCTCCTCAGGAGGACGGAAGTGGCTGCCAGCGCCTATGCTAGCGCAGGGGAGCCGAGCGATACAGTGCTCGTTTCGAGCACGTTCGCTCATCTCTAATTTTACTGTATTTCTATGGAGCCCAGCCACAGGCAGGTGCTCCATAGAAATTACTAAGCAGCAGCCTCCTGTCACACAGGAGGACAGGGGGCTGCTGGTAACACACTCCGGCTTCCCCGATCCCTGCCGGGTGGAGCTGGAGCACACCTGGAAGCGTGTGCTTCCGGGTTTTCAACATTTAGATGCTGGTGGTCAATCCTGAAGTGTTAAAGGGGTTGTCTCATGATGGACAATGGGGGCATATCCCTAGGATGCCAGTCGCATCCCCACTAATGCCAGTCGCAGACATTTAAAGGGGTTGTCTCATGATGGACAATGGGGGCATATCGTTAGGATATGCCCCCATTGTCTTATAAGTGCGGGTCCCACCGCTGGGACCCACACCTATATCCAGAACGGAGCCCCGAAAGTGAAGGAGGGAGCATGTGCAGCCGCCCACCATTCATTTTCTATGGGGCTGTCGAAAATAGCTGAGCGCTGGCTCGGCTTTTTCTGTTGGCCCCATAGAAATTAATAGGAGCGGTGGCTGGTCATGCGCGGTGCACTTCCATTCATTTCTATGGGGAGCCAGCTTGGTGGTGGCCGGACCGGAGTCCTCCAGCCACCACCTTGCGGGGCTCCGTTCTGGATATAGGTGCGGGTGCCAGCTGTGGGACCCGCACCTATAAGACAATGGGGGCATATCCTAACGATATGCCCCCATTGTCCATCATGAGACAACCCCTTTAAATGTCTGCGACTGGCATTACCGCCGGTTGCGGACATTGCCTCGGGTGCCTGCTGTATGAAACAGGACTGGGCGCCATCTTTAAATCCCCGGCTACCGAGTAAATAGCCATATGGCAGTTGGGGAAGGGTTAAGTATTTTAGAAAAATTATTTTCAGGGCATTTGGGATATTTTTTAAAAAAACCTGAATAAAAGTTTAGTTAATCTTTAATTAGAGCCCTAAGTGCCCATATGGTCGCGCTGTACTCAACCTCAGGGCACCCTTACACTAGGTTTTTGATTAAATTTGACATACATTTGTCAGATTTATATGGAATCTGACTTAAAAATCCTTCAGTCCAGTAGGGCCCCATACACTGCTGTGTGTGCTGAATTATGGCTTCAACACAGAGGTTGTACAGAGTCGTAATATGGTAGCGCGTCCTAACAGCGCACGCACAGGGTCGTATCACCGCTCCGTACAGGACAGTTTAGTTTTGTATTGGTTGGTTTTCTGCTTTATGATGTATACATGAATGTTTCCATTCACTGACAGCAAAAATAGATGCAAATATTTTACACGGCAGTAGGGGGAGTTTGGGGTGGGGAATCAAGGCAGTGGTCACCACGCTCATAATAGCAGGAAAAGTAACACTCATCGATCAAACGGAAGGATATTTTTATTGTGAGTTTATAATCTCCACACTAAAAGTTAGTTGAAATGAAGATAACTTAACGAAACTTAAGAAAGGTTTTATTTTCATAGATTTCAGTAAATGATGATATTTTTGCATACTTAGGGTCCATTCACACGTCCTGTTTTTCTTTCCTGATTCGATGCTGATCTGGATCCATTCATTTCAATGGGTCCTGTAAAAATCAGGATCGAATCAGGAAAGAAAAGCAGGACGTGTGAATGGAGCCTTACGCTACATTCACACGTCCGTTTAAAACATCCGCAATCTATCCGCATCCGTTCCGCAATTGCGGACGGTTTTTGCGGATATTTTGCGGATCCATTCATTTCAATGGGTCCTGATAATCTACAGACATTGCACCGTATGTTGTCCGCATCCGTTAATCTGTTCCGTTCTGTTTTGCGGATCCGCAAACAGAAATCCTCCTGTCCTACTTTTCTCCCGAATTGCGGTCCGTAGCACAATAAAAGTCTATGGATCCGCAAAAAATGCGGAAGACATGCGGAAAGGCATCCGCATGTCATCCGTATTTGCGGATTCTGTTCCAGGAGGGCTGAAAAAAAAAGATGTTATTCATCCTTCCGTTTTTTGCGGATCCGCAAAAAACGGATAACATATGGATACATCCTTTCCGTTTTTTACGGAAAAACGGAACGGATGTCCTGGAAAAACGGAGCTTTTTGCGGAACAACGGATCCGCAAAAAACTGACCGTTTTCCAGGATGTGCACACATACGGACGTGTGAATGTAGCCTTAGAATGACTGTAGCTTGGAATGTTATTGTATCCACCACCAGCAGAGGGCGCTGTTACATGTCAGTAGTCCCGGGACAAGGTGACTTTTTTCCCATTATATTCATCTGTGTTCAGGCAGCGAAGTAAGAAGTCGCTAAGATCTCCGGTGGAGATGACATCCCCTCCGCGCTCGTTAACTTTCACGATGTAATCTCCGGTAAAAGGTTTATTGTCTGCAGAGAACAGGGACAGCAGCAGGGTTATAGATATGGCAGAGGCAGCGCTACGCATAATGATAGTCTACAAGCTCCGGCACTCCAGCTCTTCTTAAACTACCACTCCCAGCATCTTTCTTTCACTTCTATGGGAGTTACAAAACCAGCTGAGTAAGCGTGCATGTTGGGATTTGTAGTTTTACAACGGCTGGAGTGCTGAATGTTTATGATCCCTGGTCTTCAAACCTAAAGCCACACGTAGCAGAGCTCTCGCCGCTGCGGTACCACTGCTCTGCCCGTCACAAAGGGCAGCATAGTCATCCATGATAATATATACCGTATATGTGGCTGCCTGTAGATTCCCCTGGCACTGAGAACCGACAGCAGACCTTTCACAATCCACTATGGGCCACGATGACCAAAACTGGTGGTCCCTGTACACGGAGCACTTGTGGTACATATAATCCTTACATACGTGGGGTTTCTGAAAAAAAATCACAATACCAGTCACCTGCAATGTAAGGGGGAAGCACTGCCACATAGTCCAGGCCGGAGTCTGTCAGGACCTCATGCATCCGGATGTGGTCCTCGGTCACTGGCCGATAGTGAGACGGCACTTTGGCGATATCCCACTGTAGATAGGCTTTAATAGAAAAACACATAGGAGTATTGAGGACCATGGATGGCATGAATGTTAAGTCAAATGATATATGTGTCAACATGGTTGCTTTCTTACAAAAACAGCGCCACACCTGTCTACAGGATGTGTCATGAATTGCAGTTCCGCTCCATGGAACTGCAATACCAGACACAACCTGTGGACAGATATGGCGCTGTTTGTAGAAATCACATGCACAATACGTAGCATGTCAGCTTCTATTGCACATTTTTCCCATTTACTTAACGCTTTGAGGTCGAGGCCTATTTTCATTTTTACATTTTGGATTTTTCCTTCCAACTTTCTAATAACCATAACTTTTTTATTTTTCCGTTCACATAGCTATATGAGGGCTTATTTTTTTGCATGCCACCATTTAATTTACCATGAAAATGGGAGAAAAATTATTTGTGTGGCAAAATTGAAAAAAAAAACAAACAGTATTCCGCCAAGATTTTTGGGGTTTTGATATCACAGAGTTAATTGTGCTCTAAAAATCACCTGATGCCCTTATTCTGCTGCTCAATGCGAATCTGGCGATACCAAACGTGTATAGTGTTTTTTTTTTTTTTTTACTACTTTAAAAAATAAAAATAAAAACCTTTGAAAAAAGTCAAAATGTTCTTTGCATTGCCATATTCTGACAGCCATAATTTTTTAAAGAAGAACTCCTGACAAAAATTTTATTCCATGTCCTGCTAAAAATGTACATGATATAATCTGTAGTAAATGTCATTTTCTTACCAGTGTCTGAATTTTTGACTTATATCATCCTGAAGTTTCTTATCTGTGTCATGTGACCAGCAATTAGACCCACCAACTCACACACAAACTTATGTGTGGACAGGAAGTCTAATTCTCTATATTCCTATGAGACTGAAAGTGAGGCTCCCACAGGAATGAATAGAGCAGTTACTGGCTTTCTGTCCTGGGTCAGTTGGAGGTCAGGGAGTTGGTCACATGACCCAGCTACAATAAGAAGAGAGGTTATTACTCACAGAAACAGTCACTGATAAGAAAATGACAATCACTACAGATTATATCATGTACCTTTCTAACAGGTCAGAGAATAAAAATGTTTGCGGGAGTTCTTCTTTAATATTTCGGTCTCCAGAGCTATATGAGGGCTTGTTTTTTGCGTAACGAACTATATTCTTTATTGGTACCATTTCTGTGGTATGTGTGGGCCTCGTTCCCCCCCTGCCACCCCCCTAAAATGACCAGAGCTGCTAGTCGCACATACATGTGGCCGCTCCATTCATTTCCATGGGAGTTCTGGAGATAGCGGACTACAGTGGTCAGCTATCTCCAGAACGGCCGCACATGTACCCGACCGGCTGCTCAGTTCATTTCACAGGGCTGCAGGGGGTATGGGGCCCCTGTTGTCGTGATTGGTGGGGGTCTCAGCGATAGGACCCCTGCCGATCTAATAGTTATCGTCTATCCTATGGACAGGGCATAACTTCAAACAACCAGTTTTCCCACATGAAATCCACAAGCCAATCCGCACAAATTGATTCAGATTTGCCTTTGAAAAATTGCAGATTTGATGCAGAAAAAATCTACAGTAAATCAGGTCTGGACGTATCCTTATTAGTTAAAGGGTTCTTCCACATTTAATTTGTGCTGTACCAGATCCCTTATATAGACTATATTAAAGGGAATGTGTTACCTAGAATTTTTTTTTCTGCCAGTTAAAACCAGATAGTGACACACATCCATTTTTCTCATATGTTTTTATTTTCTGATTGGAAATTATTTTTTTTAAATTCTATTTCCTGAACATGGTTACAGGGGCGCCATCTTGCCTGAGCTGTTCTTAAAGGGAACCTGTCATCCCCGAAACACCCCCTGAACTAGAGTAAGCGGTGTATAGTGTAAGTGATGCTGAATCCGAATATGTAAGTTTTATCTTCATACTCACTTCCATTCTGACGCTGTGCTCCCACAAACCAGCAGTAAAATGCATTGAGAGGACTCTTCTTTGAGTCCTCTCCATTATGTGAGTGAGCACTGGAGTCCACTGAGTGCATTTTACCGCAGGTTTGTGGGAGCACAGTGTCAGAATGGAAGTGAGTATGAAGATGAAACTTACATATTCGGATTCAGCATCACTTACACTATACAACACTTACTCTAGTTCAGGGGGTGTTTCGGAGATGACAGGTTCCCTTTAACATCACTTAGAGGTATGCTTTACAGCAGCCACCAGGGGCCACAGACATAATAGTCTGGAGGAGACACATTGACACCTATGGGAGAGTTTTTTTTTAGGAATGCTCTGTGACCTGTGCAGAGGTCATTCTACAGGGAGGGAGTAGATAAGCTGTGAAATCACCTATTGTGAATACTGGATCCTGTGCTACCTTTATATAGGTTAATATCTGTTATTGTAATCCTGTCTGTGATGATAATGAGATGACTGCAGTAAAGTGATCTGCACAGGCCAAGAGGTGGCGCCTACTATTAGGTTTAGTGACCACTGAGAAAACTGTAGTATTTTAGAAAAATAACCACCAAAAATTCTTCAAAATATGTATAAAAACGCAATTTTTAAACAATAGGTCCATTTTTGATGGCACATTCCCTTTAAAATATAGTCGCCGATTTCTGAGAACCTCAACGTCAAAGTGGGTAGGGAAGAAGACAAGTATCTTGTCCATAGGCAACAAAACCAGTTGCTTGGTTAGACAGTTTTGATAAATGAGGCCCATAATAGACCCTCATTAAAGGGGTTATCCGAGACTAAAAAATGTCCCCCATATGCCTGATAATATGGTCACAGGTAATATACTTACCCCGTGTCACTCTTGGTCCCCGCACAGCCTCTGCTGCTTCTCCCTGTGCGCGGATAAAAACATCCGGTTTTGGGGGGACAGCAGCCAATGGCAGGTGGGGACGGGTACTAGCCTCCCTAGCATCGCGGGTAACGCTAGGGAGGCTCATCCCTGTCCCCACCTGCCATTGGCTGCTCCCCCCCGACACAGGATGTTTTTATCTGCACACAGGGAGAAGCAGCAGTGGCAGCGCGGGGAGCCAGGTAAGTATATTCATTGTGAGAGGCCCGGTATATGGGGGACATTTTTTTAGTCTTAGATAACCCCTTTAATAACAACGCTCATGTCCCACCAAACATAACGGTGCCTACGACTACCGATGAAGACGCTATTCAGTCCACTATGCTGATACCCCTCCAACTCCTGGTACTTACACGACGTGCAGGCCATCACTTTTCGAACGCCGTACTTTTTCATGGCCTCTACGATATTTCGGGCTCCTTCTGACATCATTGTGGTTGATCCTGTCAATAAATCAATGACTTGTTATAACTGAGGTGTAATCTGACGTTTTGGGCCCCTAAATATAAAATCTGTAACACTGCCTCCATTCATCTTACTGGTCCTATATGAGGTGGAGGGACTTTTTGGGCCCTTTTAGGCTTCAGGGAATGGACGCGGGCCAGGATTTATGCATTGAAGACCTTGATGATGAACTTGTATGTGGATGAGATACTACCACACCGCTCACATCATTAGTAATAAATCTCTTCCTATGTATAGTTTTTTGTATATATATTTGTATTTTTATCTATATTTTATTTGTAAGCAGTGTAATAATGAATATGGTCATATGTGGAACACGCTGTTTATTGCGAAACTGCCGCCCCAGTCCTCCTTGCTGTCTCTCCGACGGTCTGATCTTTCTGCAGCCACTGAAGCAGTGATGCTCGGTCCACTTCACACAGGCTGAGCAGGGCCCTGTATACGGGCCGTGAAAGCCCGGCCTGTGCTGCCCCAGAGGACGGGAGCACACGGCGTCATTGGTTGCTATGACGCCGTGCGCTTCCTGAGGCCGCCGCCGTACAGTGAAACACGGTCGTCTGAATGGGACCTTATACACATAGGGGCACACACTTATCATCATCACCTTTTTGGCATAAATGATGACTAAAGTCTACACTGCCATAGATTCCAATCAGGTGCACAGACTGCTGCAAGATTAATTTAATTTATTACGAGGCATAAATTAAATCCATCCTGCGGCAGGGCAGGGAATACTGAGACCGGCGCAGCACGTGCCGTTTTTGACAAATCAGGGCCATATTCCTCAATGTCGTGGAAGTTTGTGCAAATTGATGAGAGAACCTGAGACCTCCTAAAATAACAGAGAGAAAATTCTAAGAATTTCTCCTTTTCGGTTTACTCACTGGACACACTGTAAGTGAATATGGTGCAAAAGAAGCATTTGCTTTGACAGGAGGAGAACAGCACTATGGCTTTATAGACTCTACAATTTGATGACCACAAAGATAGTCACACGTCTATGGGGATGGAGAGTGCATACTTGATCGCCACGCCACACAAACCCTGCGGCGGTGCAGGTGCTGATGATAGTGGGATCTAGGTCCTCCATTGTAATGGTCATACGTATCCCCTAAACACTGGATATCATTTTTCTTCAGCAATCGTGATCATTATAGCAGGGACGTCAATCAATGATGTCTTGACCTCCAGCTGAGAGGCGCCCAAGACCCCCTCTATTAGCCAAAGGGAAGAGATGTGCAAACAGTGGTTCCCACTTTGGTAGATCCAGCCCAGCAATGTATTTCATGGACTGAGGGCGGTTACAGGAGCTGGACCCTGGGTGGTTATTCTTAAAGAAGAACTCCCAACAAAAATTTTATTCCATGTCCTGCTAGAAATGTACATGATGTCATCTGTAGTGAATGTTATTTTCTTACTAGTGTCTGAATTTTTGACTTATATCATCCTGAAGTTTCTATCTGTGTCATGTGACCAGCAATTAGACCCACCAACTCACACAGAGACTTATGTGTGGACAGGAAGTCTAATTCTCTATGTATTCCTATGAGACTGAAAGTGAGGCTCCCATAGGAATGAATAGAGCAGTTACTGGCTTTCTGTCCTGGGTCAGTTGGAGGTCAGGGAGTTGGTCACATGACCCAGCTACAATAAGAATGGAGGTTTTTACTCACAGAAACAGTCACTGATAAGAAGATTACATTCACTACAGATTATATCATGCACCTTTCTAACAGGTCAGAGAATAACATTTTTTGCGTGAGTTCTTCTTTAAAGGGCTTGTCCTTTGACAAACATGAGATGGGATAAGGGTATGATTGGGGGATCCAAATGCAGGTGTCTATATTCCCCTTTTTGAAAGCTCTACAGGACTGCTAGAGTGCTGTACTCCAGAAGTCCCATTGAGGGAGCCTCCTGGATATTCTTTGGTAAGTATGACCTTACCCTTTCAATTTTTGGCTGGGGAGCAGTACCTAACCCATGTGGTTTAGTCTTCTTTTGGGCTACTTTGACAATGCAGTGTCCATCTGAGGTTTGTGCTGGTAACGCCCTTGGCCTATGTCAAATGTATCTACAGGCCACCGCTCACCCAACAGAGGCTACAAGGGTGTCATTTTGGTCTACGTGTGGCTGGTATAGATTAGTATACTTTTTTCAGCTGTGCTATTCCATGGGAACCCATAGGCCACAGATGCCACTGCATGCCTATACATGGCATCCATTGGAGGTACAAGTCGGGAAATCCTCCTATCATGTGGCTCCGACAGAGGCTGAAAAATGCAGTGTGAAAGCAGCTTTATTTACAGACAGCAGCGGGCAAAACCTTCTACCTAAAGGTGCCCATACACATTAGACACAACTCGGTGGAGCCGAACGTGCATGTGAATGGGAGAGTGAGAAAGAACGACTGTCTGTCCGACAGTCATATAATGTGTATGACCACCTATAGGCTTGTATAAAAGGGAAGGGAAATGGATGGGAAAATTAAGGGGGAGATTTTTCTATATAGTGTTCCTTTAAAGAAGAACTCCCGCAAAAAATTTTATTCTCTGACCTGTTAAAAAGGTGCATGATATAATCTGTAGTGAATGCAATCTTCTCATCAGTGATTGTAATTCTGAGTTATCCACTCTCTTCTTATTGTAGCTGGGTCATGTGACCAACTCCCTGATCTCCAACTGACCCAGGACAGGAAGCCAGTCACTTCTCTATTCATTCCTATGAGACTGAAAGTGAGGCTCGCATAGGAATGCAGAGAATTAGACTTCCTGTCCACACATAAGTCTCTGTGTGAGCTGGTGGGTCTGATTCCTAGTCACATGACACAGATGAGAAGCATCAGGGAGATATAACTGAAAAATGGCGCCACTGGTAAGAAAATGACATTCACTACAGATTACATCATGTACATTTCTAGCAGGACATGGAATAAAAATTTTTTGGCGTGAGTTCTTCTTTAATTAAAGAAAGTTTCCAAGGACAAGTCTTGATGGTATATTGATTAGATATACCACCACTGTCTTATAAGTGGGGGTCTGACTGCTGGATTCCCACTGATGCCTAAAATAAATGAGGTCATGGCACCATCAACAAGTCCCATTCAAGTGAACAGTGCTGGTCAGGAGTGCTGCCAAACTGTACCTGGCACTACAAAGCCTTCACTGGCTGGGTCTCATCTTCTGGTCCTCCACTGATCAAACATTGATAACCCATTGATGATTATTAAGGCTTATTACTTACGTGGCGCCATCATTTGTTGCTGTATAATGCAACATAAAACGGGTAAAAACTACATACAACATACAAATACTATATTACATAATGTTGTAAAGAGTAACAGATAATATTATATACAGGAAATAAGAAGAGAATAAGAATACATTACTGAGGTCATTCCGGGTCCCCAGGATAATAATAACGGCGTCCTGTCCCTCCACGGCCTTCATGACGTCCCCCTTATTCAGCACGTCTCCAATGATGACCTTTGTAGGCTTGATGCCAGCCGGGAGGCGAGCGGGGTCCCTCACCAGGACAGTCACCTTGTACCCTGTAGGTAAGATACCCTGATCATAGTACATAGAATATTATGGCTTGATGCCCTAAAATCATCCACATAAAGGTGATATACTACTTGCTGTGGGTTACCATTGACCCTGTTGTGGGGGTAATATCACCCATGCTGAACTGTTTAGTGAGTGATTACCAAGGTATACTCCAGCAATGTGCCCGTTATGTGATATATGTATTACACTACCTCCGTTATACTTGTGTTGCATTTGAGTTGTGTGACAGCAAGTCTTGTTAGGGATGATTAGCAGTGTAAAGGGACCCCTTTCCTCCATCTAACAGCTCAGGTGCCACAGTCGCTATTGTGGCATCTGGGGGTTAAGATCGGAGTTATTGCCGATCAAGGGCACTCTGCTGTTGTTACACAGTCATCACCTGCCTGCTATGGTGTGGGCTCAGCTCCTGAGCTAGCACCATATTTAAACTCCTGACATCCACCATATACAGTGCCTTGAAAAAGTATTCATACCCCTTGAACTTTTCCAAATTTTTTTACACCCACAAACTTCAAGGGGTTCTCTGGGAATTAAGAAAATGTAAATACTTAAATATTATTTTATAATAAATATATTCACAAATACCTTTCATTAGTTATAATGGCTCTATTTGTCTGGGGAGCAATCATTAGAAGAAACAAAATGGCCGCTGTCCTATTAGTTTGCACAAAACCTGTCCTAATCACACAGCAGGACAAGTTACTTCACAACACTGAGCTATAGAGCTGCCTCATCCTCCTCTCTGGTCTGCTTGTCAGGGATTATGATCCCAAACAGATGATAAGATCTTTAGCTGAATCTCTGTAGGAATGGAGTTCATGAGCAGATGTGGCTAATGAGCAGTAGCATGCAGTTACCATTACCACAGTCTGTCCTGTCAGTCCTCTCTCTACTTCTTGTCTCCTCATGAACTCCATTCCCACAAAGATTCAGCTAAATATCATATTAAACTGTATTCGGGATCATAATCCCTGACAAGTAGAGCTCAGTGTCATGAAGTAACCTGTTCTGCTGTGTGATTAGGACAGGTTCTGTGTGTACTAATAGGACGGCGGACATTTTATTTCTCCTAATCATTGCTCCCTAGACAAAATGAGCCATTATTTATAATGAAAGGTATTTGGGAATATATTTATAATAAAGTAATATTTGCGTATTTTCATTTTCTTAATTCCCGGAGAACCCCTTAAAATGTATTTTATTTCGATTTTATGTTATAGCTCAACACAAAGTAGAAAGTATGTGTAAAGTAAAAAGAAAATGATACATGGTTTCAAAATTTTTAATAAATAAAATCTGGAGAGTGTGGCATGCATTTGTATTCATCTCCTCCGAGTCAATACTTTGTAGGACCACCTTTCGCTACTATTAAAGCTGTGAGTCTTTTGGGGTCTGTCTCTACCAGCTTTGCACATCTTGCACATTCTTCTTCGTAAAATAGCTGAAGCTCAGTCACATTGGATGGAGAGCGTCTTTGAACAGCAATTTTCAGGTTTTGCCACAGATTCTCAATGGGATTTAGATCTGGACTGTGACTGGGCCATTCTAACACATGAATATGCTGTGATCTAAACCATTCCATTGTAGCTCTGGCTGGATGTTTAGAGTTATTGTCCTGCTGGAAGGTGAACCTCTGCCCCTGTCTCAAGTCTTTTGCAACCTCTACCAGGGTTTCCTCCAGGATTGCCCTGTATTTAGCTCCATCCATCTTCCCATCTACTCTGACCAGCTTCCCTGTCCCTGCTGAAGAAAAGCCTCCCCACAGCATGATGCTGCCACCATGTTTAACGGTGGGGATGGTGTGTTCAGGGTGACGTGCAGTGTTAGTTTTCCACCACACATGGCGCTTTGCATTTAGGGCAAAAAGTTTAACTTTGGTCTCATCTGACCAGATCACCTTCTTCCACATGTTCGCTGTGTCCCCTACATAGCTTCTGGCAAACTGCTAACTGGACTTCTTATGACTTGCTTCCAAAAATGGCTTTCTTCTTGCCACTTCTATAAAGGCCAGATTTGTGGAGTACACAACTAACAGTTGTCCTGTGGACAGATTCTCCCACCTGAGCTGTGGGTTTCTGTAGCTCTTCCAGAGTGACCATGGGCCTTTTGGCTGCTTATCTAATTAGTGCTCTCCTTGTCTGGGCTGTTAGTTTAGGTGGACGGCCATGTCTTGGTAGGTTTGCAGTTGTGCCATACTCCTTCCATTTTCAAATGATGGATTGAACAGCGCTCCGTGAGATGTTCAGAGCTTGTGATATATTTTTTTTTATAACCTAATCCTGCATTACACTTCCCTAAAACGTTATCCCTGACCTGTCTGCTGTGTTCCTTGGTTTTCATGATGCTGTTTAATCACTAATATTCTCTAACAAACCTGAGGCCTTCACAGAACAGCTGTAGTTATACTGAGAATACATTACACACAGATGGACTCTGTGTACTAATTAGGTGACTTTTGAAAGCAATTGGTCACACTGGATTTTATTTAGGGGTATCAGAGTACAGGGGGCTGAATACAAATGCATGCCACACTAATCAGATTTTTATTTACTAAAAATTTTGAAAAGCATATACTATTTTCATTTCACTTCACACATACTTGCTGCTTTGTGTTGGTCTGTCACATAAAAACCCAATAAAATAAGTTTGTGGGTGTAATGTGGAAAAGTTCAAGGGTATGAATACTTTTTCAAGGCAATGTATATAAGGCGGCTGTTATTAAAAGGTTTAACAGAAAACTTTTGATCATTGCACTGTAGGACACATACACAATTAACAAATGGTAGCTTTTTTTGCTTTTTCCGCGGCTGTGATGCTCCAAAAACGAACTTTGCAGGCACATGCAATTGTAGTCGCAATTGCCTTGGAGCATTGTCTATCAAAGCAAGATCCCGGCATTACCCGTCGATAACTCCTCCCCTGTGTAGCTGTAAGCCAGCCCAGTATCCTCCTGATGTCCCTCTCCTCTGTTACCAAAATCCCAGGTCTTGGCAACTGACCGCCGGGCCCATCATGTTACCCGCTGTGGGCAGCGATGTTGAAGAACAGACAGCACATGTGTCCATTCTTCAATGCCGCTCCTCCAAGTTACATCTGTGTCCTCCCGATTCCTTCTATCATCCTTAAAGGGAACCTGTCATCTCCGAAACACCACCTGAGCTACAGTAAGTGGTGTATAGTGTAAATGACGTTGAGTCTGGTTATGTAAGTTTTATCTTCACACTCACTTCCATTCCGACGCTGTGCTCCCACAAACCTGCAGTAAAATGCACTCACTGGACTCCAGTTCTCACTCACATAATGGAGAGGACTCAAAGAAGAGTCCAGTGAGTGTATTTTACTGCTGGTTTGTGGGAGCACAGCGTCAGAATGGAAGTGAGTATGAAGATAAAACTTACATATTCGGATTCAGCATCACTTACACTATACACCGCTTACTCTAGTTCAGGGGGTGTTTCGGAGATGACAGGTTCCCTTTAAATTAGGAGCCACGTACATCATTCATTGGCCAAAAAGATCTGACCCCTTTACAAGCCTCCCTAGAACTCACTAGGGGAAGCTGTATACATTTGTGTGCAGTGAGCTCCCCCTAGTGACATCTGCAGGTGACAGAATCTCATCATTTTACTTCGTGATAAAATGAATGGAAGCAGTGGGAGCAGTCTAATGCCAAAATCCCACTTACCATGGGCTCCACAGCAGTGGTGCAGTCTGCCTTATGGGAGAAATTGATGTAGCAGAGCAGAGTTTGACATTTGGCACAACTCATTATGGTATCATGATGTCTTATCTGTGGTTTTTCATTGGGTGGCAGGTAATCCTTCTGCAAAACGTGGGCGCTGCCCACACCTAGCAAGCAATTAAGCTCTGGCAAGCAACTTTTCTGCCTTTATTTGATCTAATTTTGATGAATCACCCTGATTAGGTTCAGTTTGCTAGTCAGGAAGCGTCAGCAAGAATCATGTGATGTGGTCATGAGATCTATCAGGGATGCACTTCTGTCAAAAGTGGTAGGCTACATTACAGCTTCACACAGGGGTTTGAAGAGTGCCATCACCTTTAGGCCTCAAGCACATGACCATTTCTTCAACAGTGCAGGACCTGGGGAACAGGAAAGTTCGTGCTGCGCATGGCCAGTATCCACGTTTTGCGGATCCACGGACTGCAAAGCAAACACGGTCGTGTTTATGAGGCCTTTTGCAACAGGTAGCCTGTGCCTACAGCATGCCCTAAAGGCCGTCAAACACATGGCGATGACAGTAAGTGTATAATGACTTCTCCCAGTGTTACGGACTGAGGTTATAATGATCCAGGAAACTGAGATATAGGGAGCTGCTTGGCAGGATCCTGTTTAGCTTTCTGTATGTCTACCTATGATATTGAGGTAGCAGTGTGGTCACTGGCGGCTTTCTTTCCCTGGGTAACCTAGAGATGACACCCACTGTGGATGGTGCAGGCTCAGCTCCTGTGCTGCAGCATACGTGTACAATGTAGTGTAGAAAGGGATAGCGTCTAAACAAGTCTTAAAGAAGAACTCCCGCAAAAAATTGTATTCCATGTCCTGCTAGAAATGTACATGATATAATCTGTAGTGAATGTCATTTTCTTACCAGGGTCTGTACTTTTGACTTATATAATCCTGAAGTTTCTTATCTGTGTCATGTGACTAGGAATCAGACCCACCAACTCACACATAGACTTCCTGTCCACACATAAGTATAATTCTCTGTATTCCTATGGGAGCCTCACTTTAAGTCTCATAGGAATGAATAGAGAAGTTACTGGCTTTCTGTCCTGGGTCAGTTGGAGGTCAGGGAGTTGGTCACATGACCCAGCTACAATAAGAAGAGAGGTTATTACTCACAATTACATTCTCTGATAAGAAGATTACATTCACTATAGATTATATCATGCACCTTTCTAACAGGTCAGTGAATAACATTTTTTGCGGGAGTTCTTCTTTAATGTGGCTACGTTCACACTTGCGTTGTTAACTCCGGTATTGAGATCCGGCAGAGGGTTGCGATACCGGAATTAAATGGATCCGTTTTGATTTTGCACATCAGGATGCATCCGTTATGTTAGGATGCGGTTGTGTAAAATCAAAATGGAAACAAAAAACGGATCCTTCACTGTCTACATTGAAAGTCAATGGGTGACTGATCCGTTTTTTTTAGGCTAACAAAAACTTGATCCGTCCCCATTGACTTACATTGTTTTCAGTGCCGGATCCGTTTTTATGACCGGACACAAAACTGCAGCTTGCAGGGGTATGATTCAAAGGCTTCCTGCACACAGGCAGCACAGCAGCAGAGGTCTTTGCATCTGGCGTAGCCGTATAGTGCTGCATGCCAGCCGGACCCCATAGACTGTAATCGGACCCTCTGTAATCTGGCTGCTCCTGGCATTTATGCTGGGATTCGCTGCATGCAACAGTTTTTGACCTGCCAGTTCCCATTATGGTCAATGGGCCCCGGTGGTGAATGGCAATATCCAGCTATGCCAGAGAACAGCGGAAAGCTGAAGCCTGTCGGGATACATCGGGATTGTTCTGCCCGATGTATAAGGAGAGATAAAAACCTGCAATCCCAATGTAATATATTACCTGTCTATACATCCCTCGAGAGGCCACATAATGAATATGGGATTTAGTTTTGGGCTCCACATTTTAAAAAGGCTGTAGGAGAGCTAGAAAGGGTTAAAAGGTGGGTGACTAGAATATTATTATTATAGCGCCATTCATTCCATGGCGCTGTACATTTAATAAGGGGTGCACATACATAATACAGACAACTGCACTAAGCGTGAACAAGACGAGTTACAGACTAGTACAGAAGGAGGGAGGGCCCTGCCCACGAGGGCCTACCATCTAAGAGATTTTTTTTATTATTAAATGGGATTGGAAGTCTTTCTAAGGGCTCTTTCACACGAGCGGATTCAGTCCGAGAAATCCGCAGCGTGTAGGAGAGCCAGGGCTCGTTCTGGACAGAAGAGGCACGGAGCAGTAACATGATTGACAATGCTCCGTGCCTCTCTGTGACCTTTTTACTACAAAATTACAGTGATCACTTTATCTCATTGTGATTTTGTAGTAAAAAGATCACAGAGAGGCACGGAGCATTATCAATCATGTCACTGCTCCGTGCCTCTTCTGTCCAGAATGGGGCCTGGCTCTCTTACACGCTGTGGAATTATCGGACGGCGTCCGCTCGTGTAAAAGAGCCCTTATAAGGGAGGCTTGAAAAATCAGGGTTTAAGACCTCATGCACACGACCGTATGTATTTTGCAGTCCGCAAAAAACGGATCCTCAAAAAATACGGATGACGTCCGTGTGCATTCCGTATTTTGCGGAACGGAGCAGTTGGCCCCTAATAGAACAGTCCTATCCTTGTCTATAATGTGGACATGTTCTATTTTTTTGCGGAAAAACGTATATACGGAAATGGAATGCACACAGAGTACCTTCCGTTTTTTTTTTTTTGCGGACCCATTGAAATGAATGATTCCGCATACAGTCTGCAGAAAAACCCGGGACCGACACGGAAAGAAAATATGTTTGTGTGCATGAGCCCTTAGGGTATGCCCGTATGCGGAACCATTCTCTTCAATGGGGTCACAAAAAAAAAAATGACTGTGTGTGCATTCTGTGTCTACATGGCCGTTCCACAAAAAAGATAGAACATGTCCTATTCTTGTCCAGATAGGACTGTTCTATTATGGGATGCACACGGCCGGTATGCGTGTTTTGCATATCTGCAATTTGCAGACCGCACAACAGCCAATGGTTGTGTGCATGAGCCCTTAGAAAGTAAATGGTTAACACTCAACACGTTTTAGACTGAGGGATGTAACTAAACACACGTGCCATGACTCAGTGCCCAGCATGTGCCCACAATAGACATGTTCATACAGAAACCGTCACATACCAAACACTTCCCGGCAGGGTTTATATCACTGTTTTTACAAAAATTTGGGCAAACAGCAGAGTAACATCTCAGCAAAGTAACAATGTAAAACCGTAACATGAATAAATGCTCATGAAAACTAAACCTGCATACAGAAGTCCCATGTACAAGGTTACATGAGGCTTCAAGGTAAGTAGCAGCTGATGAGTCGCCATACACATTAGGAGGAGTTCACATCACGTTTTTCCCATCCGTTTGACGTATACATTGGAAAAAGAAAAAGGATACAAAAGTGCAGCACACCACGCTAGGTAAGAGAAACGTATGCTGTATGACTTCAGTCTGAGGCATCCGTTTAAGGTATCCGTTATTTCTATATGTTAAAAGGATAGGAAAAACTTGATGTGAACTCACCCTTAGGCCCCATTCACACGTCCGTATTTTTGCATATCCTGGAAAATGGTCAGTTTTTTGCGGATCAGTTTTTCCAGGACACCCGTTCCGTCTCTCCGTAAAAAACGGAAAGGATGTATCCATATGTCATCCGTTTTTTGCGGATCCGCAAAAAACGGAAGGATGAATAACATCTTTTTTTTTCACCCCTCCTGGAACGGAATCCGCAAATACGGATGACATGCGGATGGCTTTCCGCATGTCTTCCGCATTTACAGACGTCCCATAGACTTGTATTGGGCTACGGACCGCAAAACAGGAGGAAAAGTAGGACAGGAGGATTTCTGATTGCGGATCCGCAAAACGGAACGGAACAGAGAAACGGATGCGGACAACATACGGTGCAATGTCCGCATTTTTTCGGGACCCATTGAAATGAATGGATCCGCATACTATCCGCATAATTGTCCGCAAATGCGGAAACGGATGCGGATGCAAAATACGGACGTGTGAATGGGGCCTTAGGCTTCATTCACATTTGTGCACATCCTGGAAAACGGTCAGTTTTTTGTGGATCCGTTGTTCCGCAAAAAACTCAGTTTTTCAAGCACATCCGTTCCGTTTTTCTACAAAAAACGGAAAGGATGTATCCGTATGTCAAGGAGGAATCCAATCTTTTTTTTTTTTCCTACCCTCCTGGAACGGAATCCGCAAATGCGGATGACATGCGGATCCCTTTCCGCATGTCTTCCGCATTTTTGCCGATCCATAGACTTTCATTGTGCTACGGACCGCAAAATCGGGATAGAAGTAGGACAGGAGGATTTTGATAAACGGAGAATCGGAACGGACACAAGGATGCGGACAGCACACTGTGTACTGTCCGCATTTTTTTCGGGACCCATTGAAATGAATGGATCCGCATCCTATCCACATAAATTGTCCGACATTGCGGAAACGGATGCGGATACAAAATCAGGACGTGTGAATGGAACCTTAGGGCTCATGCACATGACTGTATGTATTTTGCTGTCCGCAAAAAACACAGATGATGTCCGTGTGCATTCCGCATTTTGCATAACGGAACAGCCGGCCCCTAATAGATCAGTCCTATCCTTGTCCGTAATGCGGACGATAATAGGACATGTTCTATCCCTTTGCGGAACGGACATACGGAAAAGAAATGCATACGGAGTAACTTTCGTTTTTATTGCGGAATGGTTCAGCAAAAGAAACGGAACGGACACAGAAAGAAAATACGTTTGTGTGCACAAGACCTTAGGCTAGGTTCTCATCACTGTTTAGCTTTCCACTTTTCTGATCCGTCAGAAGAAAAAAAAAAAACGATCCGTTGTTTTGAGCATCAGTTATGATCAATTTGCATCACTTAAGTCAGACATCAATTATTTATGATGGGAGAAAAAGTCCTGCAAAAAGTACTTTTTCTCCCATCATAAATAACTGATCTCTGACGGAAGTGACGCAAATTGATCATAACTGATGCTCAAAATAACAGATCCGTTTTTTTTTTTTTTTTTTATATGATGAATCAGAAAAACGGAAAGCTAAAGGGTGCCGTGAACCCGGGCCTAAGGCTCTGCTTACATCACACTTGTAAAGGAACACGCACTGCATACTTTTTTTTTTTTTTTTTAGGTTCCTCTCTGTATAAGGGCTCATGCACACAAACGTATTTTCTTTCCGTGTCCGTTCCGCTTTTTTTGCGTGTGTGGAACCATTTATCTCAATGGGTCCGCAAAAAAAACCCCAGAAGGTACTCCGTGTGCATTCCGTTTCCGTATGTCCGTATTTCCGGCCGGCAAAAAAATATAATATGTCCTATTATTGTTCGCATTACGGACAAGGATAGGACCTGTCCTATTAGGGGCCAGCTGTTCCGTGCCGCAAAATACACGCGGACGTCATCCGTATTTTTTACAAAGTACATACGGTCGTGTGCATGAGCCCTAAGAAAGAGGAAAGGACTGCACAAAAGGTTCAAAAAGTTACGGTGGTCTGACAAAAGCCAGAGATATCCCCCAGTCACACACACATAGAGAGTACTCGGTCTACAGGGGTCTCCCCCATCTTCCCATCAGGGGAGGTCTTTGCATTTCTGTGGCCCCAAGCAAAGTTGTGTCTGGGGGCCACAGTTGCTCTGCCCTCAGTAAGGCCAGCTTCAGAAAAGCGTTTTTTTTGTTTGGGGGCGTGGACTCTGCTCCTGTAATGAGTTATAGTGCGGTGTGTCCCCGCCTGACCTCAACTGTAGTGATTTGCAGTGACGGCATTATGTCAGTACTCGCTTGTCTGAAACTGGCTGTGAGCTGGGAAGGGCCTCCCTCTCCCCCTGTGCAGCTGAGCCAAACAGACAGTGGGGGTCATTTATCAAGGGGCTTACAACTTTTTTTTAATGACTAAAATAGTCGCAAGTCCCTTTCCTGACCGGCCGGGACAATACTATTGTATACAGGTGTCATGTACGGCGCAGTGTATACAGGTGTCGTGTACAGCACAGTGTATACAGGTGTGTACAGCGCAGTGTATACAGGTGTCGTGTACAGCACAGTGTAGACAGGTGTGTACAGCGCAGTGTATACAGGCGTCGTGTACGGCACAGTGTATACAGGCGTCGTGTACGGCGCAGTGTATACAGGCGTCGTGTACGGCGCAGTGTATACAGGCGTCGTGTACGGGCCGGCAGCAGTGTATACAGGCGTCGTGTACGGCGCAGTGTATACAGGCGTCGTGTACGGCGCAGTGTATACAGGCGTCGTGTACGGCGCAGTGTATACAGGCGTCCGTGTACGGCGCAGTGTATACAGGCGTCGTGTACGGCGCAGTGTATACAGGCGTCGTGTACGGCGCAGTGTATACAGGCGTCGTGTACGGCGCAGTGTATACAGGCGTCGTGTACGGCGCAGTGTATACAGGCTTCATATACAGGCGTCGTGTACGGCGCAGTGTATACAGGCTTCATATACAGGCGTCGTGTACGGCGCAGTGTATACTGGTGTCGTGTACAGCGTAGTGTATACAGGCTTCATATACAGGCGTCATGTACGGCGCAGTGTATACAGGCTTCATGTACAGCGCAGTGTATACAGGTGTCGTGTACAGCGTAGTGTATACAGGCTTCATATACAGGCGTCATGTACAGCGCAGTGTATATAGGCGTCATGTACAGCGCAGTGTATACAGGCTTCATATACAGGCGTCGTGTACGGCGCAGTGTATACAGGCTTCATATACAGGCGTCGTGTACAGCGCAGTGTATACCGGCGTCATGTACAGCGCAGTGTATATAGGCGTCATGTACAGCGCAGTGTATACTGCCATCCCTCATGCTCTGTAGTCATTACCTTTCTCCAGCGCTTGTCTCAGGGTCACTTTCCCGGTCATTCCTGTGGCCCCAAAGATGACAATATTTTTCGGTGCCATCGTGACTGATCCACAGAAGTTACAGTCTCGCCCTGCATGTTATAGGACCCGGTACACATCCTGGATGACTCCTCCCTCTGGTGGGAAGGGCCCTATACTTAACCCTCTCACTGCTGAACTCCTGCTCAGCTATAAAATAAATAACATTAACCATTGCTCTGGATGACAAGTTGGCGGATCGGGTTGTGCACACGGGATGCTGAGCTCTATATTCACTAGACTGCCATAAACGGTGCAGACAGAGGTGAGGGTCCATTCACACCGTCTGCAGAGCCAATATAAAAAAATAAATAAAAAAAAGCAGTAAAAAAAAAAAACAGGACGAGCTATTTTTGCCCATTTTGACAGCCAGATGGACCCCAATGAAATCAGTGGACCTGTTTTTAACAGCTGGTTAAACAGGCCTGCACCTATCTAGCGGCAGTTAAAAATGGGTACACTGTGCAAAAAAAGGGCCTTTTGGAGGTTAAAATAAAAAAGATAAAAACAAACAAACAAACAAAAAAACTCACCTGACCACCTAGAGGCAGCAGGACCTGCTGCTCCCAGTGATGTCACATGATCACGCTGGGTCTGTCAGTGTTGCTGCCTCCAGTATGGAGCGGGCTGCTGCACTGAGCTCGTCCCCATACACGGTGGGTGCAGGCTGTATAATACAGCAGGCACCTGACAGCAATGACCATGATCGGCGATGACTCCGAAACCATCAAGTCATTTAACCCCTTGGTTACCCAATTGGTTTAATCTGATTGGTTATCATGACAGCCTGGGGCCTGCTAAAGGTTCCCACAGGTTTACCCAGCAAGTAAAGTGGCAGAATCCCATTCACCATAATAGTAATAATCTCTGTTATGGTGAACGGGACAAGGGATCAAAAGATTTTTCCCAATTTTAAATATAAAAACATATAAACAAATATAACTGGTATTGCTGCATCCAAAAACATCTGAAATATTAAAATATATATATTTTTTTTTTAACTGCACGGTGAACACTTTTTTTTTAAGTCTGCCATGCCTGGTCCTGTCAAGGTGTAGAGGGCACAGCAGTTGGAAAGAGAGCAGAGCCCCTAGGTGTAATGGTAACGCCCCCATTGCTCCTGGAGTCTCATTTGCATATAGTAAAACATCATTTTCCTCAGCAATGCGGTCACCTATGAACATGGGACCAACACAGATGTCTTCAGCTGCCGAGCGCACATGTAACAAGTGTCATAGGTACAAAACTGCTGACAGATGCCCTTTAAATCAAGGTCTCCATCTTGTTCATTGGAGCTCTTGCTTTGTGTTTAGTTTGTAATCGCTCTGAGAATCAAAAGATAAGGGTGCGTCCACACCCTGTTGCAGAGAGTTTTCTGAATGGGGTTGGGTTTTCCGGGTGGAAAGCACATGGATTTCTGAACGCCGCATTCAAGTGAATGGAACGGATTTTCAGTTAGAAAGAATATTCTGCAACCAAATCTGCTGAAGAACGACCAATCAGCTTCTGGCTGATATCTAATGTCTGTGGTCACGTTTATATATGATAAGGCGACCAAATGTGAGTGGTGAAGTCATATCGACCAAGGAGTGGTCTCCGTCAGATATAAAATTGGAGGAAATGTGCTAAAATAGTGAAAGGACCATAATCCAGCTCTGGTGCTCCCTACTAGTTCTGGTTTTCTTGGCTGCGGTGGTGACGTTCCTTTATACTACATGACCTCTGCAGCCAATCACTGCCATATACCGCTGAGGCCAGCGATTGGCTGCAGCAGCCATGCGGGCAGGTCTCCTCTGCAGCCAGGAAATCCCTAAACACTGGTGCACACAAAGAGGGTCATTTACGAAGCGCCGTGGTTTGGCGACATTCCTTCTAGATGGTGTGGCTGATGAGTTTGTAGCATGGCTGTGATGTATTCACATTTAGTCAGACGCCATTTTATAAATCAGAGGTAAATTAAAGGGGTTGTCTCATTTCAGTAAGTGGCTTTTATCATGTAGAGAAAGTGAATACAAGGCACTTACTAATGTATTGTGATTGTCCATATTGCTTCCTTTGCTGGCTGGATTCATTTTTCCATCAGATTATACACTGCTCATATCCATGGTTACAGACCACCCTGCAATCCATCAGTGGTGGCCGTGTTTGCACAATATAGGAAAAAGCATCGGCCTCTCTGGTGGCCGGGACCATGGTAGCTCACATAGTCTGGTGCTTTTTCCTATATTGTGCAGGCACGACCGTCGCTGATGGATTGCAGGGTGGTCTGTAACCATGGAAACGAGCAGCATATAATGTGATGGAAAAATGAATTCAGCCAGCAAAGGAAGGAATATGGACAATCACAATGCATTAGTAAGGGTCCATTCACACGTCCGTATGTTTTAATCCGCATCCGTTCCGCAAATGCGGAATCCAGAATGCGGATCCATTCACTTCAATGGCTCCGTGTGCTGTCCGCATCCGTTGTTCCGTTATGCGGATCCACATATAAGATAGAGCTTGTCCTACTTTTGTCCGCATTATGCAGTCCATGGTCCCATTGTAGTCAATGGGTCTGCAAAAAATGTGGATGACATGCGGAATGCATCAATATGTCATCTGCATGTCATCCGCAATTGTGGATCCGTTTCCAAGGAAATAGAAAGAAATACCCTACCAACATATATTACTCCTTCCTTTTTTTTTTTGCAGAAGAACGGATGCGGATGATGTACAATTGGTAAAAACGGAAGGTTTTTGCGGAAACATGGATCCGCAAAAAACGGACCGAAAATCTGGAAAAGAAAAATATGGACGTGTATTCACTTTCTCTACATGATAAAAGCCACTTGCTGAAATGAGACAACCGCTTTAGGGTCCATTCACACGTCCGGATCCGCAAAACGCGCACGCCGCACATGGCCGGATCTATAATAGAAATGCCTTTTCTTGTCCTTGTATTCGGACAAGAATAGAACATGTTCTATTTTTTTACGGAGCCACGGAACGGAAGTGCGGATGCGGACGGCACACTGTGTGCCGTCCGCATCTTTTGCGGCCCCGTTGAAAATGAATGGGTCATTTTGCGGAACGGATGCGGACACATTCTACAGACGTGTGAATGGAGCCTTAGGCCCCATTCAGACGACCGTGTTTCACGGCCGTATATGGGCCATGAAAGCCCGGCCTGTGCTGCCCCAGAGGACGGGAGCGCACGGCGTCATTGGTTGCTATGACGCCATGCGCTTCCTGAGGCCGCATGGTGATAAATGAAACGAAAATGTTCACGCTACGTAAGCCACGCCCTCAAAGCTCACCAAAAGTGCTGTCGAAAGCGGCGCAAAACACCAGAAAAAGTCGCAAACGCCTCCATAAATGCAGCAAATATGGCAGAAAACAAATACACACAAAAAAAGCGCAAACTACTTTAGTACATAACCCCCATAGTGTTTTTAGGAAAAACGCTATTTTTCCAACATTTTTCTTGGAGTTTTTTCTGCCCTGCACTAGTTATCAGCTGGTAGCGGCTCTTCCACACAATCGTATCTGTTTTTGCGGTCTGCAAATCCAAAAAAACAGATACCGACGGAGCCTTTTTTCTTTCTACTTCTATAGAAATGTCCTGTTCTTGTCGGGAAAACAGAGAAGAATAGGACTATCTTTTTGCGGGGCTGCGGAACGGATGTGCGGATGTGGACAGCACACATTTATTGAGATGAAAGTGTACGCATCCGATCCGCAAAAACGCAGATGGATCTGGACTGAAACTACAGTCGCGTGCATAAGCCCTTATATCTACTCCCCTATTTTGTGAAGATGGCCGGACCACTGCACAATACAAGCCCTTTTACTTTTTGAGTGACCCCTGTCTCCTCATAGATTGTAAGCTCTTGCGCAGGGCCCTCATTCTTCTTGTTTTACGGTAATAGTTGACTTGTTTGTTGTTTGTACTTGAACCCCCTGATTGTAAAGGGTGTATTCTGTATGCAGAATACATTGGCACTTTATAAATCAAGATTATTAATATTCTGTGTATTTCTTTGGCTGTGTTCTTTATTCACATCTTCCCATAGACTTCCCCATAGGAAATAAACTAATTTCATGGTGTTTTTTTTTTTCAAAAGAGTAAAAAAAAAATATAAAATAAAAAAAGTCACAATAAACTGTGTGTATAAAGCGTAACTTTATGTCAAGTCTGTGATGTTATTTGGAAGTGCTGCTATACTGCCCTCTAGTGGCCAAATGTAAACTGCGCCAAGATGTAATATAGAAAGCAGACGGGAATATTTCCTGTTACAGAAATGGCGGTATTTTATTTGAAGGACTGATGGAGTTTTGCACAGGAAACCACAATGAATAGGACGTGCCGCAGATCCCAACTTCTCCACCGAGCCCTGAGACACAGGCAGGTTTTCTCTGCGGCATATGAATAGCATTTAGTGATCCCCATTTACTTACTCTGTAATGGACTTTTCTTGTAGATCCACACGAATCCACAAAAAGAAAGGAAAAGTGTCTGCTGGGACCATGAAGAGCCATGTCTTCTCAGGAAATGGTGCTACATTTGATGTGTAATTCAGGTCTGGAGGCCTTTTATATGGGCTGACGATCAAAGTGACGACTACAGACCGCTTGTCCCCCATCACTGCCCAACCAGCAGCAGATTTGTACCTATAACACTGGCTGACCTGTTACATGTGCACTTGGCAGCTGAAGACATCTGTGTTGGTCCCATGTTCATATGTGTCCGCATTGCTGAGAAAAATGATGTTTTAATATATGCAAATGAGCCTCTAGGAGCAACGGGGGCGTTACCATTACACCTAGAGGCTCTGCTCTCTCTGCAACTGCCACACCCTCTGCACTTTGACAGGGCCAGGCAGTGAAAATGTTATCACTTTTGGTCCTGTCAATCAAAGTGCAGAGGACGCAGCAGGTGCAGAGTGAGCAGAGCCTCTAGGTGTAATGGTGACGCCCCCGTTGCTCTTAGAAGCATATTTGGGAGTTTTGAGCCCCTGAGGAGCAAGGCACAGGCAATGCAGGACTAGGCATGGCTGGCACATTCTAATATGGAGTAGATTATACCTTGCCAGTGCCAATTCCAATTCTGGCATGGGGGTGGGGGTTAGATTAAAGGGGTATTCCAGGATAAGGTGTCACCCTAAGTATTACTATTCAATGAATAGAGTATTTTTAATGAAGTATTTATTACACTATATATCAGGGATCCGCAACCTTCGGCACTTCAGCTGCTGTGAAACTACAACTCCCAGCATGAAAACATGCTTGGCTATTCTTCTTACTCCCACAGAAGTGAATGAAGCATTCTGGGAGTTGTAGTTTCTGAACAGCTGGGGGTTACTGCTATATATGCAGTAAAATATTACATTTTTCTCTCTGGTAGTGCCTCCTGCTGCATATCCTTTTGGTCCACCTTCTCCTGCATTCACTGGTGGACGCACATGCTCAGTAGCTTCGCTGATCCCTCCTCTCCTCTCAGTAACGGCGTAGGTGAAGCGGTGTTCATATATTCATCCCTACTTCTAAATTCATACAAATATATCGTTATATATCTGTCTAAACAGGGAAATTGTAAGGACATGACATATGGTATGTATCTCTGGGGCTTTATGTGAGGGACTATTTTCTATGCAGGGAAGGAAGGGATTAATGAGCTGATTGCAGTGTTTGATGATCTGCTGCCCACCCTCAGAAATACAAGCACGTTCACTAGATAAGCAAGTAAAGCTGTTTTCATCATAAGGATCTGTCCCCATTCATTGTCAATGGGGACAAAACGTAACTGAACAGAACGGAGTGCTCCAAAATATATTCAGCTCTCATACCGGAGAGCAGCAAGCTGCGGTTTGCTTTCTGTCCTGAGATGAAGAGCAAGACGGATCCGTCATGATCCACAATGCAAGTCAATGGGGACAAATCCGTTTTCTCTGCCACAATAGAAAACAATAGACTTGCATTGTGGGTCATTGACTTTCAGTGGTGTTCATGATGGATCCGTCTTGGCAATGTTAAAGATAATACAACCAGATCCGTTCATAACGGATGCAGACGGTTGTATTATCAGTAATGGAAGCGTTTTTGAGGAACCCTGCCGGATCCAGCAAAAACGCTGGTGTGAAAGTAGCTCCTGCACACGACCGTATCCGTCAGCAAAACACGAATACCGGATGCGAGATCCTGCTCCCCCCCCCTTTTTTTTTTTACTCCCTCACAAATGTCCTATCGTGTCCACATTTTTTTTGCGGGGCCGCGGAACAGACTTACAGGTGCGGACTAGTGTCGAGTGAACTTGTGTTTTCAAGCCCGGAGTACAGGTTCGGGTTATCTAATAATCCTGTTATGGATTCTGCTACCACGGACTATAATGGAATTCTATGACGGCATGCACCATGGAAGCCGATAAGAGGCATTCCATCATAATAGAAGTCTACGGCCAGCATGCATGTACATGGGGGCGTGCACCTTTGTGTTATACTGCACCACAGGGTTGGCTGGACTCAGCATGACTAAAGACGAGCTGCCATACCCCCTCTGCACTCAGTCCTCATGCTGGCATGTGCAGTTCACAATGGTAACCGGTCTCAAAAGCTAGAACCTTCTACCGACCTACACTTGCATCGTCTTGCAGAAATGACTGGGACCTCTACCGCGCATGCGTAACTCTCTTCTTCCCGGTCACATAAAGGTCCCGTCTCACGAGCCATCACCACGCATGCGCACGTCTGTCTCAGCTCCTATTCAGATGCCTTTGCTGCGGGTTCCGTCTGCTCTAACTGCGCCTGCGCAGCCCTTTGGCTCTCTTCAAGCGCCCCCTGCAGGAACTGACCGGCACTTACTGCGCCTGCGCTGCCGACTGGTCCATGAGATGATTCTCTGAAAAGGGATTCTGCAGCATCCTCTCTCGGAGATTATCCTCTGCAGCTGCTGCACACCGGGGTCCAGGGGCCTGGGAAGAGGGCCCCGGGGGCCCAATGTCCTCTGCATTGCAGCACAGCAGTGCACTGCCCAGGGGAGGCTGAAGAGAGTGGGTGACATTGTGTGGCCTGATCATGGTGAAGGTAGGACGGTGCCCTGCTGCTTGTTGGGGTGCAGCTGCATGTGGGGGTCCTGTGGCAGGACACGGCAGAGCTGTATAATGGAGGCTGTGGGCACTGCAAGTTATTCAGTCTTAGAAGTTATGGGTTATTGCAAACATCTCCTACACGTGAATATTTATATATATATATATATATATATATATATATATATATATAGCACTGTGTGTATTGGTATACCAGTATCTGTGTGTATATATTACTGTATGTGTGTATAGATTACTGTATGTATAGATTACTGTATATGTGTGTGTATACATATTATTGTATGTGTATATATTACTGTATATTACTTTATGTATGTGTATATATAGTACTATATGTGTATATTGATATAGGAGTCAAAACAAGAGCTGCTTAGGTTGTAGTTTCCCATCATGCCAGTATACGATCACAATATGCAGGGACATGGTATCTATACTGGCATACACTCCTGCCACTTGAACCCTATATCTGATCTACAGCATAGGCAATCACTATATAAATCTATATGCATGCCTATATGATTATTAGTCAGTACCTATAGAATGGGGGAAGTATACCTTTATTGGATATATATATATATACACACACACACAATATATACATACACACTATATATACATGCGCGCACACACACTCTCTATATACACAATATATACATACACACACTATATATACACACACATAATATATATATATATATATATATATATATATAACATACATACAATATATATATATATATATCATGATATACACACACTTTATATACATACACACTATATACACACACACACATAATATATATATTTATACATAGAGACACACTATATACACACACACACATATATATATATATATATATATATATATATATATATTCACACTATACATTTATGCACACTATATATTTCAAAAAACCCAATAAAGATGGTCAGACTGATCATGCAGGACAATAGTATTGTGTCACCGTGTAGTGTGTCACCCTTCACCGGCACAATCATACCGCACGTGGTAAGTGAAGCGTATCATGACAATTACAATTAGCATTCAGGACAATGGGAGTAGTAGTGTGCAGCCATCCAGATTCTTGGAAGTGTTTCTCTGTAGATTGCCAGCGCGGTGCAGGGTTAGAGTGGCACCTTATTAGACAAGAGGTACAGTTGGGGTACCCAGTGGTCAGCCCACCAGTATATAATGTGTAATATGCCATAAAATGATTGATTATTGAGGACCCCCCTCCCTTCGGTTGTTTCTTATCTCTGTCTGGGAAAGCTGTGTGACAACAAATACGGCCGCCATAGCCCTTGTAAGAATGGCCATCCGGTCCTGGTCAGTAAATCTGCCTGACTATGCACTGGAGGAAGTATTACTAAATAACTTGGGTCATATTGGTTGTCACTCAGCTCTCCAGATGATAAGCAGGTGACTCTGCTGCCGGATAATTTACCCCTCTCATCAGTGAGATATCATCCTGTAATATACCATAATAATCCCTCCTCCGTTTATTTTTCGGGAAGAGACCGGCCATATTGTCTCAGTTCTTCAGTCCTCGGTGGCACACCAGCCTCAGAGATCAGAAGCCATGGTTTGTCGGGGGTCAGCAATCTTCGGCACTCCAGCTGCTCTGAAACTACAACTCCCAGCATGCTCATGTGCTCAGCTGTTCTTGTAACTCCCATAAAAGTGAATGGAGGATTCTGGGAGTTGTAGTGTTCAGAACAGCTGGAGGTTGGTGTAGACACATGCTGCGAGCGTTGTCCAAGCTGTCCCAGAACCAAAGTAGAAAGTGGTTAACCCCTTTGGTACTACACAGTGATTTCTGACGTTCTAAGTAAAGGACCACTGAAATCAATAGAAATGTCAGACTCAAGATCAAGTAGTGTCCACTGACTCGCTTCAGGTCAGTGCCGCTTAGTGTGACCTGACCCTGATAGACAGTCTACAGGAGTCCACGGTAAATTATGCCCACATCATGCCCACCGGCTCTTCAGGAAAAATCCTGGGTCTAGCTGAAGTTGGGTGACCATGAGATAGATGTTTGGTCCTCCAGACCATTGTATGTGCCGGTGTGACTTTCTCAGACGTACAGGTCATTCCCTGTAGCCAGGTTCTTCATGTACCTGGGCCGCTCCCTCACCCCGGGATCATCTGTAAAGTCTTTTGCAAAGTAAAAAACTGGCACTGCCCATAAATTGCCTCTTGCGTTGGATCACATCCCAGCCATAGCTCTGCTTTTCCTTTGCACTAGTTTTCTCACGTGATGCTCGCCGCCCTTTGCAGCCACTACAGATGGGTCTGTCGGCCCTCCATATCAGCAGGTGCACTTTTACGTGTTGGCTCTGCTGACGCTGCAGTGTGCCCGCCTGTTTACAGTTTTCTTACCATATGGGTGGGGGCTGCAGAGATCAGGACTCCTGAGACGTGATCCTGCAGCACTAATGCCATGGGCTTAAGATACAGACTCCTGTAATTCCTCAGGACAGATGCCCTAATAGGAACAGGCTTCTGGGTGCGATAGCAAACACTGTACACCGACTGAGCTCCCGATCAGGGGGATTTAAAAGGGTTATCCTATGACATATACAAGCACATGACCATCTCTTTCTAACAAAGCTAGAACCAGCCCTGTACCTCACATGGATCCAGAGATCTCACCATTCATTGTTTCAATTGCTCTGCTAGATTTAGTTCAAGCTGGCAGCTCTGGGGTGTGTGTCCTTTCTGCTGCAGTTCCCTTGCTATCACAGCTCAGGGGCATGTCCTTTAAAGAAGAACTCCCGACAAAAATTTTATTCCATGTCCTGCTAGAAATGTACATGATATAATCTGTAGTGAATGTCATTTTCTTACCAGTGACTGTATTTTTGACTTATATCATCCTGAAGTTTCTTATCTGTGTCATGTGACTAGGAATTAGACCCACCAACTCGCACATAGACTTATGTGTGGACAGGAAGTCTAATTCTCTATGTATTCCTATGAGACTGAAAGTGAGGCTCCCATAGGAATGAATAGAGCAGTTACTGGCTTTCTGTCCTGGGTCAGTTGGAGGACAGGGAGTTGGTCACATGACCCAGCTACAATAAGAAGAGAGGTTTTTACTCACAGAAACAGTCACTGATAAGAGAATGACAATCAGATTATATCATGCACCTCCAGAGAATAAAAATTTTTGCGGGAGTTCTTCTTTAATAGGATGTGTGTTCTTTGCCGCAGCTCTCTCCCTATCACAGCTCAGGGGGCATGTCCTTTCTGATGCATAGTTACATAGTTAAAGGGGTATTCCCATCATAGACTAGGATCCCACTAGGATATGCCCCCGTTGTCTTATAGGTGCGGATCCCACTGCTGGGAACGAAGCGGGAGCTCTGTGCCTGGAGGATCCCGGGTTTCCCATTCATTTCTATGGAGCTGACGGAAATAGCTGAGCCAGCGAAATAGCCGAGCCCGCACCTATAAGACAATGGAGGCATATCCTAGCGCTATGCCCCCATTGTCTGAGATGGGATAACCCCTTTAATACAGTTAAAAAAAGGCATAAGTCCATCATCTTCAACCAAGGTCTGCCTTGGCAGCTCTCTTCCTATCACAACTCAAGGGGTGTGTTCTTTCTGTTGCAGCTCTCTCCCTGTAGCTGTCACAGCTTCTAACAGTAGATAGGGCTGGCAGCAGTTGAAGGATAGAACTGAGCATGTGCGTCCACCTCAGTGAGATGGACAGAGAAATAAGGAAAAGAACAAACAGCAGGTGGCGCTATACAGTTCAGTTTTATTGAAAAAATCAGTGACTGTATTAAATTTTGAATGACATTCGATTACAAAAGTATTCAGATCCAGGTGCTGGTTTGTAATATTTTTCATGGGACAACCCCTTTAACAAGCCACAGCATGTAAAACCGTACATCCATCTAAGTGAAGAGCGATTTCCCCAAAATAAAAGACTTGAACTTAAGCGAGCATTGTGATGTATAGAAGAATGTCTCCAGGGGACCCCCAGCGGTTTAAGTAGAGTCTTCATGGGCGCCATTATATTCTGAGGTCCTTAGGCAGCTGGTCCAGAAGAATCCAAAGACGGCTCCAGGATGTTCAGGGTCTGGTCCATACCGGAGGTAGGGTGGATAAGCAGTATCTTCTAGGAAGGAGGGCAGTCAAAAACTTCTTTAAATATTGCCAGGGTGACACTGGAAGAACGTCCAAGTGAGAAGCTGAGATCTCTATGGCATTCCTCAGGATATAAGACGATATAGGAGTGTGGTGAGCCCACATGCAATTGTGTTACACAGCCAGTGGTATAAGACTCATCCATCCCACACATGTCTCAGGTTGGGTTGGAAAATTTGTCCATGGGGAAGCATTGGATTTTCAGGAACATTTCCAAATCCATGGTGGATGGTGCACAGCAGGAGGTTCTAGCAGTGGTGCCAAGACGTAGACAACCCATTAGGCTAATAGAGAATATGAGTTTTTTATGAGCTACCGTATGGACAGGAACTTCTTAAAGGCACGTCACTTCAGGAGAGGGGATCCCATGCGAACAAGAATGTGGGGTAGATACCATGGGGGAGATTTATCAAAACTGGTGTGAAGTAGAGCTGGCTTAGTTGCCCATAGCAACCAATCAGATTCCTCCTTTCATTTTCCAAGGGAGCTTTGAAAAATGAAAGGTTGAATCTGATTGGTTGCTATGGGCAACTAAGCCAGTTCTACTTTACACCAGTTTTGATAAGTCTCCCCCCATGTCTTTTGGGCTAACATAAAAGGCTATTGACCTGTCCAACCAGCCTGATACAGCGGGTGGTGCCTTCTAAATTAAAGTCCAGTTAGGGGTCCGGCCAACAGGTCACGAAATCTGAGAACAGAAGAACCTTGGCCTAGTTATCCATTTCTTGACCCCTGGTGATCAGTCATTAATAATCTATCTAATCAATATGTCATCAGTGAAAACAGAGGACAACCACTTTACTAACGGTATTTACCTATTTTGTGTCTCCATTTTTTTCGTAGCTGTGATGGCGAATGTGAGCCCAGAGCTGGACAACATGGAGGTGCAGGCGCCCCCGAATAACAACAATCGTTGGGATCAGGCTGAGCGTCCATGGGACGAGCCCGCAGCCACTGGGAAATTGTTTGAGTGCTCCAGGATCAAAGCTTTGGCGGGTAAAAAAATGATGTTTTCTACTAAGCCACAATCACACTGCTTTCAGAATGCCGCTGGTTGCCATCGGAAACAGACACCAGCTTGTTTTCAGGCATCTTAGGAAGTCCAAGTTGTAATGTAGATTATAACAGTGAAATGTTGTGAATTGTGGATGTTTCTTTTTAAAGTGAGGCTATCCGAGTGAATATTGAGAAAACCCTTAGGCCCCATTCACACGACCGTATGTTCATTTCCGTATCTTATCCGCATTTTTGCGGATAAGATGCAGAACCATATGGACCCATTCATTTTTCCATAGGAGAAAAAAAAATGCGGAATGCACACCGCGTGCATTCCACATCTGTATATTACGGAAGTTCTCCCGCAAAAAAAAGGAAACATGTCGTATACTTGGCCGCAAAACACGTCCGTAGCCCCATTAAAGTCAATGGGTCCGCAAAATTACGGAACACTACGGAAGACTTTCCGTATGTCTTCCGTTCCGTTTTTATACGGACACGGAATACATACGGTAGTGTGAATGGGGCCTTACTGTGTAGGATGTAGAGAAATAAGGCCTCCTGCACACGACCATGTCCATTTTGTGGTCCGCGAATCGCAGATCCCCAAAATACAGATGTGGACCGTTTGCATCCTGTAATTATCGTAAAAAAAGCCAGGACATGTTCTATACTCACGGCCCGGCCACACGGATTCGGACAGCAGCATGTTCTGTCTATTTTTTATGGACCCGTAGAAATGGGTCCGTGTAAGATCTGCAAAAAATCCAGATCAGACATGGACCAAAACTATGGTCGTGTTAACTGTTTGGAACACGCTACATGTGGGAGCGGGAATTCCCATAGTGACCTCTGCTCCTTATAATCATTATAATGCACTGCACTATAATGATTTATAATGCTGTGTTTCTCTGCCCGACCTCGGAATGATTTGTACTCACAGCATTATGTCTGTACAAATCATTACAGTTGAGGTCGGGCAGAGACACACAGCATTATAAATCTTTATAAAGCCCTGTGCGGTCTGTCAGAGGAGAGCAGAGGTCACTATGGGAATTCTTAAAAATTCTCAATGTCTCAGATATATGTAGCGTGGAAAAAACCACCGTCGCTAATTGCTGCTTTAACGACTATTAGTTCTTTGGCTGTTGGTATCATGTGAATTCAGAAGTCACATCACCTGATCATGACGGCTCATCATTCACCCAGATATACGAAAACAACTTTAAAGGGGTTGTCTGATCAGTGGGGGTGTGACTGCTGGGACTCCTAATAATCACCAAAACAGGGGGTTCCCTGTATATGAAGGGAGTGACAGTGGAGCATGTTCATCTCTATGGACCTGCCGGGGATGGCTGTGCGCTGTACTTGCCCATCAGCAGTCCCACAGAAGGTGAATGGAGCGGCAGTGAGCATGATAGACTGCTTCTTCATTCATGATGGGTGACACAGGACCCTTATACTGGTGATAGGGGAGAATCACAACAGTGGGACCCCCCCCCCACCAATCAGACATGTATAACTTTATCTATTACCCTAAAAGAGTTGCTTTAGGAAGAAGAAAACCACTGTTTATGTGACCTATAAGGCTAGATGGACTTCATCGTGGTGGTGGTGGTGGAGGTCCACTTGGATTTCCTTCTATAAGCCACAGTGGACCGAGTCATTTGAATGGTTCCCATGTGATAGTACATTTCCAGTCCAGCCTCCAATTGTATGGCATCATGGGGTTGGGGGTGGTATGAATGACGTTGAGTATTGTCTCATGTATCTTCTTTATCCCATAGATGAACGGGAAGCGGTTCAGAAGAAGACATTCACCAAGTGGATGAATTCTCACCTCTCAAAAGTTCCATGTCGAGTGAACGACCTCTATAGTGACTTGCGAGATGGCTATGTCATCACCAAACTTCTAGAAGTACTCTCCGGGGAACAGCTGGTATGGTGCTGGGCCTGGCTGTAAGGTCGGGCCATAAGGGAGTGTTGGTGTAATCCATTCTTTATGGATCTCAAAACCTTGTTAACCATTAATTACCATGACACTTCTAACCAGGGGCGTAGATAAAAGCTCATGGGCCCTGGTGCAAGAGTTCAGCTTGGGCCCCCCTTCCCTCAGTGCTTTGTGGCCATGGGCAGGGAAGCACATAGCCTTCATGCTGCCTGACCTAAAAATTGAAACTGCAACCCCCCCATGCCAAATTCTTGACCTAACCCCTTCCCTCCAGCCAGAGGTATAACTTGACCAGCATGGACTTTCTATAATACCAGTGTCTTCTTATGTGGCACAAGGATCTTTGGGCCCCCTCAGGCTCCTGGGCCCGGTAGCGACTGCTACCTCTGCACCCCCTATAGCTACGCCCTTGCTTCTAATCCACTAGATGTGAGAGATGGTGGATGCCAACATTTTGCTTGGTCCAAGGGCTGACCTCAGCTGGTGCGGTTCCTTCTATTGATAACCTTTTTTTAATAATGTACCATATTGGGCCCAGATAACATTATATCAGGAGCCCAAGGTACACTGCTCATGTAATAGACTAGGTAAGCTCTAGGTGCCTAGCAGAGGTGGACTGAGAACCTAAACTAACCCTGGAAAAAAAAAAACTAAAAGTGGCCCCATGTTGTAGACGGGTCCAAATTGACCAAAGGCAGGGCAACAGAAGTAGGTGGGTAAAGCAATACCACAGTGCAGCACAAAATACCAACTGAGCAGTGCCATCTACCTAAGTGCAGCACCAAATACCACAGTACAGGACAAAATATTGACACCCTTGCGACAGTATTCATATATATTATCGTCCTGAGGACATCTAGCTGGTGGCCTTGAGAAGTGCTTGGGAGGCTGACTGGCCTTTGGCCCACTGGGATATTTCTCTCTAGGTTCTATGGCCGGTCCAACCTTGGTGCCTAGAGACATGGGACGTACCCCCTGTAGTACAAGAACCACAGCTTTACAACTTAGGCTCTAGAGGGTTCTATCTTGGGTTTAAGCTTAGGCCTGGGCACAACAAAAACTAATATTTTTTTTAATGGCTGGTAGACTATTGATCTGCCAGTCTGTGGCTAGTTCTGCAGTTCTAGTGTTTCACCCTGGTTCTAAAATGATCTTTTTCCCTGAAAGTATAGTGATTTTTAAATCTGGGAGTGGAACATTTACAGGGTCAATAAATCTAATGTAATCTTTCCTCAGCCTAAACCCACTCGAGGTCGGATGAGGATTCACTCTTTGGAAAACGTGGACAAAGCCCTTCAGTTTCTTAAGGAGCAGCGAGTACATCTGGAGAATGTAGGATCCCACGATATCGTAGATGGAAATCAAAGGCTAACACTGGGCCTTGTCTGGACCATTATTCTCCGTTTTCAGGTAATTTATGTTCCACAGAAGGTAACCACAGAAAAGAGGACCTGTCCCCTCTACTGACTGTGCAGAATAAGCTTCCATATGTTTGTACGTGAGTGTCAGCATTATATCTCGTGGTGCTTTATATGACCTGTATCTTGTTTTTATTTTTTTAGCAATTTTCCCCTCTGTAGGCTCTAGCTGTAATTTTTAGTTCTCTCTGAGCTTGCGGGTGAAGATAAGCTGTTATGATGCCTTCTTGTAGAATACACATGGAGACAGGAAATTCTGCTTTCTAACTCTCACTCAGAATCAGCATATATTACATTATAGTGAAGTACCACACAGTAGTGATGTGAATAAAGCACTTGGGGCCAAATATAACACTTACTATTAGCTGCTGAAACCACTGTGTCTGTGTTTCTCACTAAACCTCCTCATTCATCCTCCTCTCCCCTCTCCATAGATTTCTAAGGGCTGTTTAGACTGGCAGGTGAGCGTTACGATTGTCGTAAAGGAAGCATTTATTCCCGACATCACCTGTTCGTTATGGAAGAGACTGCTGTTATTACATGCAGCAATCTCCTCCTCAGTATGGGAAGGAGCGACTGCTAATGTCATTGCTCCTTCCCATAAAGAATCATTATTTGCCAGCAGCAGATCGTGTTTAGATGGCACGATCTGCTGCCGGCAAACAATGATTTTTGTGCCTGCTTAAAAGGTGCGTTTGCCCGATGATCAATCTCGTTTATCAGGTAATCGGCGGCACTTTTACACAGGCAGATCATCGATGCTTTTTAGCGATGATCTGGCTGACCCTTACACAGGCTGAAGGGCGCTTGTTATCTGACCTTTCAGTGAGCTGACAGTCCATCTTGGTCTGTTAAGAAAAACTTATCACAGAACTCAGAGAGAATGTTAGTTTAGGAAGAGGGAAGCTGGTAACTGGAGAAGGCATTTCTCTGATAAGATATATTACAAAGTTTCCTATATTCACCTGTACTATTGATTTATGCAAAGTTGTGTGAAACTACAGTGACCATTTAAGGGGACCATACACATAAGAACAATCATGGCTGAACCTGCTGGTTTTGGCAGAACAATATCATATGTATTAGGATGTGTTCACACGACCGTAAGTGTTTTGCGGTCTACAAATTGCAGATCCGCAAAACACGGATACCGGCCGTGTGCATTCCGCATTTTGAGAACCGCACATGGCTGGCGCTATAGAAAAAGCCTATTCTTGTCCAAGAATAAGACATGCTCTATATTTTTCGCGGGGCTGTGAAACGGAACAACGGATGCAAACAGCAGAAGGTGTGGAAATGAATGGGTCCGCACCCGTTCCGCAAAATTGAATTACAGTCGTGTGAATGCACCCTTTGGGTGTGTTCATGCAACACTGACAGATGATGTCGGGGAGAAGAAGGATCAGACATATAACATGCCCAATCATTTGTTCTCATGGGAGATAAGCTTGCTACCACTAGACAAGAGGAATGGTGGCACCCAGTTTTCAATTTGCTTAAGAATTTCCTGGAGGATTAGCAGAGGAACAACACAGTGTAGAGATTTAAGAAAAGATGCTCCAGAATCATTATTCTGTGGGGAATATAAGTATTAACTAAAACAGACTTGGCAGGAATAGTCCTCTGATAACGCCTGGTGTTACGGAGCTCAGTGATGCACCTAAAATGACGATCAGTTGCTCTTGTCTAAGGCTACATTCACATGACAATGAAAAAGGTGGCCGTGAAAAACGGACACACTGAGGGACATTTGTCAAGTCTGTGCACTAGAAACGGAAGTCTACGCCAGCTAAGGGCTGGCGCAGAATTCAGCTATAGCTTATGCCAGAAACCGGCATTAGTTATAGTAAATCCGGCGGGCCACCCTTTTCTTGCCACTCCAGGAAAGTAGCGAGAAGGTTACAGAGTCACACATCATGGTGCACATATGGCATGCACCATAACTTGCAACTTATTTACACCACAATAGTGACGTCAATGCATTGATAAATCCCCTCAGTGTCCATTTTTCATGGCCTTTTTCAAACCACTTTTGCATCCGTTTTTAGGCCTTCTGTCCATTTTTAACCGCTGCTTTGCATCCGTTTTTAACAGCCATTTAAAATAGAAGAATTCAATTAGCATTTTTTTTTAAAAACCCTGCAGTGAGTGTCCTCAGTGTACATAATGTCCCCATTATTACCCCCTAATACTATTAATGCCTCCCTTACTGACCCCCATTATTAATAATGCCCCCATTAGTGTCCCTCAGTATTATTAATGTTCCCCGTTTGGGCCCCCATTCTGCATGTCTCAAAAAAAATTTAAAAAATACCTCACCTCATCCGCCTGAAATTGCGGAGACACTCGCTCCTCACTGTATGCCGCAGAAAAAGCACCTGCGCTCCCCGTGTGATGTCGTCCTTTCCTGCTGTGTCCAGTGAGGAGTGAGTGTTCCTGCGGGTTCAAGTGGATGAGGGGAGTAATTTTTTTTTTATTTTTATTTTTTATTTTAACCCATGAAAGGCCCTTTGTACCCATTTTAATAGCCTTCTATCCAACATCTGTTAAAAAAGTGTCCCATTGATTTCAATGTGGACCGTCTGGCCGTGACAACAGCAAAAAATAGATGTCTCATGGAAGGTATTCACTGGTGGCTTTAAAAAAAAAACGCCATGTGAATATCTCCATAGACTGCAATGGCTCTTAAAAGAGCTGTGTAACAGCTGAAAAAAAAAAAATGATGCAGACCGGACACCGTGTACTGTCCGCATACGTAGTTCCGTTCCGCAGCCCCGCAAAAAAATTGCGGACAAGAATAGCCATTTTCTATTATAGTTTTCTATTATTTTCATAGCCATTTTCTATTATTATTTCTATTATAGCTGTTATCCGTAATTTGTGGATTCGCAAAAAAACAAACAAAAAAAAAAACCAGATGTAACACATGAATGTCATTCCTTTTTTTTGCGGATCCGTATATTGCAGACCGCAAAATGCATACGGTTGTGTGCATGAGCCCTAAATGTTTGAACAGTCTGAATATTTTGCTAGCAGACACGGCCCGTAACAGGTTAGGTACATTTTAGATTTTGGGATATTTCCTTATATTACATTGCAATGTATTGTAAAAAATATTATATGAGGGGTGAAAAGAGAATTTCTTATAATGTATTTGTCTCCAATCTGCAACTCCCAGAATAACTATCTGAGCACGTTGGGGGTTGTACTTTTTCAGCAGCTGAAGATCCACTGTCGCTATGATAAGTCGCTATATAAAGGTGCTGTCAGTATGGACACTACCAGCAGAGGGCAGCAGTGGCCTGTGTATTCCTGCAGCCTAAAGCTTTCATATCAGATGAAGCATATTTTATTAATACAAGGATGTTATAGCCTCATATTGTTTTATTTGTATGAATGTTTTTTTAATTATTCTAAGATCCAAGTAATAAAGATAGAAACTGAGGACAACCGTGAGACGAGGTCAGCAAAAGATGCCCTGCTCCTGTGGTGCCAGATGAAGACGGCAGGGTAGGTGCTGTGCGTTCTGTCTTAAAGGGTTTCTGTCACCAGTTTTTTCGGTATGAATCAGGCTAACATTAGAGATGTGCTAATGTCACCTGATTCCAAATATATATATCTGTTTTATTTACTGGTGCCCCCATTTTTATATAAAATGAACTTTTATTTTATGCTAATAAGGCTCCTAGGTGCAAGGGGCGTTACCCCTGCTCCCAGAGGCTCTGTTGATTGACAGGACCAGGCAGAGAAGAAACACTCCATTCACCATAGCTTGCAAGGACCTTCAATGATGTCATGATCATGTGATCAGTCACATGGTTAGGATCACACAAACAGCCTGTCTCCTCCTAAACCATGTGACTGAACACATGGTCATGACATCATTGAAGGTCCTTGCAAGCTATGGTAAATGGAGTGTTTCTTCTCTGCCTGGGCCTGTCAATCAACAGAGCCTCTAGGAGCAGGGGTAACGACCCTTGCACCTAGAGGCCTTATTAGCATAAAATAAAAGTTCATTTTATATAAAAATGGGGGCACCAGTAAATAAAACAGATATATATTTGGAATCAGGTGACATTAGCACATCTCTAATGTCAGCCTGATTCATACCGAAAAAACTGGTGACAGAAACCCTTTAAGGAGAGGTCATCTATTACAGGATCTTATAATAGTGCACTGTCTATATTCACAGCTATCCCGAGGTCAATATCCTGAACTTTACTACAAGCTGGAGAGATGGGCTGGCATTCAGCGCTCTGATCCACAGGCACAGGTAGAAATGACATTTAATATTTGCGCCATTCTATCATTATGAGTATCCTTGTCAGCCCTTTATGTGGTGTTACAGTTTTTTTTTTTTTAGATTGATGACCTATCCTCAGATCATTGGGGTCTGACACCCCCTTATTAAAGGGTTATTCCCATCTTAGGCAATGGGGCCAGATCGCTAGGATATGCCCTCATTGGCTTATGGGCGCGGGTCCCGACGCTGGGACCCGCACCTATATCAAGAACGGAGCCCCAAAAGTGAAGGAGGGCGCACTGCGCAGCCGCCCTCCATTCATTTCTATGGGGCCACCGAAAATAACCGAGCGCTCGGCTATTTCAGTCGGCTCCATAGAAACGAATGGGAGCGGTGGATGCGCGGTGCGCTCCCATTCATTTCTATGGGTGCAGCGGGGAGCCCGAAGTCCTCCAGGCACAGTGCTCCCCGCACCGCTCTCGATATAGGTGCGGGTCCCAATCAGATTGTCTAAGATGGGAATAACCCTTTAACTCCACTGATCCACCGTGTAGAGGCTGTGTCTGTTTGGAGGCCATGCTGGTGCACTGCAGCTCATCTCCCATAGGGAGTTTTAGGTGCCAGGAGCAGCCGTTCACTAGGGGTGAAGGGTGTCGGTAGCACACCGATCTGATACTGATGATCCATTCGGAAGATAGGTCATCAATATAACAGCGCTGGAATAATACTTTAAGGAGCAGACTATTTTGTCTAATTCCGTGCTAACAGAATTCCTTCACCGCCCCAACCCCAAACCTGAAAATGTTGGGTTTACTCATCCCTACTTAGAATTTATTGCTTGCCTTATAATTTCTATATTAGACTCACACATGCGGCAAAAGATCCGGCAGAGAATAGCCTGCCGGAGCTCTCTGGAGTTGCAGCTACTACCTGGCAAATATGCAGAGATCATCACCATATTTGCCGGGTAGCAGCTGGTTCTCTGCCAGACCCCATTCCGGTACCGTCCAGCAATGCCAGATCTAGAGAGCTCTGGCAGGCTGTTCTCTGCCAGAACAGCCTGCCGGATCTCTTACCGCATGTGTGAAACTAGCCTAAGGCTATTTTCACACTAGCGTTTTATAATTCCGGTATTGAGTTCCGTCATAAGGTCTCAATACCGGAATAAAACGCTTCAGTTTTGTCCCCATTCATTGTCAATGGGGACAAAACTGAACTGAAGACAACGGAGGCTCCTAAAAGCATTCCGTTCCGTCTCCAGACCGGAGAGCAAACCGCAACATGCTGCGGTTTACTCTCCGGTCCAGGCATCCGCACCAAGACGGATCTGTCTTGACCCCCATTGAAAGTCAATGGGGACGGATCCGTTTGGTGTGACACAATGGTGAACGGATCCGTCCTCCATTGACTTTCAATGGAGTTCATGACGGATCCGTCACCTGCACACATACAGACATACAGTCATAGACATAAACACACACAGACATATACACATACAAATACACAGACATACTTACATGCTCCCGGCAGGTCTCCACAGCGCAGGAGGAGCAGGACGGCGTGCACAGATGATTCCGCCAGGCGCCCAGCAGAGGGCGCTGTGGGGAATTGTCATCTGTGCGCGCCGTCCTGCTCCTCCGGCGCTCTGGAGACCTGCCGGGAGCATGTAAGTACGTATGTGTATTTGTCTGTGTATATGTGTGTGTGTCTGTGTGTATGTATGTACTGTGTGACATGTGTGGGGACGGAGAGCGGTTCCGGCTCCACACATGTCCCTGCGGCAGCCCGGATCTAGTGTGAAAGTAGCCTTAATTAGGTTAAATGGCTTCCTATGAAATTAGTCGTAATGTGTATGACTGACATAGAGATGTAAGATTGTGTGCCCCATTGGGGGACTGATGTAAGTGCTAACAGTCTCTATACAGTGCTGTGACTATATATTGGCGCTATATATGTAGCAGGGAGGTATTATGGCTCCAGAGCTGTATCTTTAGGATTGGACTCCATCAAGGGAACATGAAATTTGTGTTCAATTAATAAGACATGTAACGATATACAGGGTCCGTACCACTAACCAGCCTTATCCCTGTCTTCAGACCGGATTTAATAGACTACAGCAGGCTGGCCAAGTCAAACGCTACTTATAATCTTCAGCGGGCCTTTAATACAGCGGAGCAACAGCTGGGACTGATCAAACTGCTGGACCCTGAAGGTGAGCGTGTCTTCTATCTCTTGTCTTTCTTATTTTCATTTTGTTATGATTTGATATGTTATCTCATGCTCCTTGCTGCTAAATATGGACTGAAGATGGTCTCATAGACAGCGCTCAGCTGACGGCTTCTGACTCCTTGTTTTAGTGATCCGTGGGGGTAACCGGCTCCCCCTTCTCTACATTGCCCTAGCACTGTGATGGCTAACCTCCGGCACTTCAGCTGTGGTTAAACTACAACTCCCAAGATGGACACTAGGCTTGGCTGTTCTCAGAACTGCATAGAAATAAATGGAGCATGCTGGGAGTCGTAGTTTCACCAAAACTGGAGTGCCGGAGGTTAGCCATCAGTCCCCTAGCCTACACAGGAAAGGGTCGTCCATTGGACACATCTTTCCAAGCCCAGCAGTTCTTTATAAAACCTGACTGCCCCCGGTGCATGGCTCGGTCACAAACTGATGCTGCCCTCAGATAGTATGAACTTAGCGACAGGTTCATCTAATGATGGTTAGCATGGTTTTTATGGTTTCGGGAGTCTTCATGCCGTATCCTTTCTTTTCCTGCAGATGTTAACACAGAAAATCCAGACGAGAAATCTATCATCACATACGTAGTGTCTTTTTATCATTACTTCTCCAAGATGAAGGCTTTGGCTGTAGAAGGCAAGCGCATTGGAAAGGTGAGGTATACGTCTGGTAACAAGCGGCGAGATAGAAAGAATATAATGTCTCCATTAGTGATTTCTCTTATAGATAATATATAGATAGATAATTACAATATTAGGGGGGAACATGGCAGTGCATCTTATAAAGCAAATACTAACCAGCGCTTTTATTATGAAAGCACCTGTTAGTATTCAGGAGGTGCGGGGAGTAGTGAGTGTAGCACTGCTTGTGCTGGCTGTACTCACTGCTCCCTGGTCTTCTTCCTGACTGTGTGCAGTGACAGGACGTAGTGCATGCAGGCGCGAACTATGACCTGTGTAATGTCAGATCACAGTGCAGTGCTGAGCCAGCAGAAGGCAGGGAGCAATGAATGCAGGAAGAGTGCACTGGATCTGCAAAGAGGCGGCGCCATCCGGAGCAGGAGAGGTAAGTTCATTTATTTATTTTATGTCTGATCTGATCTCTGATGAAGATTGGGGATTTAATCTGAGGTATAATACAGATTGGGGGTCTGATTGGAGAGGGTCTGGTCTGATAAATTTAGGTGGTCTGATGAAGATTGGAAGTCTGATCTGAGGCCTGATGAAGATTGGAGGTCTGATCTGAGGTCTGATAAATATTGGGGGTCTGATATGAGGTCTGATTAAGATTGGTGGTCTGATCCTGATAAATGTCTGATAAATATTGGTGGTCTGATCTGAGGCCTGATGAAGATTGGAGGTCTGATCTGAGGTCTGATAAATATTGGGGGTCTGATATGAGGTCTGATTAAGAGTGGTGGTCTGATCCTGATAAATGTCTGATAAATATTGGTGGTCTGATCTGAGGCCTGATGAAGATTGGAGGTCTGATCTGAGGTCTGATAAATATTGGGGGTCTGATATGAGGTCTGATTAAGATTGGTGGTCTGATCCTGATAAATGTCTGATAAATATTGGTGGTCTGATGTGAGGCCTGATGAAGATTGGAGGTCTGATCTGAGGTCTGATAAATATTGGGGGTCTGATATGAGGTCTGATTAAGATTGGTGGTCTGATCCTGATAAATTTAGGTGGTCTGATAAATATTGGTGGTCTGATCTGAGGCCTGATGAAGATTGGAGGTCTGATCTGAGGTCTGATAAATATTGGGGGTCTGATATGAGGTCTGATTAAGATTGGTGGTCTGATCCTGATAAATGTCTGATAAATATTGGTGGTCTGATCTGAGGCCTGATGAAGATTGGAGGTCTGATCTGAGGTCTGATAAATATTGGTGGTCTGATCTGAGGTCTGATAAAAATTGGGGGTCTGATATGAGGTCTGATTAAGATTGGTGGTCTGATCTGAGGCCTGATGAAGATTTGAGGTCTGATCCTGATAAATGTCTGATAAGTACTGCGGGTCTGATCTGAGGTCTGATAAAAATTGGGGGTCTGATATGAGGTCTGATTAAGATTGGTGGTCTGATCTGAGGCCTGATGAAGATTTGAGGTCTGATCCTGATAAATGTCTGATAAGTATTGCGGGTCTGATCTGAGGTCTGATCTGAGGTCTGATCAAAATTGGTGGTCTGATCTGAGGTCTGATAAATATTGGGAGTCTGATCTGAGGTCTGATAAATATTGGGAGTCTGATCTGAGGTCTGATAAATATTGGGAGTCTAATCTGAGGTCTGATCAAGATTGTTGGCTGATTAAGGTCTGATGAAAAATATTTTTTCTGTTATTTTATACGTCTAAAACCTAGGCGCATCTTATAAAGCAAAAAACACAGTATATAATATGGTATTTCCCACCAGTAAAAGCTTTATAGGGAATAGCAACACAATCCAGTTGTGTTCATGCACATATCTGCTGTGACTATGAAAAATCGGAGGGGATAATATGGCGTACAAAAGACCGTGGCCCATTAGTTGTAGGCATTGACAAGATTACCAGTAATACTTTTTCCACTGATATGCCATTGAAGGGGTTCCCATTAGGACAACTTATCTCCTATCCAAAGAATAGGGGATCAGTGTCTGATTGGTGGGGATCCGACTGCTGTGGCTCTGCCGATTGCGAAAATGGGGGGATTGCTCCCTATTTGAATTGAGGGGAAGACATGCATGCAGTCCATGGGAATGCTGGAAATAGCAGAGTACAAGCACTTCATCTTCTCCGGCAGTCCCACAGACCTGAACGGAGCAGCAGCACGCAGGAGCATTGGCCTCCATTCTCGTGATCCTTGGGGGCTCCAGCGGTTGGATATCCAACGATTATATTCTTATCCACTATCCTGTCAATAGGGGATAAGTTGGCTTAATGGGACAACCCCTTAAAGGAGTTTTCCCACACACAACAGGTAATAAGTGTATGATCACTAGGGGTTCAACCTCTAAGACCTCCATTAATTGTGAGGACAGGGATCCCTGTATCACATACGTGACCACAGCTCCATTCACTGTCTTTGGCATTGATGGAGAAAGCCCAGTACATAGCCATAGCAGATATTCCAGCCCATGTGCATTGCCACAACTCTTGTGAATCCTTCCAAAGCCGCTCATACACTACAGTCATCGACAGCTAATATTCCCAGTAAAATAGCCACCTCTGACTATTATCATAGTTTTATGTATGTTTGGAGTGAGTTTACCTCCAAAACTAGACAGCTCCTTTAGTGTGCGGGATATCATCCCAGATGAGAAGTATATAGTAAATTCTGCCGCCTGTGATCTTGTAATAATGGTTCATCTTCACCATTTGTTCTCTGCAGGTCCTGGACCAGGCCATCGAGACTGAGAAGGACATCAATAGATATGAGATCCTGGCATCAGAACTTCTAGAGTGGATCGAGAGAACCATATCCATTATCACAAACCAGAAGTTTGCCAATTCTTTGCTGGGCGTCCAACAGCAGCTTCAGGCGTTCACCACGTACTGCACCACTGAAAAACCATGCAAGTGAGTGTTACGCTGGCCTTACACCTTAGATAGCTGTTAGACAAACACGTTCCTCCTGCCCCCAATATACATGCACACTTGGGGAGATGAGTGAAGAAGGGAACATCTGCTGTCAAACAACTCAGGCAGTGGCTTATCTTCCATGAGGACAAAGGATTAGTTAGGCATGCTAAAATACAGCATGCCTGATCCTTCTTTACCCCTGACTTTTGCCTTTGGAAGATTACTCCATCCTCATACACTGGTTGACTGATCCCACCAAAATTGGTGGGTTCACCTGACATTAAAGGGGTTATCCAACACTATAAAAATGTCCCCCATGTGCCGGGCCCCTCACAATGAATGTACTTACCTTGCTCTCCGCTCCCTGCGCCGCTCCTGGTCCCCGCACCACCGCTGCTTCTCCCCGTGCACGGATGAAAACATCCGGTGTTGAGGGGGAAGCAGCCAATGGCAGGCGGGGATGAGCCTCCCTAGTGTCACCCACAGCAGCGGTGGTGCGGGGACTAGAAGCGGCGCAAGGAACCAGGTAAGTATATTCATTGTGAGGGGCCCGGGCATATGGGGGATATTTTTATAGTGTTGGATAACCCCTTTAATCTAGTGAGTATGGGCACCATTCAATACAATTGGCAGCCAATCACATAGACTATAGTCATTTTCTTCTATAATATCAAGGAATGTGAATGTATGGAGGGCAGAGGTATCGTGGACTATGATATGGACAGTACAGGCTCACTGGATCCATTTTGTTTTGTTTCTCTAGATTTCAGGAGAAAGGGAATTTGGAAGTTCTTCTCTTCACCATTCAGAGTAAGATGAGAGAAGAGAAGCGTAAGCTGTATGTGCCCTCAGAGGGGAAGAACATCTCTGATATTAACAAGGTCAGTTCTGTAACTCTCCGAATTGTGACATTAAGGCTCCATTCACACGTCCGTGTGTCCGGTGTCCGTGTTTTGCGGATCCGCAAAACACGGACACCGGCCATGTGCGTTCCGGGATTTGCGGACCGTACATAATAGAAATGCCTTTTCTTGTCCGTGTATTCGGACAAGAATAGGACATGTTCTATTTTTTCTGGGAGCCGCGGAACGGAAGTGCGGCCCCATTGAAAGTGAATGGGTCCGCACCCGTTCCGCAAAAATTGCAGAACGGATGCGGACACCATTTGCGGACGTGTGAATGGGGCCTTAGGAGGTTGTTTATTAAGACCGGCATCTTAGAGGCCGGTCTTAATATACCCTATACCTGGTGGTGGATCTGCCAGACTTGTGAGGAGGGGCCAGCCTGTACATAAGTTCGGTAGATCCACCACTGCTTCTAAATGTAAGATAGTTTCCGAATTGTCTTACATTTAGACCATTTTCTATACCTAAATCCAGCGTAGAAAATTGTAAATGAGACGGGCCTACCACACCCATTTTTTTAGACCTGGCGTGAGATTATGGCGCAAAGGACCAAAAAATGCAGGCCGCACACGGTATCCATCTTTTGCAGATCCGCAATTTCAGGCTGCAAAACAGATACGATTGTGTAAATGGGGTCAAAGGCGATCTGTTAAAGGATGTAACCCCCTAACAACTGCCCGCTGTCTCTTCAGATTTTAACCCCTTTTGTCTTCTCTTTTGTAGCCCTCATAGAGGTCAGTCTGCATAGTAAATGGAGACAAGTGCACCCTGCATGTACGTGGTCACCAGGTGCCCCTGGCATGGCGACACTGCTGGGTCTTAGCAGTCACAGATGATCTCTGCCAGAGACAGGGAGCTTTTTCTCTTATAACTGGAGCTCCTATGGAAAACTGCAAAATAATCAAAAATGACATGTAAATGTCCCCCAGATGTCTTATGATCTCATGGGGGATATATTATGTAATAAAAATATATACATTGAAGAGTATAAAAAATGATAAACAAATATACATAGATGTCATAGCTGCCCTATTCACTTAAAACTATACACATACTGTATATGTAAGTATCAAAACAACCAAAACATTAAGGCGCTAATGTGATATACAGGGGTGGATTGACCATAGACCTTACAGGGAAATTTCCCAGTGGGCTGATGTCCAGGGGGCCACCCAAGCCCTCCTTCACAAAGTTTTTTTGGGATGTATTTTGTGATAGACTGTAGTATTTTACTATGTTGGGTTCGGTCGGTATAATGTTCCACAATATGGTTTCGCTGGCCCTGTCTTCCATCCATTTGGACCTGACTACAAAACAGGGCCACTTTTAGTATTTTTTCCAGGGCCACTTTAAAGAGGACCTGTCACCGCTCCTGACATGTCTGATTTAATAGCTTCATGCATTCCCCATGTTATAACAATTCTGGAACATCTATTCTTATGTCTGTATGTTGTACCATTCCTTTATTATTTCTTCTAGAAGTTATGAATGAATTGCTAGCAGTCTGCAGTAAGGGTACAGAGGGGAGGTAACCAGTTGGGGGTGTGTAATGGTAATGCAAATGGCAGCACTGATAGATCAAGTCTGTGCAGGTACACACCCCCAACTGGTTACCGCCCCTCTGTACCCTTACTGCTGACTGCTAGCAATTCATTCACAACTTCTAGTAGGAATAATAAAGAAATGGTACAACATACAGACAAAAGAATAGATGCTCCAGAATTGTTTTTTTTTAAATCAATTCGTATTTTATTGATTTTTTGTTTTGTTGTGAAAAACAAAAAGGTTCACAACAAACATAGAAAAAAGCCGTACATAATCATATACATACAGATGTATTTAGCCCTACATGGGCTCATTACAGCAAAATCCCTGTAAACACAAAACCCATGACTGACCCATGATGCTCATCTACCAGATTAGTGAACCCCCTGGGCCATGATTGTGACATCCTGGACACCTTTTTTTGTACCCTAGGCCTGGACGCGGCTGGAGAAGGCAGAACATGAGCGGGAGGTCGCTCTTCGGAATGAACTTATACGTCAGGAGAAGCTGGAGCTACTGTCACAGAGGTTTGATCAAAAGGCGGCCATGAGGGAGGCATGGCTGAGCGAGAACCAGCGACTCGTGTCCCAGGTAACATACAGACACTAGGAAGATTACTTCCAAAGAGGTGGTAAAAATTCTTAATTTTATTTCTGTCTAATTATGTAGGATAATTTTGGTTACGATCTATCTGCGGTGGAGGCCGCCATGAAGAAACATGAAGCCATTGAGGCAGATATTTCTTCCTATGAAGAGCGGATCCAGGTGGTGGCTGACCTGGCTCAGGAGATGGAGACAGAAGGATATTATGATATCTGCAGGATAACGGCTCAGAAGGACAACATCCTGAGACAGTGGAATCTGCTGAAGGAGCTGCTCAGTGCCAGGAGAGCAAGGCTGGAGAGGAACCTGGCGCTGCAGAATATATTCCAGGAAATGGTGTACATGATAGACTGGATGGATGAAATGCAGGTAAAGTGATGGGCAGGTGTATTTTAGTGGTTGCTGTGCCCACTAGGGTACATACAATAACCCCTTCCTATACCCTGATTTAAAAGTACATTAAATGCTTCAGGTAGTTAAGAAAGCATGATGTACTACTAAAACAAGGTTGATTGCACTGGTGCTGCTATGGTGCAAATGTGACCACCAGCAGAGGACGGCCATAATAACATCCATATTCCCATCGCAGCTTTTGTGTTTTTGAAGTAACGCTCAGTCAGTGCCGCTATCGGGGCAAATCACAGCACCGCACAAAAAGGGGGACCCCTTTGTAACCTATAGCTGTGATCGTCAGCTTCAACCACATGATCGCTGGGACTGATGCACTATGGAGACAGCCTGGGACCGGCTCTTGTAAAAGCCTCTTAAGCACTGTTTTGTCCGAGTCCAGCTCGGGCAGTGTGAAAAGTAGCTAACTGGAGGGTAAGAGCTAGAAACATGAAACTGGTTTTGTTTGAAAGCTGACAGTCCAGGCTTTCATACAAGACCAAAAGTTAGAACTGTTAGAAATCAAGTCGGCAATAATTGCAGGTAAAACCTGTTTTTGCTTTCACTTTCAGCTGCATTCACAGCATCCCGATTTCTATCAGTGACATCTTTCTCTGTCCTGAACATATTGCTGTATACTTCTGGTATTGTCTGAAAGTCTGGAATGTCTGCTTTCAAACAAGACCAGATTCTGCATGTTTCTAGCTGTTACCATTCAGGAGGTAGCAGCATCTAAAGCAGCCCTCCCCCTCCAGTTAACTACTTTTCCCACTGCTGGAGCTGGACTCTGGCAAAACAGTTAGGGGGTTAAATGTGCCTATGCCCAGGTCCATATACTGACCTACAAGAGTAAAATAAAAAGGAATAAATAATATGAAGTATTGCAAAAAAGAGGTGACAAAAAATCACACAAAACACATATAATAAAATATACAGTAAAAAAAAACAAAAACAGATATGCACTAAGATGACCTTACTTATGTGGTATGCCCATCATCCTCACAACATACGCTATAGATATATATATATAGAGGGATAGTATAAACATAAAACAGGATTAGTTAGTAATGAGAAGGTGAAAAATCCAAAGTTTTTGGGGGGTAAAAACTAAAAATGGCCTGGTCCTGAAGGGGTTAAGGGGCAATCGCTCTTCTGTCTAATGCTTGCTGTATTCTCCAGGTTCTCTTGTCCTCTAAAGATTTTGGAAAACATCTATTGGAAGTGGAAGATCTTCTGCAGAAACACAGCTTGCTGGAGGCTGATATCGCTGCCCAGACTGAGAGAGTCAACTCCCTAAACCAGTCCGCCATGAAATTCACGCAGTACTCTGGTAAGTGCAGACAGAAATGGCGCATACGATATCCACAGGTCAGCATGCAGGACCTATGATGAGTGAGAGCCACATGAACTATTACATATATATTTATGTGCAGTACTTCGTCAGAGGACAGCCCCTAAGCCAGCCAATTATGCTACATCACTGTCAGGGGTGCACCACCAAGGAGGCCAGGTGAGGCGATCGCCTCAGGCAGCACCAGGCAGGGGAAAGAGGGGGGCAGTGGAAGGGCCACGGGCAATGAGCGCTTTCATTGTGGCAAAGGGGTTAGGTTAAGAAATTGGCATGGGGAGGAGCACCATTTCAATTTTCACCTCAGGCAGCAGAAAGGCTAGGTGCACCCCTCATCGCTGTCCTCCACAGGAGAGAAGTTTACTTCTCACACAGCCATACACGACCAATTTGATTTGTCCTCCTTATGATAGGAGTAGCCATATTACCCACATTCTAAAATCAAAGGGGTTGTTTCAAGTCTTTTTAATACGTGACCCACCATAGCAATCAGCTGATTGCTGGGAGTCTTATTTTGATGGGGGACACCTAAAACAGCCAGACATTTTGCGGGCAGACAACCATGCCGCACCTTCTTTGTAGAAAACGGACTAGAATAGGACATGTGCTATAATTTGCAGAGCGGCTGCATAGATGTGGACAGCACACGGATGACCCATAGAAATGAATGGGTCCGCACGTGATCCACAAAAAATGGAGATCAGATGTGGCCCGAAAGTACGGTGGTGTGCATGAGGCCTTGTATGCATCAGACGGTGGGCAGTCAGCCTATTAGTGGCTCTCCTTCCTGGCTCATATAGAGGGTTTCAAGCAGGTGACCCATCTCAGACGTCCAAGGTCAAATAAAGGTTGCAGAACCAATTATTTTCACTTGACATATCTACCATGCATCTTCCGAAATTAAACAATATAGTAGAACAAAACCAGTGTCATGCATTTGCAGATTACTTTACCTATTGAGTAAATCACTTTATGTCATACAGATTACCAGCCTTGTGACCCCCAGATCATCTGCAACCGGGTAGAACACGTTAAGAGCTGCCTGGAAGGACTTCGACAGAAAGCAGAAAAACGGCGGGGTGAGCTGGAAGAATCGAAGCGTCTTTGGTGCTTTCTTCAGGAAGTGGAGGAGGCTGAGGGTTGGATTCGAGAGAAAGAACAGATTCTTGCAGCACCGCAAAATTATGGAAAGGATCTGAGCAGCGTCCTACGACTACTGAGTAAACACAAGATTCTGGTGGGGGAGATCGGAGGGAGGTTTTCCCTGCTACAGCAGACCCTCCAGAAAGGGGAGCAGGTGAACACTAAGTCTTCCTGATCTTTTAACCCAGTATTTACACATCTATTTGACACATACCGTATTTTTCGCCCTATAAGACACACCGGCCCATAAGATAAACCTAGGTTTTAGAGGAGAACAATAAGAAAAAAATATTTTTCATTAGACCTCAAATCAGACCAGAAATCAGACCCCCAATGTTAAAGAAGAACTCCCGTAAAAATGTTTATTCTCTGACCTGTTAGAAAGGTGCATGATATAATCTGTAGTGAATGTCATCTTCTTATCAGAGAATGTAAATGTGAGTAAAAACCTCTCTTCTTATTGTAGCTGGGTCATGTGACCAACTCCCTGACCTCCAACTGACCCAGGACAGGAAGCCAGTAACTGCTCTATTCATTCCTATGAGACTGAAACTGAGGCTCCCATAGGAATACATAGAGAATTAGACTTCCTGTCCACACATAAGATGATGTGTGAGTTGGTGGGTCTGGTTCCTAGTCACATGACACAGATAAGAAACTTCAGGATTATATAAGTCAAAAATACGGTCACTGGTAAGAAAATGACATTCGCTACAGATTACATCATGTACATTTCTAGCAGGACATGGAATAAAATTTTTTGCGGGAGTTCTTCTTTAATCAGACCTCAGCTCAGAGCCCCAATCAGACCCCAATGTTAATAAGACCCTCAATCAGACCTCAGCTGACAGCCCCAATCAGACCCCCAATGTTAATAAGACCCTCAATCAGACCTCAGATCAGACCCCAATGCCTCATGTATGCAGCCCCCAGTCTCATGTATGCAGCCTGTAGCCCCCAGCCTCATGTATGCAGCCTGCAGCCCCAAGCCTCATGAATGCAGCCTGCAGCCCCCAGCCTCAGATCAGATAAAATAAAAAATCCACTCATCTCTCCTGCTCTGGATTCCACTGCTCTTCACCTCCAGCTCTTCCTGCCGCCGGCCGTGCTGTGAACTAAGGCGCACGGTGTGAGGTCACAGAGTGCCCTCATGCTGTGCGCATCCACAGCACAGCCGAGGACCAGGAAGCGGTGAGTACAGAGCCTTCACTGCTTCCTGGTCCTCCGGTGCTAATGAGGGCTTCCATAATGGAAGCGCTCATTAGTATTCACCCCATAAGACGCAGGGACTTTTTCCCTCACTTTGGGGGAAAAAAGTGCGTCTTATGGAGCGAAAAATACAGTATATAGGTGAAATAATGTTTATAGGTGCAGCTGTGATAACTATCTCCTGATTTTCTGTATAAAAGGTGATAACAAAAAGGCGAAAGGGAATGACCGGGCTTCGCCAGCGAATGCAAGAGGTGAAGCAGAAGTGGGATAACCTTGAGAAGGCTTCAAGTGCTCATCAGCTGAAGCTACAAGAGGCCTCCAACTTCCATCAGTTCAATGCAGACACTGTAGAGCTTGCTGGATGGTTGCAGGACACCTACCGCCTGATATCAAGCGATGATTTCGGACACGATGAGTTCTCCACCCAGTCTTTGGTCAAGAAGCATCGGGCAGCCATGGAGGAGATAGAAAAACACAGAGCTACCGTGCTTGGATTGAGGAAACAGTTGTCAGAACTGGGAGCGGAGTACCGAGACCAGGTGGATGTACAGATTACTATTGTGGAGGTGGAGCAGCTCTATGGAGAGGTGGTAGAAGTGGCCTCCTTACGAAGTCAGTGGCTGCAAGATGCATTAGACGTCTACAAAATGTTTGGAGAAGTTAACTCCTGTGAGGTGTGGATAGATGAGAAAGAGCAATGGTTAGTGAAGATGGAGATCCCGCAGAAACTGGAAGATGTGGAGGTCGTCCAACACAGGTGAGAACATAAACCAGGATATCCAAAAGGTGAATAAGTCAACTAATGTACTTTTGTCCTGGGTCCTTTTCTTGTTTTTTTTGCCCAGTGATGTATATGGTGCATGGTTATGGATATTCTGTGATAAGTGACTTGGATTCTCCTCCATGGGTTTTAGATTTGAGAGTCTGGACCAGGAGATGAACAGTCTGATGGGCCGTGTGCTGGACGTCAATCAGATCGTGCAGCAGCTGCTGGAGGGGGGACATCCCAGCTCTTCAGAGGTCCGGGCCTGTCAGGATCACTTAAACAGCAGGTAAGGAAGTTACTTAGATAAGGGATGACACCGCAGCCGCTGACAGGTCAGATGGATGAACTACAGTAAACTTTTGCTGCCCTGCTGTAAGTTACATATGGGCCAAGTGTTCAGCTGACATCCGATGCGTATGACCAGCACCTATGCAGTGAGCTCCCTCTAGTGGTGGCAGCAGGCAGGCAGAATTTAACCATGTATCTGTAAGAATCCGTGGAGAAACAGGTTTTGGAGTTCTCAGGAAACCAGAGCTCTGACTCCTGTAAGGCTAGGGCTACACGGCGACATGTGTCACACGACAATAAGTCGTGCAACACATAGTGCACAACTACACGACGACAGTTGTCGCGCGACATTAATGTTGCACGACAATTTTTATAATGGAAGTCTATGGTGTCGCACTGTGACATGCTGCGACTGCGACGCAACAGTCACAGTAAAATCCATCTTGGATGGATTTTTCGCGACTGCCGTGTCGCAGTCGCAGCATGTCGCATGTCGCAGTGCGACACCATAGACTTCCATTATAAAAATTGTCACGTGACTTTTGAGCGACGAGAAGTCGCGCGACAACTGTCGTCGTGTAGCCCTAGCTACAAATGATTGTAGACCTAATTAGATTACATATGATTAATTATAGGTTTTCCACCCTAGACCGGCTCCGTTAATAGTTTCGCCATCCCTATATAAAATAATCATATACTAAAATCACCTCCATGTATCAGTATTAATCTCTTCAATAACGTAGACCACCAGAGGCATTAGCTATTGACCACTTATAACTTTGCTATAAGGGTTTTTAGGGGGTCCAGAAAGCTGAGAAATAGAATTTAGTAGAATATTGATAATGTAGGCCTGCTGCCACAATGTCTGCCTGTGACGTGGAGGGAATATGTGGTTGCCGGTGCCTTTCATTCCCTGACTATACAAGGGTCAGTTTTGTTTCACTGTTTAATCCTGCTTGTCCACAGTCTGGTTTTGCAGCTTTTTTCTATTCAAACTAATAATGCTGATCTGCAATACCAATCCTAGCCTATGGAGAACCCCTTTAAGACATTTCTTATTTATGATTGGGTGACATCCCATATGGCCATCATTACAGCTCCCACAGGGATTATAACTCTCTACACGCCAAGTTATCTTATTTTTACTTCTACATTTATGCTCTTGTTGTGTATGAACAGGTGGAACCGCATTGTGGAGCTTGTAGAGCAGAGGAAGGAACAGCTTTCCTCTGTCCTTCGCTTACAGAACTATTTCCTAGAATGCAATGAGGTAAAGTCACAGATCCGAGAGAAGAGGAAAGCCATGGAGACCTCTCAGTGCGGCACTGGAGAGCTGGGTGGGGTGCTCGCCCTACAGAGGAAGCTCTCCAACATGGAGGCAGCATTGGTGGCTCTTGAGCCCAAGTTGGTCCAGCTACAGCAAGATGCAGAAGTTCTTGCCACCTGCCACCCTTCCCAGTCCATGGAGGTGCTTGTGCACTTTGAGCAAATCAGTGGAGAGTGGGAGGCCCTTAAGAGAACTTTACAGGGGTGTGAGGATTCCCTCACCGTGGCCAACAAGCTGCAGCAGTTTATCCAGGATCTCGACAACTTCCTCACCTGGTTGGTCAAAACGCAAACTGCAGTCGCTGCCGAAGAGCTGCCGTCCAACCTGTCAGAGGCCGAGAGGCTGCTGGGTCTTCACGGATCACTGAAAGAAGAGATTAATAGATATGAGGAGGACTACAACAATATTCAGGCAGTCAGTGATCTCCTCAGTTTGGAGGAGGCCGACCTCCCATACCTTTCCCTCCAGCAGTGGCTGCAAAAGCTGGAAGTAGGATGGAACAAGCTGATCCAGATGTGGGAGAACAGAAGGGAGGTCCTGGTCCAGTCCCACATCTTCCATCTGTTTTTGAGAGATGTGAAACAGGCGGAGGCTTGCCTTAACAACCAGGTGAGACATGTCCCTGTGTTATATTATAAAGGAGAAGTCAGAAAGGCTGATCATATCTCAAATACATTACATTTCTACAGGTTAATCTTTATTTCTGATTTATCTCAGCAGAGGGAATAACAAAAAGGAAACTCCACAGCACTGTTTTATTAAAGGGGTAGTAATTCATAGTGATGTCTTGATGGGTTAGAACAACTTTATTGTTCCCCCAATGCATCTAAAATAAAAAATAAAGCAAGTTGGCAAATAGTCATCATGTAAAATTTCCTGCCGTTTTGTGCCTACTGCTGTTATGCAGACCCATGCATCTCCATGGTAACAGACAACAAACAAAACCTGTGTAGTCAGATCCTACAAATCATACTCTCTTCTCCATGCCCCTACTTCCTGCTTACATACTAAATGTAGATTTGAAAGAGGTAGGAGACAAATAGAAGACAATTTGACTGCCGAATCAGACTACACAGGGTTTGTTGTTGTCTGTTACCATGGGGACATGGAGGTATGCATAGCAGCTGTAGACTCAAGATGGCAGGAAATTTTGGATGAAATGGTTTGCCAAGTTTCTGTTTGCAAATACAGTTATCCCTCAAGATACAATGGCCTCAGGATACAATATTTTCAGTATACAATGGTCTTTTCTCACTCATCGTAAGTTGAAACTAGACTCAACATACAATGTCTCAGACTCAGGTCCAACCAATCAAGGCCATTTCTCTGGTAAAATACCTGGATTAGTTACTAGTTATGAGCTGTTCCTGACTGGTAAATGTAGGGACATATTTAATCTGTCTTAGTTATCTGCTTATTTTTCTCAAATCTTCATTTTCTCTCATCTTGGATGACATTTTGGGTCTTTGGAACCAATTATTCAACTTACAATGGTTTCAACATACAATGGTCGTCCTGGAATATTGTAACTTTAGGGACCACTGTATGTACATAGCCTTAAAGGTAGGCATACCCATGTGGTGCCTGAGGGTACATAAAAACCTCAAGATACATAATCGGACAGCACAGCTATGACATTGGATAGTTGGTACAAGTTTTGAATATCAGCCCAAAAACCAGAAGCTTTGCCTCTGCTGAACTACTATTACACATAGAAAATATACAGGCCGTGGGCATACAGCACACATTCAGAAGGCGAATTCTTGCCTGCAAACATCGGTTCTTGTGCAGGCGCCTGTATCCCCCCTTCCCCTTAAAGGAGTATTTCAGCTTTTAGAACTTAACTTAACTTCTGGCACAGATGGGGGTCACATGCACTACTGCAGCCAATGACTGGCCTCAGCATTGACATTGACCCTGTGACATGCCACTTGGGGGGGAGGTCACCGCTGCGGTCAATCATTGGTTGAAGTGGCTAAGATGACCCTGTCGATGCCGGAAGTTTATATACGGAGACCAGAGAGGTGGACCGAATGAGCCATAAGGTAAGTATGCTTGACTGAATAGGTGCGCCAGGAAGAGGGGAAAAGTTAAAACCAATCAGTGATTATGAGCCAAAGCCAGGAGTGGATAACGTTGCACACCGCCGGATCCCTATTGACTGTAATGGGATGCGGCGTCTTTCTGGGATAAATGCCAGCAATGTGAGAGGAGGAGCAGAAGGAGCACACCGCAAACACCATGCCAAATACGTAGAAAAGAGATCTATACATATGCAAAAGGCTTACAGAGAGATTACACCAGTTAGCAAAAGATTTCTCAAATCTAATGCAAAGGAAAATTGGAGGATTTGCTTATAGCAGCTAGTTTCTAGCACTTATTTTCAGACATCCCTATCAAATATGAGAGCCAGAGTCTGATTGGTTACTGTGCTGTCCCACCTATAGCTTCCAACTCCAAATCATTATTGTATTCTGTGTTGTATGTTATCCACTAAATTTAGTATACTTTGCTGCCATCTAGTGGCCATTGTTATATTTGGTTTATGTAAGTTATCTATGGTTGTAATTCAATTTGTCATTCATCGTGTAACTCCTCCTCACATCCTGTGCCCTGCAGTCTTTTCTTTTTTGTAAGATGTGTATCACAGAGCTAGAGAGAAGCTTTTTCCTTTGACCTCTATCATCATTTCTCAAGTTACATTCAGTAACTTTCCTGAATGCATATCCATTGCATATCTCTCACTGGAATTGTACATGCAATTAGTGTCACTAAGGGAACGAGTATAGCAAGTTCACTATCTTCCATTGCTTGTACAAGAGATTGCCTCTCACACTCATCAGAGACTTCTCTCGCGTACATCGGTGGCAGTTACCATGGGCAAAGCTTCCTATTTCTAATATACATCTAACCTACTTCTTCAGCTGCTGAAGAAGCAATTGTGATTTTTCCGTCATGTATACACTTTAACGTGAATTTTCACGTGATTGTAGGAATCGGCTTTGGCTCATGTTGAGTTGCCCAATACTGTGGAGGGGGTGGAAATCGCCATCAAGAAGCATAAAGATTTCCTCACGACCATGGAGATGAATTCACAGAAAGTCACAGTGGCGGTGGAGGCAGGAGAGAGCTTGATACGACTTGGAAATGTCTTTGCAGATCGAGTTCAGGAGAGGATCGCAGCCATTCAGAAGAGGTGAGGGTGACCAGGATTTTTTTCCTGATGACATGATGTATATTTGATGCTTTAGCTACTGTACCAATTTAGAGCGCTACCTAGATATTGGAACACATTTAGGCCCCATTCACACGTCCTGATTTTTCACCCGCATCCTATCCGCGTCCGTTCCGCAATTTTGGACATTTTTTGCGGATAGTATGCAGATCCATTCATTTCAATGGGTCCCGAAAAAATGTGGACATTGCGCCGTATGTTGTCCGCATCCGTTTCTCCGTTCCGTTCTGTTTTGCGGATCCACAAACAGAAATCCTCCTGTCCTACTTTTCCGCTGATTTTGCAGTCCGTAGCCCAATGAAAGTCTATGGATCCGCAAAAATGTGGATGACATGCGGAAAGGCATCCGCATGTCATCCGCATTTGTGAATTCCGTTCCAGGAGGGTAGGAAAAAAAAAGAAAAAAAAATTTGATTGATTGCGGGTCCCCAAAAAACGGATGACATACTGATACATCTTTTCCGGTTTTTGTGGAAAAACGGAACGGATGTGCATGAAAAACTGAGTTTTTTGCGGAACAACAGATCCGCAAAAAACTGACCATTTTCCAGGATGTGCACAAATACGGACATGTGAATGGGGCCTTACTGTTAAAGAGGCTCTGTCACCACTTTCTAACCTATGTAATTAGATACATAGGCATATAGGTCTATTATTCCTCTCCCCAGACATACCTGTATATAACAGAATCCATCAGCCATTAGCCGGGAAAAGTAACTTTTAAAAACATGCAAATGAGTCTTCGGAGCACCAGGAGGTGTGCTCTTTTCGTCCGAGCGCCGCATCTGCGACGCCCTCCCTGCTCCTAAGCACGCCCTGTATCCTGTAAACCCGCCCCCCTCCTTCATGATGGACAGCGCTAGACTCTCCGGTCTAGCGCTGGAATCCCGCGCCTGCGCACTCATCCCGGGTCCGGCGCGTGCGCACTACCCTTGCAGCGCCAAACACTGCAAGCGCTTTCGATGTAGTGCGCATGCGCCGTACCCGGGATGAGTGCGCAGGCGCAGGATTCCAGCGCTAGACCGGAGAGTCTAGCGCTGTCCATCATGAAGGAGGGGGGCGGGTTTACAGGATACAGGGCGTGCTTAGGAGCAGGGAGGGCGTCGCAGATGCGGCGCTCGGACGAAAAGAGCACACCTCCTGGTGCTCCGAAGACTCATTTGCATGTTTTTAAAAGTTACTTTTCCCGGCTAATGGCTGATGGATTCTGTTATATACAGGTATGTCTGGGGAGAGGAATAATAGACCTATATGCCTATGTATCTAATTACATAGGTTAGAAAGTGGTGACAGAGCCTCTTTAAGCACTGTACTTGACAGTCACATAGTTGTGAAGGTCAAGTTGGTGACGCATGTGCACCCGCTTTGTCATGATCGGTATGGGTCCCATTGATCATACATTTCATTTAACTAACACCTATCCTGTCGAGTTGTGTTCATGGACCAACCCCTTTAAATAATAGCTGTACCTATCATTGTAACACCAAATGGTTTAACATTATGGGACATTTAAAGGGACAGTTCCATAAAAAAACTGTTTTAGCACATATTAACAGCATTTATGTGAATATTCTATGCATTTTTTTTATACAAACAACAGAGCTATCATAACGTCATCCTGATATCTCCTATTATCATGAGGATTACCCTTCAGATAAAAACACCAGCAGTAACCTGATGGATTACATATTTATCTAGGCATATGTACTGTCTCCTGTGCCGACTTCTACAGAAGGAGGATATTTGGGGGGAGATTTATCAAAACTGGTGTAAAAGAAAACTTGCTTAGTTACCCATAGCAACCAATCAGATTCCATCTTTCATTTTTCAGAGCTCCTTTGGAAAATAAAAGGTGGAATCTGATTGGTTTCTATTGGCAACTAAGCCAGTTCTACTTTACTACCCCACTCTTGATGGGCCTGCGCTGCCAGAGCAGGCCTCATCATAAATGAAATGTCTCCTTACGCAGTCTATGCGCCAGAAGTCTACCCCGGCTTGTAGCTGGCAATAATTACACCAGTGTGAATGCAATAAAATATCTGAACTTAATTATATGCCAGCTTAGGTACGTAGCAGAGACGTGACCTTTTCCTTTGCTATATTTATATATGAGCACATGACCCATTCTCTATACCATGTCCGTTGTACAAGAATAGATGACTTAAGGTTATGAAATGTATATGTATGGTAAAGACTCTGTTGTTATTTCCAGACTGTAAGGGGCGGAGCTTTCTGCTAGCCCAGGCTACTACACTATAAATAAAGCATTGTGGTGTCCCCTTTTGGGAGACTCTGTTCAAACACAACCATGTGTGTCTGCATCTGTCTTCTCCTGGCCGGGGTAATTACCACCGACCAGTAATTCTCCATAATGACCCATCAGGGGGAGAAACTCTTATACAAAATTTGGCACCAGGGGCGGATTGGCAATGCACCTTACCGGGGAAACTCCCGGTGGGCCGATTGCCTTTTAATAGGCAGGGGGCCGGCAGAGCCCGATCTTCAGCAGTCTGCTCCAATACACATCGCTGGCCCTCCTGCTCTCAGGCATTATCATACACAGTGCATGATAATGACAGCAGAGGCTAGCATTGTGTATTACCACCTGCAATACACATTGCAGGCGTTGGCCCTGCTGCGCTGTCATTATCATACAATGTGTATGATAATGACCTCAGTGGCGGCAATGTGCAAGAGCCTCAGCAGAACAAAATTACCTCCCCCTCCTGCCATCACTGTACAGAGCTGCAGCCTCGGAGCTGGGAGCTGTCATGTGATGTGTGCCAGCCAATGACAGCCCTCCTCTCCCGACTCCATTTCCTGCTCTTCAAACATGGTGACATCGCCCTCCCCCTGCTGTTACCAGGTATGCTGACACTACAGTATCTCCTTCTACTTCATCAGTCTCTCAGCCTGGTCCCTCTGTGTGCCATGTCCTCACTAACTATATTGCAAGACTACCCCTAGTAATAGATATGTACTGCAGTATATATATCTATTACTAAAGGTAGTCCTGCAGTGTATTTATATGTGTGTATACAGTATACATATGTATAGATATGTACTGTAGTGTATATAGATATACACATATGTATATATAGTATATGTACTGCAGTTCATGTATATGTCATGTGTATACACATATGTATAGATATGTACTGCAGTGTATGTATTTGTGTGTATAGGCAGTATACATATGTATAGATATGTACTGAAGTGTATGTATATGTGTATAGACAGTTTACATATGCATAGATATGTACTGTAGTGTTTATAGATATACATACACTGCAGTACATATACCATATATGTATATATCTGTGTATACATACATATGTATAGATATCTACTGCAGTGTGTGTGTGTATAT